>VWZD01002968.1:308229-475908 GCA_013396695.1 Sakesphorus luctuosus
GACCGGCCCTGGGGGAGAGCCAGTCCTGCCCTGCCAGTGCGTTGTGTTTGGCTTGGAGAGGCTGCTCACCAAATTCATCGCCATCCAGCGCATCGCTCAGGCGTAGACCTGGCCTGGGACTTCGGCGGTGGGTTGGGGGAAGGAAGGCAAATACCAGGAGGGAAAAAACCACGGGAAGCGCTTCCACCCAGGCATTCCTGCGCTGTGCGGTTTGGGTGGATACTGCCCAGTTCCTGCTGAACCCTTCGCAGCCGCAGCCTTTATTTACTTTTGTCACAAACTCATTTTTGTACCTCAGAAATAGGTATGGTTCAGTTAATAAGGCCTCTGTTAACACTGCTGTGTTTGTTTTAGCGTGACAAACTACCTTAGTTTAAAACACAAAATAATAAGTAATTTCCCTTAACCTGTAAAAACAACAGTAATTAGAGTCCTGTGAAGCATGCTTCCAAAAGACATCTGACACAACAAGTTTTGAACATGAAGTTGAATTTTAAAGAGTCTTTACAAGCTCATTAATGACCATTGCCCTTCATGTTCTAAACCATTGAAAGGCTGAGGACAAGAGAAGCATGTGATGTCCAGAACAGGCTTTAATCAAGTAGAATTAAAAAAACCTGTAAAATTGGGCACTTTCTTTCTTAGGGTTTTTTTGGAATTCTTTGTCATTCACGTGTTGGAGGATTTTTTGGCTTTTGTACATGGGTGGCTTTGGTTTGGAGAAATTCTTTTGACTTGCAGGAACACTTCATTTCTCAAAGAAGTGTCTTTCTGGTCAGACTGGTGTGTTGTGTCTGTACCTTCCCTCTGGCCATCAGTGTGTCGGGATACCAGGACAGGTACTTTCAAATCTTGGCTCCTGGCAGGAAGGAAGGAGAAGGTAACATTACAAAAATAAGTTGGCTTGGTCATTTTGGCAGGAAAATGGGAAAGGAAGAGAGGAAAAAATAAAGCAAAAACAAGGCAGAAGGGGGCAAAGGAAGGACATAGACAAGCCAGGAAAACAAGGAGTGGCTTCAGAGTTGATTAGTTGAAGATAATCTTCAAGGTCCTGATCTGTTCTACTGAGGTCTGGTTCCTCCATTCAGAAATGGCTGAGCTTTCCGCTCTCATGGTTTTCTGTAGTTCTGCTGTCTCACATGGGTGATAGGACAATAATCTGCATTAAAGATGTTTCTTGGAGGTGAACTAAATGTCACTGATAGACCACAGAAATGAGAACAGTAAAATAATCTCTCTTCTCCACCTTCATAAAATCAGAAGAAACTGACATAGCTTTGTAGTAGTGCCATTTGAGTAGAATCAAACATCCTTTTATGTTTGGCATGCAAGTTTCTGTAAGTTTTGCATGTATTTGAAAGTTGGGAGATGAGAACGTTTGAAATTTTCCAGTCAAAACCCTCCTGGGCATGATCCCATGCAACCTGCTGTAGGTGAACCTGCTTTAGCTTTAGTTGGACCATGTGGTCTCCAGAGGTCCCTTCCAACCCCAGTCGTTCTATGATATGAAAATATTAGACTGTTTTTAGCTATTGTTTGTGTTTCATCAGTGTAGCTTACTTAGTGGACATGAATGTGGTAGACTTCTGAGGTTTTCTTTCTTACTTACTGTGTTTTCTGCTCTTTCATGAGGTTCTTATGATTATTTTTTCAATGGCACTTCATTAAAGTACAAGATAATCAAGTTATGGGAGCTTTAATTCATCATTGTCTGAAAAAAGCCCAGTAGATAACCAAATTAGTAAAGATTGGATAACCTTGTTTGCCAGCTTTTAGAGGCAGTGGCTGTGTAGAATAATGGCTCAGTGCTCTGCTGAAGATAACTTTAAAAAGTGCTTTTGGTATAAGAGGTATTTGGGGAAGTGAAACTGCGGTGACATCGACTGGTGGAGGCTTCTTTGTCTTTCCATTTGCACTGTAGGTAAGGACGTTACCAGGCCTGAGTGTTTGAGACTGTACCTGGAGGCAAGGGATGTGAAGGGCACTGGAAAAGGCTTCTGTGGAGATGCCAGTGGTGAAAGGGTGACTAGGGAGAGTGTGGGCCTGTTGCTAAATGGCACAGGAGACCTGATGTCACAAGGTTGAGGATGACATTTTTGCTTTGATGATCTGTATTTGCAAGGCCTGTTTCCAGCTTCCTGGAGTCTCTGGGTGCAGCAACATGTGTCTGACAGAGAGAGATGCTTCTCTGGCTGTGGTAGAAGAGGGGCAGGGCAGTTCTGTGAGGCATTGACTGAATGGGATGCCTCCAGGAGAGCTGGCCAGTGTCATTCATAGAGTCACAGAATGTTTTAGGTTTGAAGAGACCTTAAAGATCATCTAGTTTCAAGCCCCTGCTGTGGGCAAGGGCACATTGTGAGGATGGTCTCCAAAAGGCAGTGGATCTGGTGTCAGGAGGGCTCCCAATACCTGGAAAAAAAGAAAATGTCACACCTGGCTTCAGGTAGGAGGCTGTGGGGAAACTACAGAGTGCCCAGCCTAACCTTGGCCTTCAGGAATACTACAGGGCAAATCCTCCTGACAGCCGTGTCTTACAAGGCAAGAAGTTGTCTGGGAATAGCCAGGATGGATTAGCCGAAGTCAAATCTTACCTGCCGGATCTGATTGCCTTCTGTGATGGGATGAGTTGTTTAGGGTGCCAAGGGAATGTTGTTTACCTTGGCTTGAGTGGTGGTTGAGGAGATAACTGCAGACCTTAGAAGCAGAGGGCACAGGCTGTGGCAAGGGACATTCAAATGAGTGAGGAATGGCTTTTTTGCAGCAAGAGTGGTCCTGGGAAGTGTCAGGGATTCTCCATCCTTCAAGATACTAGAAACTCAAATGGCCAAGGCCCCAGGCTGCCTCCTGACTTCAGAGTTAGCTCTGCTTTCTGCAGGGATTGTGCAAGATTATCTCTAGAAGTCCTTAAATTATGCTGTTCTACTCAACAAACTGTGGAGTTTTTGTAATGAAGTGTGTCAGATGCAATGTAAAACAGTTCCCATGCATAAAAATTATTAACCTCTGTCTCTTTAAAGTCAGATGCTTTGGAGCATCCTAACATGGTGTGGGAAGTGAAGACAAATCAAATGCCTAATGCAGTTCAGAAACTCCTTCTGGTAGTGGACAAGAGGACTTCAGGGATGAATGAGTCTTTGGAGTTGCTGAAGTGTAATGAAAACCTGCCCTCTTCTCCTGGATACGCATCCTGTGATGAGCACATGGAACTTGGTAAATAACATGACTCTTTCAGAAGAAGCTGAATTCTGAAGTTTGTTGCTGATTTCCTATGCTGACATTACTGGAGGCTGATTGAATGAGATTGCTGACTTTTAACTTGAGTGGGATGGGGAATATGACATCTGAAGGTGAATTGTGACATCTAAAGGTCTTACTTTGCAGTCACTTTTCCCTTTGACCCATTTCCAGTTCTGACACACTGGCCTGTTGACTCAAATGTGTTCTTGAACTCAGAGCCACAAATTTCTGCTACCAATCCACAGAGAAATGTTTTCTTTGGCACCAGAATAACAAACAGAAAGCTCAAGAGCTCCTCCTAAAGAGATATTAATGTTGCTGTAGATCTGCTGCAACTAAATATTCTGGGCTAGAGGAAAATTTAACCTCGGTGCTTATGTATTGAAAAAAACCAGCATGTACATTAGGAAGTATTGATGTAATCAGTGAAATATTAACACTTTTAATTGAAGTCTTGGAGTGATGAAGAATAATGATACTTAGTTACATGGCAGCTCATGCACAGACTTCTGTTAACATGCTGAGCTCTTTTCTGTCGTTCTGTGTGGGATGTGACAGGTGTAGATCACTGACAGGAACTCGCTCTAGCAGGCTGGATACCCAGCTTTCATCATTTCTGACTTACCTAATTCCAGTACCCTGATGGAACATGGAAAACTTTTACCTTGAATAGCCTCTGATGCTGATCATTTTTAGTGTGACTCCTGCTAGGAGAGATTGATTTAATTGCCTTTCCTTTAATGTTTTAGTATTTCAGTGAAGCAAGTTGCTACATTTTGCACAGTTCTGCAGTACAGTTGTGTGTAAACTGGTGCCACAATTATGTTTTTATTTAGGTACTGAACTTTTTCTTAAATTTCTTGCATGAGTGTGTACTAGACTAGAGGTGTTACTAGTTCTGTGGACATTTTATGGTATTATGAGTAGGATTTGTGAAATGTTGATAGTTGTGATATGAGAAAATAAAATTACTTTTTTTGTGGTCCGTTTTTTATTTAGATTTGAAAGATTTGGTGTCAACTAGAATTGGGTATAATTATGATAATTTGTGCTTTTGTTTGTAGATGATCTTCCTGAATTACAGGCTGTGCAGACAGATTCTACCCCACCTGCACTTTTTCAGCTTGGTGCTGATGTTTCACATCAGGAATGTTCAAGGCCTTCGTGGAGCCAAAATACCTCAAACAGCAATTCAGAAAATGCTTATTCTTGTGAGAATGGGGTGAACTGGTTGACAGAATTAGCAAATATAGCCACAAGTCCTCAGAGTCCTTTGATGCAGTGTGCTTTTTATAACAGGTACTGACATTGTTTTCAATTTTGAACTGTAGAGATTTGAAATACTGTTTCTCCAGCCAAATTTCCTTCACTGTTTCCACCCTCTGACTTTGAGCTGGAACCCCATTCTGTGATCTGTTCAGTATCTGTATTCTGTGAAAGTGTGCACAGGACTCATCTCAGAGCCTGGTGCAGTGGCTGCTTATTTTCCAGCCATGAATGAGATGGGATGGTATAAAGACATTGCTTAGCCACAGCAGGCTCAGAAATTCTGGATGTTTACCTCATGTGAAGCAGCAGCTGAAAAATTAGAAAGAATTTGTTATGTTAAATTCTTAATGCTTTCTCGTGCACTGACTTGAGATTTTTTTTTAACAGAGCTAATTGCAAATCTAATGCAGTGTATATTTTATTGATAACTGTTTCAGGTCTGGATCTCTCAGTACCATAAGGCTGTGAGCAGCAGTGTGGGATCTTGGAAATTTCTGGGCTTCACTTTTTATTGTACAGCTTAGTCTGAGGTTTATATTTAGAAAATTAAATGCAATACTGTTAATAGTAATGCAGTTGAGATTTAAGCATTACAACAGACCAGATGTTGTTATGTACTTTTAAGAATGGGGTTTTTACTTCAAGATATTTGTAAAAACTTCAGTGAGATGCTGCTGTGGAATTTCTGCTGTCATTTGGGTGCTGTATAGAAGCTATGCAGGAGTTATGCTAAATACTCTGCCTGAGCTTGCACCCTTTAATCATCCTATTTGAATATTGGTGTGTGGGAGGTTTATTTGGTATTCAGCTCACTAAAACAGAAATATTTGCAATAAAAGCATTTTGGAGTAACGGCAGCAAAGTCTTGTGCTGTCTTAATCTGAGATGTTTTAAAATACATGTTTCTGTTGTAGATCATCTCCTGTTCACATAATAGCTACAAGCAAAAGTTTACATTCCTATGCACGTCCTCCACCAGGATCTTCAAGCAATGATCCCAACTTCTCCAAGAATGAGGTGGATGAAACACCAGTCAGACATGAAAGAGTGAGTTGTTCTGAAACATTTTAAAATAAAGATGTATGAATAATGAGTAAAGGACACTAGTTTGAAAAAAAATCATCTGTTTACTAATACCATTTCTATTTTAGCTAGATTTTATGTGCTTTTCATTGCACATAGTAGGCTTGTAGTGCTACTGCATAGAGTTCACATTTTTACTGAAGAGACCACACTGTAAGAAAGCTCTGCTTCCACTGTAATTTCTTCTATAGCAAGCTTTAAAAGACTGTATTAAATCATTTGCTGCCTCAAAAGGAAATATGGATCCCTCTCCTTTTAGATGCACAAAAACTGTCAGTCCTATGTCTTCCTTTCCCATGTATTAATTTGTATCTGAAATTTGACTGTTAACAACACTGAATTTTATCCAGTGATTTATCTAGAATCAGCTTGACCCTACAGCTTTCCAGTAATTGGACCATTGAGTAACATGTGCTTTGAGTGATTCTGTGGATGGCTGAAGTGTGGTAGCTTGTAAAATGCTTACATCTAAGCATAAGATAATCCACAGGTGTGTGAAAATGAACCTTAGAGAACAAACCCAAAAATTTCAGGA
The DNA here is from genome assembly GCA_013396695.1 of Sakesphorus luctuosus. Classification (NCBI taxonomy): domain Eukaryota; kingdom Metazoa; phylum Chordata; class Aves; order Passeriformes; family Thamnophilidae; genus Sakesphorus; species Sakesphorus luctuosus. The sequence goes on from VWZD01002968.1 coordinate 314,354, forward strand.
TGCATCTCATAAAAGGAGATAAAAACACTCTATTGACATTTTTTGCATTCCTTGAATCTTTGTGTTACAGTCCTATTAGTATTTGAGGCAAAGTTATGCCATGGGTGCAGGCTAAGAGACTGTGTCTTGAAAGACATGTAAGACCAGCCCTAAAATCTTCTGCAGTAAAATATCAACACCATTTTGCTTTTTTTAATAGGCGAATAGTGAATCAGAATCTGGCATTTTCTGCATGTCATCACTTTCAGATGATGATGATTTGGGATGGTGCCATTCCTGGCCCTCAACTGTTTGGCATTGTTTTCTAAAAGGTAAAGTAACATGTAGCATCAAATAAGTAGTTGTTTTGTTTGGGCTTGGTTTTTTGGTTTTGGGTTTTTTTTAAGATGGATTTTTTTAACCTGATATTGATCTTATTTTTTTTTTATCCTTGAAAAAATCTGTTAGGCTCTCGTTTGTGCTTCCATAAAGGACACAATAATGAATGGCAGGATGTTGAAGAATTTGCAAGATCTGAAAGCTGTGGAAAAGAGGAAAGTCTCCCAGCGAGTCCTTACAAGGTAGGTAGCTGTTAGTTCTAGTAAATTAATTTCAATACCTGTAGCAAATATTTAGTTTCTCATGTTACCCCTGTCTCAGGAAGACAGGTTGACACTAAAAATGTCTCAAGCTGTTTGAGAGCTATAAAGCACTTGAACTGAATTCATCTAGGTATGTTTTGAATGTTATATCATCTTTACCAGCAAGGGAGAAATACCAATTAGAATGTTGGTGTACAGTGTACAGTGAGGAATATACACCTGCATATACCTGTAGTATACACAGGTGTGTGCTTTCCTTAGGTGAAATTTTTTGAGCTGTTTGTGTGTTTGCAGGACTATGGTTCCAATGGTCTAAAGTTGATTTCTCATGAAGAAAGCATTTCCTTTGGTGAGTCAGTGCTGAAGCTGACTTTTGATCCTGGCACAGTGGAGGATGGCTTGCTTACCGTAGAATGCAGACTCGACCATCCATTCTATGTTAAAAATAAAGGTATGAAATACTGCAAGTACAGTTGGTTGTATGTTAAAATATCCTCAGTGATTGCAGATTTTGTGAGCATCCCATATTGTTCAAGAGATTGATACAAGTTGTGTAGAAACAATTCACTGTCTTTGGAAAGAAATCCAGAGTTGGAACAAATAAAACTGTGAAGCCATAAAGTTACACAAGACTGCCTGTCTCTTAAGGAAGGATTTGATCGAGTATATAAATGGAGTTCAGGAAAGCAGAAAAACCAGGGCGGGGGGAGAAAGGAAAGCTGCACATAAGAGGCTTTTATTGCTTGCTAAACATGGAACTTGGGCACTGGTAAAAGTTTGTAGGTTTTGATTACTTTTCCTGGAATGAGATTTTATTTGAGATAAAAATAAACTGTTTGTGGTAAGAATTCCCTGCATAAATGTTTCTGATTTTAATTTTGGGTGAAAGAAGCTACATCAGAAAATTCTTACAAAATCATGTTATTTAGAGATACAGGATTGCTCCAGTGAAGAACTGGACAGATTGTCTGGCCATTTGTCTAATTTAACTCTTTACCACTTCAGGTTGGTCATCTTTTTATCCAAGCTTGACTGTGGTACAGCATGGCATTCCATGCTGTGAAATGCATCTTGGAGATCTGTGTCTACCTCCTGGACACCCTGATGCCATTAACTTTGATGATTCAGGTGTTTTTGATACATTTAAAAGGTAATTTTTGGATAAAGTGGCCTCAGTGGTTCTTGTATTTAATGAGTAGGCACCTTAAGTGTAGAAGAATTTGAAGCATTGCATAGAGCAAAGAGAGAATAATAGTTTTGATATTACAAGATAAATGATAGGGGGAAATGAATACTCAGTACTAGGAAAGCTGTGTAATTATGTGCTCTGCTAAATGCAAAGTAGTACGTCAGAGTGGAGTAACTTTTCAGCCTCTTTTTATGATAGTTTAAGCCAGATTAGGTAAAACAATAAAAATATATATACTATCTGTATAAATTATTCAGATAAAGTGTTTGAAATGTTTAAAAATGTTTGAAAAACTTAGTACAATATTCCCACAGTAGTATGTCTGCCGGCTGTTATCTTGTGCTTCATATGCAGCTATATATATGAATTATCTGAGTAATTTCTGAGTGATAAATGCTATGGCTTTAGAATACTCTACATTCATAATTAGTTCTTAGTTTTGTGTATTCTGCTTTTTGGGATTCTTTTATATCAAACCTACCTAACTTTGAAGTTTAACTTTGAGGTTTGCCTGAGCTAGAAGTTCAACCAGATAACCTTCAGAAGTACTGTCCAACATAAATTATTCCAAGATTCTAAGGAAATCATAACATTTTTTTCTGTACTGTTACGAGATTTCTAGGTTTAGTAGAATCCATCTTCTCCTATAATGTTAGTGCCTTTTTAGCATCAGTTTTTAGTCCAGTTGCTTTTTGGGTTTTTTGCAGTAGAAAAAAGGAATTTAAAGTGTTGGTTGCAGTTCAGGCCCTGGGAGCTCTTGTATGATTTCAGTGTGACATGGAGAGGGAGTTCAGATAGCTTGGCTTCACTTAGTTTCTGTCTGGGTCTTTTTCTTGTTATTAACTCTTATTCTGAACTGCACACGTAGAGAGCTGTTAGAATCACTATAGCTACATCTCACTGAAGACACTGGACTTCTGGCTCCTTACTAATCCTGCAGCCCAGCTGAATTCTGCCTGGACACTTCAGATTCCTTGTCCTCTTTCTGGGCAGAAGGGAGTAAGTGACTGAGAAAGGAGTGTGCAGCAGCAGCAGCTGTGGTTAAGAGAAGAATTAAAAAACAAAAAAATCCTGTTGCTGTGTTATGGGAAGGAGGTTAGGAATAGAAAGGGTACTGGACTGTTCTGGAACAGGGAGGTCATTTCTCCATATCTCCTGATAGCCTGCAAGGTTTGTTTGCTTTGCTGCTTTGTACTTTTCAGAGGGATATTGGAGGCAACCCTTCGGGCTCCACTCTTCCTGGTGGTTCTGTCCCACAAAAGGAGCTGCCTTTGGAGACAGGGGCTGTACTCCCATGTGCAGTATTTCCTTGCTAGCAGTTCTACTTCATGTTCAGAAAAAAGCTCTTCAAAGCCCTTATTTTGGCCTTAAATTATGCAACCAAAGCCACTTGAGCAAAGGGGGAACAGAGCCTTAGCACATATATGTGTTTTATGTTTATTTTGGGGTGGTAACATAGTGGTTCAGATTTATGACTTAGTAGCACCATTCCAAGTGTGTTTTTCCTCATGTAGTGTGGTAAAGACAGCATAGCCTGTGCTTCCCAGACTGATCTGCACACCTGGAGGTGGTAACAAATGGTCTGTGGAATTAAATTACTGTAGTGGTTAGAGGTTAATTGTAGTTGTTGGTCAACTAAAAATTGCAAAAGCTTGTAGTATTTGGGCGTCTGAATTTTACGGAAACAACTCGGCTGTTCAAATACCTTGAAATACCGGGGAATGTCGCAGGTTTGTCACTAGAGGGCAGGCGCTTGTCAGAACTGCATCAGGTAGTGCAACATCGCAGGGCTCTAAACAGTGTTATAATCTCAGTGGAAGATTCGTGTGTAACAGAGTATGTATTTTAACTGCCTAGAGGATCTACTTGTGCAGTAGTGCATATAATTTATTGTAATGCAGTGGTTTCATATTGGTTCTTAATATATATTTGAAAGTGAACTCAATGCTTATTGTTCCCAAATCAGTTGTCCCTTTCAGTACCTGTCATTCACTGGCCAGGCTTGATTTATGGTAAGGACAGAAGCAGAAAAAAAGAAGTATATTTTAGAAGAGGATGGAATTTGAAGACAGTGCATAGTTAGTTGATCACACAGCTGGGGAGTTGAAAGTACACAGCAGAATGTGTGAAGTTGCAGTCTGCCGTCACGTTGAAGAAAATACTAATTTATCTGCCAAACTCTTGTCGTGGTTTTTTGTTTTTCGCACTGACATCTGCATCAAGCACAAATCATTTTGTCACACAAAAGAGACCAGGATTGTAGAAATGTAGTACAGCTGAACAGTGAACAGATACTTAGGGATTTTACATGAACATTCCCCGTTGGCTTTACGATACGTCTCTTTGTTGTAGTTACGACTTCACCCCGATGGACTCCTCTGCAGTGTATGTGCTCAGCAGCATGGCCCGCCAGCGGCGCGCCTCTCTGTCCTGTGGAGGGGCAAACAATCCCGATGCTGAGAGATCAGAATGCAGTAGTAAAAACTGTGCCTCTGCTGCGTCGTCACATCTGTCCTCCAATCCTTTGCACAGCAAAGCTGGCAAGAGCCACAGCTCAGGGACTGCGAGTACTGTGAGTGCCACTTCTCCAAACAAGTGCAAAAGACCAATGAATGCCTTCATGCTTTTTGCCAAAAAATACAGAGTTGAATACACTCAGATGTATCCAGGGAAAGACAACAGGTAATTACATAAACTGTAGTTTTGCTGTTACTGCTGAGCTAGCAGAATATCTGTGTCCCACCTTTAGATTTAAGTGGCCTAAATTTTGCATTTGATATAAAATGGGTGTGTATTGTTTTAAGGACAAGTTTTGAGTGATAGAAGGGGTGATCTGTTAGTATTTACAGTATGCAGTGAGCTTGATACAAGCTCATTTGTACATGTATAGATGTGCACCGGCAGAGCCACAAATACAGAACAGTCTTTGTTTACACTGATGAGTGATGAGGTGCTCCATTTGTGTGCTGTAATGGAAAAAAGGGGTTTTCTGGTTCTTACAACTACGTATTGACATGATACTGCAAATTGTTCGTGAAGTTACAAGCATTTATTTCCAGTCTTATAGGGCCTGTTGAATAATGCAGTACTGATTGTGAGGATAGCTGAAAGATATTAATCCAGGCAGCACATTGACAAATTTTGTGTGTCCTAAAGGCACTCAACAATCTGCTGAAATTTGCAGGAAGAGTTGTATGACTTTGTGTTTGGGGAACAGGTCTTAGTTTGGTCTTTTGTTCTTAATCTATATGCACATTCACTTCTAAATTCTTTTTTATAACTATCTCCATTATATATATTTTAAATAATGTTTTGTGCTAGTTGTGCATATGTAAATAGAAACTAAAGCACATGAACTTGCACTGATTTTAGAATGAGATTTTTTAATGTATGTAGCATTATGAAAACTGACTGTAAAAATTGCATTGTGACATAATAATTCTAGTACTAGATCTGGTAAAAAATTAAAGTTGACAGGGCTTTGAAAGGGTTTTGGCTATTTTATAATGTTCTAATAAGGAGGCTGTAACTGCTACTGAGAAGTGAAATCGTACCATATAAACAGCCCATCCTTAAACCCCCATCAGTCTTGTGAGTCCCAGCGATGATGTTCTGTAATGCTTATAAATAAGTTCAGTGAAGCAGATCTGCTGCCTTCACATTCATTGCAACTATCCATGAGAAACAGCACAGAATGTCAGCCAGGAAAGTTTATGATGGTTATACATTTAATTGAAAATGCTAATTTCAAAGGGATGCAGTGAAGTGGAGCTGCAGCTTCATGGATGTGAAAGTGAGTTGAGTATTTCAGTGAGCAGGTTTACCTTGAAGGAAAGTGATGACAAAGTTACAAGGAAGCTTCAGAATGCTCTGCTCACTGCCCTGGTCAGAAGGCAGTGCATTTGGGTGCAGTTTCCTGGCATCCATAAAACACAATACAGCAGAAATAGAGTTAGTGATAACTGAGGTTACAGAAATTCAGCTACTGTTGCTGAAGTGTTGCTGAGGTATTCAGAAATTTAGCTGTTCAGAGGCAACTCTGGCGTTTTTTTCTTAATGTTTGTGTCATTTTGAGATTACTAAGTAGATCTTACAATGTAGTAGCTACTTCAGTACACCAGAGTTCTTATGTTTGTTAGTTACTTTATTTTTGTTACCTAGTAAGAAAGGACAGAACTTGAGGTATTAAGAGTTAAATGGTCTGTTCTGAAACAAAGCAGATTTCAAGCCATGTCAGCAAGAGAGAGCGCTGTAAACATGCAAAGCACAAGAGTCACATGGCACTTAAAACTACTGTGGGCTGTAAGACCGTGTTTGAGAAACTGGTGTCAGGGCTGCACTTGTTTATTTTCTAGATATTTTCACTGTTACCGTAGTTGGACTTGGTTGTGCATTCAGAAAGCCTTGAATAGTACAGTACAAACAGGTGACCCAAAGCAGACAGGTTTCTGTTGATTTGCCTCTAGATACTGTCAAAGCATGAAAAATCTGCTAATTAAACTGGAGTATGTTTGCTTCTGATGACAGAGCAATGATACTGGTTCTCAGGATAGAAAACCAGAAATTCCATTGCCAGAGAGACAGGCAGTGTGAATGGGTTTGATGTTGCTGGGATCTGGTGGCAGCCCGAGTTCACTCCAGGGTGTCACCAGAGCAGCAAAGGCTTAAGGGCAGCCCCAGTGCGGGTCGGGCTGTGCTCCCTCAGTGCTCTGTGGAGCTCTTTACGGTCCCACAGGGTCTTGCAGGATTCAGATCCATTTTCCTGGTGTGGTGCAGAAAAGCCTCAGAATTGCTGAAGGTGCCATGTTATGGAAATGATTGACACTCTACATGATTCAGTTAGAAAGTCTGTGAACAGCTTTGCTGCCAGCAAGGAACTTGTTAATAGGTGAAAGGAAAGGATTTAGTTGTGTTCACCTTTTTCTTAAAGCCTGTCATAGAACTCTCATCACTGTAATCTGAAGGCAAAGTGCTCAAACTACTCATTAGCTTGTAATTGTCATTGATAAAAGAGCTGTTGTTTAGAGATTTTCATTCAGCTAAAGGATGGAGTTAAAGCTTTAATGGGATATTGATCCAACATTTGGGAGTGCAGTTAAGCAATATGGCATGATAATACGGGGAAATGTTCTCAAAAGACCTAGAGTTTAGAAGCAGTAGGAAAGAAATTAATTTAGCTCTGGAAATGGTGATAGATATGTTAGAACAAATGGTTCCCTTTGCACAGAAATGGGAACTTCCCACTATGTTCTGTCCAGTATGGAGTAAGGGTGGAGGAAGCCTACACATACTGATTAAATAGACATGGGGGCTTGCAGTTAATCAAATATTTGTTTGGCTGAGGTCATAGTCAGTTCATTGCCCTAATTATTAGAGAACATATTTTCAGCAAATCTGTCATATGATCTTCTAGTATGAAAGTAGAGCAAAACAAATGTGAGTTACCATTTGGTGGTGGTTTTTTTTTAACATCCCTGTTTTACTGGTTTATGCCAGTTGCTGTGTATTCAAATGTACACCCTTACAAATGTTGGAATGTGCATTGACCCATGCTCAGCTAACACAAAAGTCTCAGCTGTTTAACTATTATAAGAATGAGGAGAAGATCATCAGAAACGTGATTGTTAAAAATTTTAAGATACACTTGATTTCTTCCTTGTGTGTTATTTCCACAGTTAACTTTTGTCTCCTTTAAAGTGCTCAGATAAAAAAAAAAAAAAGAAAAAAATCAGGGTATTTCTTAGCACTGTCTTGACCATACTGTAAACATTTGTCTTGCAGAGCCATAAGTGTGATACTCGGGGACAGGTGGAAGAAAATGAAGAATGAGGAAAGGCGGATGTACACACTAGAAGCCAAGGCCTTGGCAGAAGAGCAGAAACGTTTAAATCCTGACTGTTGGAAAAGAAAACGAACAAATTCTGTATGTTTGTGAAGCAGGTTTTTTTTTTGTGCACTTACATGTGTTCATACAGGTAGCTACAGTGGGGTTTGTGCAGTATAAGCTGCATTCCTGGTAGCCCAAACCGTCATCCAGGGGAGGGTCCATCTCTGAGAATTTATGAGAGTTTTGAGAATTCTGTTGAGACTGAAAGTGAGTGTGCTTGTGAAATGTGGAGGATGGGCACTGACCTTTTGTTTGAAGTAACTGAGTTGATAAGTTCCTACCTAAATATTTTTTTCTTCAGTGAAACCTTTTTCTTTACCTTTTCCTGGTTTTTTTCCTCATAATTTATACCAGCATATATGAAGATACTGAGGGAGAAAAATAATTTTTTTCCCTGTGAATCCCTTTCATTTATTACTGTGTTTAATTGTTAAATAAATACAGTAGATAACACTACTTCTGTAGGGAAATAAATTGTTTTCCACTTTGTAGAAAACCATCAATCTAAGATTGTAGATGTGGATTAGTAGGTGGTGGAGGTATTAAGAAAGAGAAGGGCTTTCAAGCTGAACCATCATGCAAAGCTAACATAAAAAAAAAAAAGAGATTCTGCTTGTTCAACTGGAAGAGTAGGTTGGACAGAGATCACTGAGATGCACAGAATGCCAAGATCTTTCATGAGCCATTTTATACCTGGGTAGGAGCTTGAAGTGTGGTGTGGACTTCATCTACATGGTTGGTGAAACCATCCATGTGGTGTAAGATTTCATCCTCAGGTTACCCCCCTTTCCTTTCATGTGTAAATGAGGCTGCTTTCTCAAGAGCATATGCAAGTGTTGCCTTGAGACTGGATAAGAAATGCTCCAACACTAAGTTGCTTCATTCTGCTGTGTACACTTTGTGCTGAGTTTCCAGTCCCTTGTTGCAGAAGGTTCCACCAAATCCCAGCTGCTAGGAGCAAGCTGTTTTTCTATTCACTGCATTCTATTTTAATAAACAGCGTCAGCTTCTCTTAGATTTCCTTGTGGGTTTAGTTAAAATAATATTATTTTTTTCTGCTTTTACTCTGCTGCAGTCTTGGGCTGCGGCTGGTGAGATCACACACTGACCTGTGAGCTTCAGGCCACTCAGAGGCGTGTTTGTTCGTAGCTGAGAGCAGTAGTGGTGACTTGGCCCTAATAAGAAGGATGGCTTTCTTTCACTGCCTTTCAGTAGGATTTTCCTTGTCCTCAGGGTCTTCAGGCCAAGAGAACAGGATCTGTAGAACCTGTTAATTCAGTGTTAGAACAGGAAATGCCTTTTTTAATTGTTTTACTTCAGTGAACTGAACTGTTAACTGTTTGGTTACCTTACTGAGTAATGACTGGTGGACTCCAGGCGGTGACAGAGGAGTCTTGATGTCTGGTATTCACCTTTTTGTTTTCTTCTGAATAACTGACCAGTGAAACACACTTGTGGCTTTCAAAACCAGTGTTTGGTAGATTTAAGGTAAGGTCTGCCTCCCCTTTGCTTGGTAAGTGCTAACCTGATTTTCTCTTTTCTCAGGGCTCACAGCAGCATTAAGCCAGAATGTTCCTGCTAACTCTGTATTTACAAAGTGGCTGTTGCGCAATGGCAAGAAGATGCAAGATCAAGGTCTTACTATTTGTTGTGACTCTGTGTGATGATAAAATACTGGCACCATCAAGTCGGAAATGATCGGAGTGCAGATTTGCTTTTTACAATAGAACATTAAGTAAGCTAAAACTATCAGCATTTTAAACCAAATTGCCTTACTTTTCTTCTAAACTTCATATATGTATCAGGTAATATAGGCTTGAAAATGGATATCCTGTGGTGCTAAAGTACTTTAGAAAGAGGCGAAGGAGATGTGTATAAATGTTTATTTTTAAAAGAAAATGTACAAAAAGGGGAATTTTAAAATATGTAACAGCTGTTTATATACATTGATTCTTATTGCTGATTAATATGTATTGCACAACCGTATTATTAATGCAATTCTGGGGCCTGGGCTTTTCTGAAATGGCAAAGTGTATTATCAGCCTCCAGCGTCCCAGCCTGCGCCACTGCCAGCAAGTTAACAGAGCAAGTGGGAATGGAAAGCGTGGTGTGATGTAGCAAGGGAGCTGCTGCTGCTGCTTGGGATGCCACTTAAAAACCTGTATGCACAAGGGAGATGCTTTTGCAACAGCTGGCACTAGTGAGAGCTGTCATTTCACGGTGGAAACAACGGCCCAGGACAGGATGAAATAAAAAAAATAGCGTTATCTCAAGAAAAATGGTGCTGTTGATACCATCACCATCATAGTTATAACTCTGTGTTTCGTCTTTGCCACATATTCTACAATATTTTATTTTGCCATAAGACATCTTTATGGTGGGGGCAAACTTTGCACTTAACTGTACGTGCAACACTTGCACTTTACTTTTTTTTTCTTCTCCAACTGTCTAAAATTAGAGCAGCTGCGTTAGGATTACCATTTGCTTCTGCTGTGAACTTTTACAATCATGGCTTTTCCTGTACTAAACAGCTGTGCGTTGTTTTTTTTTAAGAATCACAACTGTAAATTTCAGTTATGACACGTCTACATGATGTTGCCCCTAAGATTTTTGCACACTATATTCTTGTATATTATTTCAAATAAATTCATTAAAATTTGGTGTTGCGTATTTTATTAAATGAAGAAGACTAATCACTAAGCCTTGCAGCAATGAGTATGTTCTGTGTGGAAGTCTTTACATGAACCCATCCAAGATATATTTTAATCCTTTGCCATTAGGAAGCTGGTGAAGAATTTCAAATACTGATTTCAGGATCAGATACTCAATGCTCTTTATTACAGAGAGTTGAAGTCAATATAAATTATTTTTAAGCAAGTAGCAATGCAATAGAGAATCATTTAGATTAGTTATAAATATTTTTCCTTGTGTTAAAATTAGTGATTTTTAGATGGAAACTGATGATTCTAGTGTTTCAAAAGTACGATTTTCTGAATAAGGCTAAAATGTATCCAACTGTTTAAAACTATACTTGAAGGAAAAGAGCTGCTTCCTTACTTGAGATATTGAGCAATTATACTGTAATACTTGAGTTCTAATTTTACACTTTTCTAAATTCAAAAGGAATGCTTAAGAATGTTTCAGCTAGCTGTAGATTTGCAGCACATAAAAGTTGTACAATTTCCTTACAATATTTCTGTGTAAGTTCCTGTAATGCGAACAGAAAGCAAGAAGACAAGTTTCAGAGCTGGAGTAGGTAAACACTTTTCATCGTAAAGCTTCTGCATTTGGGAGTAATTTACATGAACCATAAATACATTTGTGGCACCAAAGACCCATGACTGTGTTACTGTCCATTCCGTATTTCGAGCGCGTTGTCCACATGTGTTCACTGAAGGGTTGACATGGCTTTCTGAAGCAGCTGAACCATTATGGGATAGACTGGTGCAAACTCCTTCCCCTCTCTGGTTCGGACTGATTGAACATAAGCTTCCAGTGCACCTCTATAAAAAAAAAGTAGGTAAAGCAATTAAGTACTGTAAATTCAGGATCTGCAACTGAAATTAATTGCCTTCTTCCCTCCTGCAGAATCTTCATCAGATGGTCCTTACTTGTTCTTTGTGGAAGGAAGTGAGCTAGAAAGGCCTTGCAAAGCTCTACTTAATTGTTTCATGGTGTTTCTCTCCTTTCTTGCATGTTTTGAGGAACAAGCAAGTTAACATTGAAATAAGCAGCAGCACATTGCAGATGGTTTGAAATGACAGCTCTGACGCACAGACTTGGGCACAGTGGCAACCTGTAGAAAGGGGGAGAACAGTCTCCAGCTGCTGCAAACGCTGAGTACAACCTGGAGCATGAAAACTAGGGCAGTGGTGAACAACTGCGGAGCCCTCCGGTGCTTTCCTGGCACAGCCTTTTGAACTGGCGCCGTCCTCAGGAAAACGCCGTGCCAACCCACAGACAGCTCGGATGTGGCTTTCTTAGACACTGCCACAGGGTCACACACACAGTCCTTTGTGAACTGCACAAATAAAACTGCAAAGCTAAAAGGGGCAACTGTGATGACGTACTTTGTACATAATTTAACTTGCTTTACAGCACAGAGCCACCTTTTAGCACACGTTCTAGTAACAGTATTGTTGAATGACAGCATATTTCAAAGACTTCGTAAGTGCTGATCTGTTCAAACTCCAACTTTCTGGCTCATTAAGTAGGCTGAGTTAGTTTTGCCACACTTAAATATGGCTTCTAATTTAATTTTCCTCTCCTTTCCTGCTTCTCCCACTTCTTCACATAACAGATACAATAATTTTGGAATTTCCTTCTAAGACTCTCTTTACATTTGTACTATTTACAGCAAAACTGTAACATTAGGCAAACGCATGCAGAAAACAACAGACCCATTTCACGTGGAGACTTAAGAGAGCTCCTGGTACTCGGCCATTCCTTTTCTGGCTGGTGACAGCTGCAGTGCTAATGCAGACTCTCAGTCACAGCCCTTCCCAGGCCCCATCCCGCCAGGCAGCAGGTCCTGGTGCTAACACGGAGCAGCAGAGGTGGACTTGGCACTCTAGGTCACTGAAGGTGGGAGGTCTTGGGTTTTGTCTCCTGGATTCCTTCATGGAAGTGCGGGACACACCAGCACAGCTGCTCTGCCAGTGAGGGGGCCTGCTGGCTTTTGGTAACAGGGCAGGAACATTCCCAGTCCCATGTGGGAAGGCAAATGGTTGTGCACATCTAGTGAGGAGAACAGGGGGTGCAGGGGTTAAGGGAGATGGTAACAGAGCAACTGCAGAGTTGTGCCTATAAATACGCATAAACTGCTGGAGGATGGTGGGCTATAAAGGCAGAACTGGATTTGTTTGCTGCTTCTTCAACAGACAAGCTTTTGGTGATACACTGCATTCCCAGTCAAATAGTTCATGAACCTAAGGCAGCACTGCTCACCTGTATGTGCCTTCTGGCAGCTGGAGGCAACAGGCAGCAAGCCAGCATTTAATTAGACAAGGCTTAAGGAGAGCAGAAGCACTGACAAGTGAGATCCAGCCCATGTTTCACACACACAGAGGCTCCTCCTGGAGTAAGAAGATGTAAGAGAGGAGCCCTGTCAAGACCCCTGTGTGATGCTGCAGCTCTGGGAAGGCGCAGGTGAGCCCACCAAACCTGGCAAACCAGAGAGATGGTAGGTGGATGCACAGTCACAATGCACTTGGGTGCCTGTGAGTAAAGCTCTTGCTAAATCAGCAAGGGCTTTGCCCTTTCTCAGTGACTCAAACCCATCCATGTCAGAGTGCTGCTGGGAATTTCCAATGAAGTTCATTTATGAACAAGTGGAAGACACTCCAGAGGCCAAGAGCCTGTGCTCAATTTGCTGGAGAGAGGAGTCTGAGCTTTGGGTTCCGAGAAGCCAGTGACAGCAAAGACAGCCTGCCCCCATGAGCTGGTCCTGGGGCTGCATCTGCTCCTGCCAGCACTTCCCATCCCCACTTAATCCAGGCGCTGATCCATCAGCCTTGCTGCCAGAGCGCAACAGGAGGAGCTGGGTGTCTCCATGTGCAGTCCCTGCTAATGGAGTTTGACAGGGAGTGAAGCAACTGTCAACTAAAGAACCCAAGGCAGCTTTGCTTCTGAGCACAGGATGGAAATGAAACAGCAGAGGCACGAAGTGCTGCCCCCCACAGCTCCTGCTGTCCCCAGGCAGCAGCTGGACTTCAGCGTCGCTCTTTGCTGAAGCTCAGGGCGTACTGTCTGAGACTGAAGGGATGCAAAAGGAGGATGGACTGGATTACAGGAGAGCTGAGATGCTTCAGAAGGATAGAAACAGTCCCTTATGTTGGCCCTCGTGCACTTGAGAGCTCTTCAATTTTGGTAACAACTTACTAGTGAGCTATTGCTCAGGGGTGCACACCAGGTACCAACACATTGTGAGGAGTCACTCTGAATTTTTCGCACTTCAACGAACAGCAAGAGAGAAGCAATCCCTTGTTGCAGCCAAAAAGGCATTGGAAGAATATTTATTTTATCTAGCCAAAATAAAGCTGACTTTTTGCACCTGGTCAGCTCCCCAAAACCCTTCAGCCTGCTCCTTACCAATGGTCCCTGGGGAGCAGCACAGGGGCTACAGGGAAAGAGGCAACAACTGAAAAACTGCTTGCTGCAGCCACAACTGCTTGCTGCTGAGGGTGCAGCTCACCTCACTCCCAGCAAAGACAGCTGAGAAACTTCTGTGACAGTTTTCTTACTGTAAATGACATTCATCATGACTAAATCTTTCCCCTTCCACTCACCAGCATCCCTGTCTTTTCATTTCTATACACTCCTCAAAGTTTGTTGGGCCCAAATAGTTTTTTGAAGTCATCAAAAGCTGAAAATAGAAAAAACATATTGACCCGCTTAACTTAGAAAGCTCTGACACCTCTTGGTGAAGTTGTGGGTTGGCATCATTATCCAGATGGTAACACTGCTATCCCTTTCTGACTTATCTCCTTGCTTTGAAAAAGCCCTTGAAAAAGATTACAGAGATAACCAGAGAGATGAAAGGGAGAAGCTTTACCCTAAAAGCAGCACCCAAAACCACTCAATGTCAGCCCTTGATAATCCTTAGCCAGACTGCTATTCCTATCAGATCAAACAAGACAGAATGAGATTTAGGCTACGCTAAGTGCCAAACACCAGTATTACAGTCCCACTGTCACATCTTCCAGCAGCTTTTATCATTTCTCCTTCTCTCCTGATTTAACTGGCAAAACCAAGTCCATCAGTGGCAGCCACTGTCCTCTTACAACTTAAAAATCAGCTAAAAGGAATTGTTTGGTGACCTCAGAACTGCCCAGATCCTTCTCCAAGAACAAACAGAAGTTGTCTTTGTCAGCTCCCTCCTGCTGCACCTGCTCTTTCACTGCAGCTTTGCTTGCATTGTTTCAAAGAGACAGAGTCAAACTTCACCAATATAACCCTACCAGGAGCATCTTAACTCTCTTACCCACTCAAAAGACAACCAGTAATTATTACTCCATCAATACTATAAGCTGAATTCTCAGGCATTTTTCTAAAACAGATCTTGTAGAGCTTTACACAAAACAATGAAAATAAAAGCTTTCTGAATGCTCTAACTGCATTCACTATTTTCCTGTGTCCAATAAAAGTATTTAAACACTCTAGAACTGAATGTTAGAAAGCCATTCATAATCAGTAACTTTACCTGAGACGCTGAAAGAACAGTGTTTCCAGTAAAGCAAACCGGCCTAGAGAACTCCCTGCTCCCTGTGCCCACTCAGGGAAGGCCAGGAACCTGCTCCCACATGGGCAGGCCTAGGAAAGCAGCCAAGGGGCCTCACACCAAGTGGGAGGACGAAAAGCTGCTGCAGCTGCTGAAGGCTGGGAGGGAAGAGGCAGCCGCCGGCACCTGGAGCTCCACACCCTACCTGGTGACAGGGAACCTCAGTCAAGCTCAGGAAACTCTTCTGCACTGCTGCCCGTGGTAATGACACCATGGTGGCAGGCCAGGGACTCTGTCCATCCTGTTAGGAACAACATCCCTGGTAACAAAAGGTCTGGGTAGTAAAATGGCAGAAATCATGAATCCAGGGAGAAAGGATGTCTGGAGTCCAGAGAATAATGGTAAGGTTGTTCCAGAGTGAGAGGCAGGAATGGGCAGGGAGAGGTAACTGAAAACACCAATGGTCATAGAGCAGACTTGATTCCAGAAGTTCATTTGGGATGGGAGTTTTGTTTCTCTGGGGACAGTTACTGAGTCTTAAGGGTGGGATTTTGGGACTGCAACACACAGGAATATGGATTGTGCAATAAGTTGCTTATGGCAAAGCAAGATGGGCTGGTTGAGCTGGGCAGCTTGGACCAATACACATCACTGGAGCTGTTGAGATGCCTACCTGACTGTACCTCATTTGGGGAGATAAATGAGTTTAGAAACTGTTAACACTTGAAATGCAAAATGTATGATGACATTTTTGTAAATTTTACCAGTCCTAGCTCAAATGGGCTTTTGTAAACTATGTTGGCAATACAGAAGTCAATTCAGATGCACCAGTTTACCATTAAAGTCTTGTCTTTAAAAAGGTAGGTTCATTCCTGTAGAGGACACTGTAAAAACACCAGTGCCTTAGTGGTTGTGGAAAAATAAACATCACCATGGGTGAAAGCAGTATCATCAAGTCTCCAGCACAGAAGAGATCACAACTGTTGTCATATAAAAAGATGTAATTCATATTATCGATGTTTAAGATGGAAGAACCCTTGTTTATGTAATATACAAAATATACTCTCAAAGGGATTAGACTAAATAATGCCCTAAATTCAGCATCTTCCAGTCTAATAAAGAACATAAAACCTGTTCAGCAATCTGTTTCTATTTTAATAGACAAGCTACGGTATACATTACAAATATTGTTTGTAAAAGAGAGCTATGGAAAGAGGGTTGGTGGGATGTTCTGCATGTATTAATGCTTCATTAAAAATGCCATAAGAAGTAAGAAAAAAACCCCCTAAGTTTAAGATGCCCTCCCACATAAGGAAAAGGATTTTAAAGCACTTATTAAATTACTTCACTTGCATGAGCAAAACCATGAGCTTTCTTGGAAATCAGGACATGCTGATTATATAAGACCCAGATAGTTCTTCTTTAAAATGTTATTTCAACCCATGAAGATTCATATCTACAGTTAAAAGGAAAAAAAAGTATGATTTGGGTTGTGGTTCTTAAGGGATCTTAATGTGTATCATTTAGAATCACTCTAATTAATTAATTTTATATGAAATCTTGAATGCTAGCACTGCCCTCCTGGGTTCTGCCTTGGTCAAATGGAGCCTGATTTGCACTGTGAGCTGAGGAGGAGACAGGGATCATCTTCCTGCTCAGCAGTGGGGCAGCAGCCTGTGCACTCCAGTCCAGATCCATCAGCAGGGCAGCTGCAGGACACCAGGGCCAGGCTTTTCTTTAGTACTTTGTTAACAGTCTGTTCGGTCTGCAAACTTTAGAGCAAAGCAGAAAATGGAAAACACCCTGTGTAAGAGCACATCTGTCTGACACCAGGCTTATCTAATCCAGTGCTATCAAAATTACTGTAAAAACGGACAGTACAATCTCCAACAGCATCACCTGCAGGACCACAGACTGGCAGGAGACATCTCTGGATTACGCCAGAGTGCATAACAAAGAGATCAAAGGGACCGTGTGTTGACAGACAAGCCTAAGTGATGCCGAGGGTTTTTATGAATGGCCCGGAGTGCTCGGAGGCACCGGCAGCCTCCGGCCCTCTCCTGGATGCTCTCGCTCGGCTGGAGCAGAGCACTGACCCCGCACGGCTCTGCCGCTGGGGGCAAAGCTGTCGGGCTGCTGCGCCCACCGAGACTGAACCCAATGCACAGATGGGGCTTTCGCGGTGGCTCCCAAGCTGGCATTCTGCCCTGCCCCTGGCAGGCTGGTGGTCAGAGCCACTCTCCAGCTCAGGAAATCAGCTCGTTATGAAAATGAACCCTTCACTGGCCTTTCAGCTCTGCTCCAGCAAGGGTGAGCTTGAGTAAGGGGAGTTAACTCACACTGTAAAGGTACAGGTAAGAATTTGGCCCTTGAATGGATGAACTGTCCTTCAGGCTGTCTCAAATCCTGCCATGTCTAATAGGGGTTCTTTTATGGGAGAAAGATTTGAGTTTTCAAGCTTAATTTAAAAAGAAAAACAAAAAAACGCCCTGGCCACTTAAAGAAGGGCTCCTTTCAACACAATCCCTGCCTGCAGCAGGGACATCTCACCTAACTTTAACTGTCTGCAGGGCTGCTGGCTGCCTGAGAGAGCTCCTGTGTCCCAGCCCACCATCCCCTCTCTGAACAGAGGAAATGGAGCTTGCAGGACACAATGCAACTGACCTATTTAGGTACCTGCTTCAGGATGAGACAAATCAGCCCAGCAGCACCTGTTTCTCTCTGCTGACCATAAAGGGAGTCTAGAAAATATACCTCTGACCAGGTAAATCCCACCCTTCATGCTGAATATAACCAGAAAGAAATACACAAAAATTCTCAGAAAGGTACTAATTCATACCATTCCCACCATGCTGCAAGTGAAGCATTTAAGACCTACAGAGCAGAAGCAGCACTCCAATTAGCTTTAATATGAAGCTGTAAGGATCCTGGTAACACAAGTAAATTACTATCTAAGCAGCAGGTCCCTAGAGTAATTGCACAGTTGTTACAAAGGGAAGTTGCAGAAAATGACCATTTGCAAGGCTGCAGCAAACGTAAAGATGTAGGCCAGTACAGGGGATCTGAAGCCTCCAAATATCCAAAGTTCAATTAGCACAGTTGAACTTCTACAGGCAGAAAAAGCTTGAAGAGGGTGACCGACAAAAGAGCAAGACTTGTAGTTCAATTCAGGTTCACATGAGACACATGAAGACCAGGCTCAGAAATCTCCCAATAGAATATTAAAGAAAATATGAGCTAGACATGGTTGCACTAGAGCCTGACGTTTGCTTGCCTGTCTTGTATACAGATAACCAGCCTATTTTGAAATAGCTTAGAGGCTTGAGAAGAGATGGTGCAAAGGTGAGTGCACACAGCAGTGCCCACAGAGGTGACTGGTGTCTGCAAAGGAGAACCATCCCCTTCACTCACTGCTTTCCAGTGCTGGCCAGACTCAGATCTTTGCTCCCACACTGCAGTGCTGCCAACTCAAACACCTGAGGGAAGAGTCTGCAGGACCAACCCAGGGCAGTTAATTCATGCAGCTCAGCAAAGCTGCAGGAGAGGCGCCTGCAAGTGCTGAGCTGGGCATGGATGGAGCAGCAGTCGAGCATGGGCAGTGACAAATGGCCTAGCTCTGGCACAACAAGAGTAGGGAAGAGCCATTGCAGTGTCAACAGAGGCCTTTGGGAAGGGCAAATCTTCAAAGGAACCCTCTCCACGCCCTGGGACCCTGGATGTCCAAGCAGTGTCTGAGCCCTCCACAGTACAAAGCAAAGGAACCACAGCCTCACTGTACAATGCTCAGTTGATGACCTCGCCAAGTGATAACCTTGTAGCAGTACATTCTCGAGATTACAAAGTGAAAATTTTTTAATAGTGGGAGCTCATGCAAAACGAATAAAGGATTCAATGCAAGGATTGAAAGGAAAACCTTAAGTATTCCAGCTTCACTACTTGGTCTAATGGATGACATTGTCTCTGCCTAAAAGCCTTGCCCCAAGGTTTGTCCGTTAGTACCTCCACAGCCAGAGAAATTTATCAATGTCTGAACATGACCACCAGCAAGCCCATTAACTGAATCAGTCTGGATGAAATTTAATTGCAAGGAAAGACAAAAATCTGTTGTAATTTAAGGATGGCATTTTCAAATTTGTGAAAAAGGATCAAAGGGAACAAAATCCCATCAGTTCTCAAATGATTTGCATTCTTGGCTTTCCCCAATATATCTCAAATTC
The DNA here is from genome assembly GCA_013396695.1 of Sakesphorus luctuosus. Classification (NCBI taxonomy): domain Eukaryota; kingdom Metazoa; phylum Chordata; class Aves; order Passeriformes; family Thamnophilidae; genus Sakesphorus; species Sakesphorus luctuosus. The sequence goes on from VWZD01002968.1 coordinate 333,447, forward strand.
AATACTGCCAGTTTTGGTAGTACTATCAGGACAGAAATTACAATCAAAATATTCACAACTAATTACACACACGGCTCTATCAGCTCTGTAGTTACTACCCATACCCCTGTAATTCAAAGTGTCATGGCCTGAGATTTAACAAAACCTAGTTTTGTAGACAACATGTCTGATTTTCCAAAAAATACATGTATGAAGAGATACAGTTTAAATTGTAATATTTCAGAAACAAACCTTAGTAACATCTACTGGAGATCAACTAGTAATTCCTTAACTGGCCCAGTCACTACATGGGACTGTATGGTGCTATCAGCTTCAGGAACTGTAAATGTTTATAGCAGACTTCCCTTGGCTGCTTTAGAAGTGTGGACAGATAACGGTTGACTTTCTCAGGCACAACCATTGCTGGCTGGAACTTAAAAGTCAGCTTCTATCACTTCAGCAAAAGCTGGCATCAGCCACGCACACAAGTTCAAGGACATAATTGGCTCCCAGGCCAGATGGAGCCTGGTGTAGCCATGTGTGACAGCCTTTCCCATACCACTGGAGTGGGTGACACTGAGGTCACTGGGAAGATGGCTGGAAAATTTATAGCATTAGGAGCCAAATGATCATCTGAGCCTTGAATCCTAAGGATCCCCAGGCTGGCTCTGTCACATTCATACAATTCATCTGTTCTCTCTAACATACTTCAAAAATCTGCTTGTTTTGAAATACAAGACTGTTCTAACTTTTCTTAACATTTTAAGATGCAAAATAGTATTTAGCTATAAAGTCATCTACCCTAGCAAGATTTAAAAAATCTGATGTAATTGTCACTTCCCTGTGAATCATGGGCTGATTTCCTGAAGAGTAAAATTACAGGGGTGTAACAAGGGTCTGCCATTTTTAGATTTCTACCTACATTTACACTGGTTGAGCTTCCAAGGCTTCACTTTCCTGATACATAGGACAGCTGCAGCCTTGACTTTCCAACAGTTAGTGAGGGAGGCAGTTTTGCTAAAACTCAGTATTAATTTAAACCCTCAGTGTGCCTGTTTTCCTTCTTTTACAAGAGGATTACATGCTCCTCCCAAAGGCACTGAGGGCTTGGGTATGGGAGGGTGGAGGAGAGAGTTCAGTTTACATATTCTGCCATTTTGCAACTCATCCCACGAGCAGAGAGAGGGTAATGGCATGTATGATACATCTCCTGAGGCACATTTTTTTACTTTTCAAGACCACTCTTGGTGGGCAGATAAGTTACTGCTCCATTATCATAAATGTAGAGAAGAAAGAAGCGTGATATTTACCGTATGAGAGCGAGCCTGTCCTTTTCAGACGGATGATCATCAAGCCACTGGGAGTAGCGGGCAATGGACCACTCAGCCCTCTGATGCAGAGAAATACAAACACCAGTTACACACAAATGTGAAAAAGGAAACAGACACACTAATTTCAGAATCAAAGATGACATAAAGGAAAGCCACATGAGACTCTACTAATACTACAGTGATGCAGAATAAGTCAAGGAATCACAGACAATTAACAGATGGCCCAGTTTGTTACTTGGGAGCTCAGAGGTGATCTCCTACATCGGCTGTTGGCCCATTTCTGACAGGGGTTTTTATCTAGATTTCCTGCATCTTACACAAGTAGGATCCAGACAATTTGCAGTCTGGGAAAAGATGTGCAATTTCTTCTACGAGCTGGTAGAACAGTGAAGAATTGAGAGTCTATTTGGTATCAGATTATCATATTCCTACTGTTGATAATCAAAATATGAAGTCAATGACCAGAAAACCTTTGCCACAATAAAAACAAATGCCAACAAATCATATAAAATATGAACTTGAATAATTTTTAATGAAAACAGTTAGGGCAAACTACAATGCTCATTCCTCCTTAGGGCATCTGAAAAGGAAAGACAGGTTGATCTTATTACCTGGAAAGGTGATTTTAACTCTGGTGGTGCTCTTGTAAATAAGAACTGAAGAATAATGCTGAATGGAATAACCTCTCCCAGAGCTGGGCTACTGGCAATATGCTCACTGGTCTGGAACAGCAGTGGTCTGGAAAAATGTAAAAATATACTTGTGAAAGGAAGTAAAAGCTTATTTTAGGCATTAGAAAATGCCTGTATGTAGTGGCAATATGCAGTAGGATTGAATCATCTAATTTTTTGCCACTACTCTGCATCTTAGGTTTCCAATGCAGGCCCAGTTGGCAAAAATGTACAGCAGTTGTCTATTGTAATTAAACAATGCAGGACTGTAAATCTTGTATTTCAGTGAAAACATTTAAGGTAACTATAGAACTCACTGTCATACAAAAGATGTACTGAAAGCAACACAAAAAGTACAATTTGGCCAGAATTTGCATGACAAAGATTGTTAAATCATAGTTATACTCTGCATAAAATTTAAAAGAACTTTAATCTATTTCTAATTTGCAGGTGGGTGTTGCCAAAAAAGATCTCAGTTCAATCAGAACTAACACGAGGTAATAAATCAGTTCAGAGATACAGTTTAGTCATACTTTGACTGCAACTCACCTGAATGACCTCAGCTGTCTGTAAGATCTTCCCAGGTCAGAGACTCGCCGACACAGCGGTGCTACTGCAAACTCCATCTGTAAAAGCAAACATTGCCATTTGAATGAGATTATCCCAAAATATAAAACTTGGTACTGAAGTAGCTGCCTTTAATAACCAATAATCCAAACTTGGAGACCAAGTCAATGACTTCTTCCTGGTGAATCAAGACAAGAAGCTGTCATTTTCTTTCACACTATGTTAGCCAAGCCAAGACTTTTGCCTTATTCTTGGCAACAGAGTAATTAAGCATTTCATGAAAAACGATAGTGACAGTCTGGGGATAAGAACAGAAGGGGTCTCTTGAGCTTTCTGAGGCTGAAGCTTTGTTTCTTGCAGCAGGTTTATTTTGTGGGCAATGAATTCCCTGATGAAGCACTTATGTCAATACCCCAAAAATCTGACCACAGCCTGGGAAGAAAGCAAGTCTAGGCAGGTCTTCACAAACCATTCCTAAAGCAGTTAAATTGCAGACCCATTTCAGCTGAGCATATTTTTCTCTGGTGAAGGACAAGGTTTAAATGATTCCTTCTCGAACACTGGGCCCCAAACTTTGGGGCATAAAATCTATGCAGATTAGAAAGAAGGCAGCTGGGACCTATTGCCACGGGGCCCTATGCAAAGAATAAGGACATTATTTTCATGCTTATTTTCATAATGTTCAGTTTCTGAGTTACAGCAGCCATCTTTAAAACCAAACAAGTTTAAAATACTTTCTGTTTTTTAAGCACTGGAGTTCTCCTGCTTTTTTGAACATGAGCCATGCTCTGCTTGGGTTTTTACATCCCAATTTTGTCACAGGCTCTTCATTAACAGTGAGGACACAGAAGTGGGAAAGAACAATTTCCTTTCTGGATCTAGACTGAACATGAACATTACACAGCAAAATTTCAGTTAATGTGAACACCAATCCAAACAACCCCACTCAAAAAAACCCACAGGTAATTTTAGTCAGATATGGATTAAGTCTTTATTTTTTGCTCTCCTGAAGTGCTAGGCAAGTGAGGGATCAAGCTTTATTCTCCATGTAGGTCTTTTAAAATCCTCAACTTGAAAGACTATTGAGTCTTTGATTTACACATAATGCACAATTAAACTAAGTTTCAAAGGATGACAGCTAAAATAAGTAACCAGATCAAAACCACCACACAATGAGTTTCCCATTTATGTAATGTTGCTGAACCCGTTTCAAAGCGTTTGTGATATGACACTATTACAGTCAAGTCTTTAATACTATAATATTACTCTTTCCAGCTGCCTAATTTCCTAAGACAGAGCTGGCTGCTGGGCCACTGGCTTCACCAAGGGCATGTAGCTATACTGGGGTTCCAGCACAAACACAAAACATGGTGTAGTGAACTATGAAGCTACAGTTCATCTAAACCCAGAAGAAATTAAATTAGCAATTAATGCAAATCAAGGCCATATATTTCAGGCACCCATATCTAAAAGCAGGTGGTAGGATGGGAATCATTTCACCAATTTCTCAACATCTACAGGTTCTCTTCAGACTCAGTGCAGAGAAACAGCCACACTTGAGGGGTGATGCCTCTGTCCCCAAGGTGGACACCTAAAATAGGTCAGGTGGATCATGTCGTAGGAGCATCCACCTGCACAACACTCAGTCAGACAAGAAGCTGAAGGGCCCAACCCAAGCACCTCTGCTTTTTCTGCAGACCAGGAGAGGTGGGTGCCTCTGGAAGGTGATGGGGAATGCCCCAGAGAGCTGCTGCCTGAGCCTCAGGACCTCAAACTACACACCCCACATCAAGCCCTTACAGGCTGCTTGAAATCTGCATAAACCCACAGGAGCAGAAAGTGAATAACAATCCAGGAACCAAAATAAGGCTCCAGCCCTGGATAACAGCCCAGCTTCCTCCTGCCTGCTACCCTCCTGGTCCCCAGATCTTCAGGCTTCTCTCTACAGCCAAGTGGGAACCCTGTGCCATCCCCCTCACAGCCTGGGGATGAGGGCACCTCTCCCATCTGCTGGTGCAAGGGGTACCCATTCCCAGTTCCTGAGTACCCAGTCCCGCAGCTCCTGAGCAGGCACACTATTCCATTCCACCAGACAGGGCCCAAGTTAGGTAGCTAGGAAGGCAGTGTCCCTGTGCCTGAGGAGTCAGCAGCTGCTGTGCTGTGCGCTGACCCCACCGGCACAAGGGAGCGAGGCAGAGGGCACGCACCCAGGAGAGGCAGGTTCTCCCTGGGGATTGCTGCAGGGAGGTGCTCCAGCTCCAAACTGCAATGAAGATTACAAGAAGTTTGGCATGTTGCTCCCCAGGCCCCCCAGGATATTTCTGAGCACAGACAGGAGCCAAGAGGCTGGTCTGCCACAGGATCAGGGGCAGGCAGCCAAAAAGAGGAGCTAATTAAGTATGCTTGGCTGCATCGTGACACAAGAACACCACAGACCCTGAAAAACAAATGGGAGCAAGATTCTGATTTCTCCAGAGCTTCTTTTCAGGCATCAGTATTGACTGGGGGCAGCTGGAAGTAACTGATATGCTGCAGGAGCTGGTGTCCCAGCTCTGGTGGGAGCTGTGGGCTTGTAGCTGTGAGGGACCAGGGAGAACGTAATTCCTTTAGGTTCTTTAGAGACTTTGATAACAGGCAACAAACTGCCAGTCTGACTTGCAGAAACAGAGATGTGTGGATTAAACTGTACTCATGAGGGGAAAGAAATAAAAGCATAGCAAAACATAATCTTGGTTAATAAGTTTCAAAAGATTGTTTCACTCCTGAAGCAGAATATGAAGTAATGAGATGTAAGTGAAACTTTCTACAGCTTAACCAATTCCTTATTAAAACAAATTTAAATGAAGTCTCTTGAATATACTTTGCTGTTTCCATAAATCAGCATTTTTAGGCTTAAGTACTAAAGAAGAAAATTTACCTTGGAAAATTCTATTACTTCATCTTCAACCTTTATTCACTGTAGGAAATTATTAGTATTGCTAGAACTAGATAGATTTAATGGTAGCAGATGGTTGATTCGTGAAGTACTAGTTGCCAAAGAAAAATATTGTTTTTAAGCTTTGAGCATACTATACTATTTTAAATTGACTCATAAAGAGTGGGAATGAGCGAAAAATAATGTGGCAAAAAAGTACATAAACCACAGAAACTCTTTTTTAAATTTACAATGCTATGTGTTATAACCCAATCTCTCCAATAGAAATAATCAATGTAATAACTAAGATTGTTTTCTTCACTTGAATTTTAAGTATTTGTCTGAGCCCAACAATGGAACGAGATGCTACAGCATCCTTTTGCTGTTCCATTCATTTTTGCAGGCCCCTGAGTGTGGTTTTGTCTCTGCAGAGCATCGTGCCAGCGATGGGAGCAAGTGCTGGGGAGGAACCGCTCGGCTGGAACAGCTGCTGCTGTTCCAGTGCTGGAGTCGGGCGGAGGATCGAGCACACTTCACTTCTGCGTTTTGCCACCTGTCATCACCTGAAACAGCAGCAACTGTTGATTCATGCCACATGTTTATTCTGTAGCAGCTCTTGCTATTACATACAGCTATAGTTTCCAAAGCATGTTGGTCAGGTGATGGTTTTGGCTGTCAGTGAGCCAGTATTTGTATCATGTGTGCAAGACCTTTCACACAGCCACGTCCTGTGGAATTTATATATAAAAGGGCAAAGTAGCATTTTTTGTTTCCTTTCCAAATTTCTCTTCCAGAATGGCAAGTTTGAAAATTCAGATATCCAGGTTAAATGTGGTGATAAATCAGGTGTCCAAGCAGTAATTTGCAACCACAGAGGCTTGATGTGAGATAATCATTAACACAGGATCCAAGGGAAGCAGCAGGAGATGCCTGTGCTTGCCAAAAAGGAAGCAGCAAATAGAACAGAAGATGGCCTAATGACTTGTTTCTTCTAACTTTGTTCAAAACCCACTAATTTTCCATGATTTATTCATGTTGGTTTGCTATGCTTTGCAGAACACAGTGGCAGACTCCTGCCCAGCATATGCTTCCTCTCAATGGTTCTTGCTCTCTAAGCCCAAAAAGGCTGTATTATCTTTTCTTCTCATATGACCCTGCCTTAGCCCAGGGCTAGATGGTCAATTATCTGTTGAACTGGATGGCCATATTGTAAAAAAATACATCACATGCTTGGCTTCTCTAACTGGATTATGTTCAGCAACTCAAGGGTGAAGTTAATATGCAGTCTAGATACAGATAATGCATATATATTGAAGAAGAATGCTTTGAAAAACCCCACGGTGAAGTTATTGTTTAGTGCCCATTGTGGTATTTTCAAGATCTCTCATTCCTAAACAGCTGTTTTTTCAGCTGGAAAACCTTAACATTAAATTTTTGGCAATTACATTTCCTCCTGGCCAAGATGAATTCCAAGATTTTAAATGTTAACTCAAAATGTTTTTTTTTCTAGCCATTCACCAGAACAGAATGCTTTAACAAGCAAGGGAGCAGAAGAGCTCTGAACTATTATATGAAAGAAACTGGCCTTGAAGGGAAGTGGTATTTGATTTCTCCCCAGTGCAGCAATTCCAAAACTGTTGATGCTTAAGTAAATTCTTCAGCTGTAACACCTCTAAAATAACACACATCAGAAAATAATTCTCTCTTTCCAGGAAGGTGATTACCATTACACACTAAATGCATTTTAGCTTTAGTAGTTCCTGTCCTTATGACTACAACTGTGATTACAGCATCCTGCTGCTCTCACTTCTCTGTAAGAAACTAAAAAGGAGGGTTTTTTTATGAAAACTGAGAAAAATCACTTTTATACTTGTATCATCATGTTTGACCAAATGAGAAAATCTATTTACATTTTTTAAAATCCAAATGCCAAATAATCTTGCTACTTTTTAATGCCACATACAATATACTGAATCAGGAAACCACGTTCTGACCATAGGGCTAGCCAGCAGATAGAAACATTTCTTCTACATTGAGTTAACTAGAATTTAGCATTGTCAACTTCTACCACAAAACTTTTTTCTAGGAAAATTCAATAAACTCATTTTGCAGTCATTTTTAGAGAAAGACTTCAAGAATTGGTGGCAGTGTTAATTATATATCCTACAAAACTAGTTGAACACAGTACTGAACAATGCCACAAACCCCAACTATAAATCATACCTACATAAGAAATACAGGAAAGCATATACAGAATAGTATTACCTCAAAAAGGACCAATAAAAATAGTTCACTCTCCAAAGCTAAAAATAATCAGTCACGACACGAAGCGAGGTTCTTGGCACAGACAGTGGCTCCTGCCTTATGTGTTGCTCCAATATAGATGGGAAATCATGTCATGCCTTCATGCCATGAAGCATAATGATTACTTTGTCTTTGCAATTACTAGACTAGTTTATTCAATGCAGTTGTGCTAGTAATAAACAGCTATTTTCCTGTATCAGCTTACAAACTCTGTGTAGCAGACTACTAATTTCCATGCCAAATGTTACTGTAGGTTCCTCATCTCTTCTAAATAAATTCCTCAACAGATTGTGCTTATAATTTATTCTTTGCTGGATTGTCCAGCACTTCCATCTGGTTTTGGGAAGGCCTGAACCACAAGCCACAATCCCAAAGTATGCCTAAGTGCTGTAACAACTCTGAATACCAAGCAAGCTAAAAGGTCTTCTGGATAAGAACTGGTACTCCCCAGAAAACAGATATGTTGAAAACCATCAGGGTTTGCTAGCTTGCTTGCCTCCAGGAGCACATTTTTTTTTCAGTCTGACTAGTCGTGAATTAAAAACTGAAATTTGGTATTAAATATGTGAATACTGAATTAAGGGCACCTTAACAACACAAAACCAAATTAAACAAACTGATTCATGAATACAGAGGAGTGAACTGCAAAGTAATCTTGTGCAATTGCCTGCATAAAAACTGAGAGCATGAAAAGAGGTGAATTCAGCCTGTAGATTGGAAATATTTCAAATGAGACTCCCAAGGAACCACAGCACAGGATGGGATAAAAACCTTGCAGTGTTGCACACTAGGAAACCTAGAGCTTGCAATGTGTTTCTGTATGCTCTGATTTACATGGAATCATATTAAAGATATTCAGGCATATTTCAAGCTTATCATAGCTCTGTTTACAGCTGCCACACTAGCACACATCTGGGCTCACTGCTGAAAAATCTGTGATGCACAGGACAGCCAAATGCAATACTGACACTGGAAACAGGATAAGACAGAATTCAACAGAGCTACAGCAGTAATTCCCAGCATAGAAGTTGAGCCTCACTCAAGAAAATTGGCTGTTACGCACCTCACCAAACCCAGTTCTGAATGAAGAGAACTTGAAATCTGTTTTCCCCCTTCTGTGTAGACACCTGTTATTTTGAGGCAATTTATCAGTAAAACACATTTCCAGTGCAAAAATTTTCAAATCTGACTCTCAGCCAAAGCTATTCTGCTGAGTATAAGGCAGCTGTAACTCTTACTCTGAGTGCCCTCAAAGAAATGCGCACAAGCACACGAGATACCCAAAATCAGATGCAATCCAAGATTATTTGACTTATTGCATGTGTGTTTATAATAGAATCTTAAATTAACCAAAACTTCTGGACAGATTTCTGCTCAGGCCTTTTGTTTGCAAGCAACCCCAAAATACCAAAAGGAGTTTCAGATCGCAGAAGTCAGTTCTGAGCAGAAACATGTAACCCTTTTTCGAGCAGAGAAAACATAAAATGACTCTGTAAGACAGAGTACCAGTTATAACAATTTAAAAACAAACCACCTCCTTCACACAGTGTGTCTTTTCAGGTAGGTCCTTTCCTTTAGGTTTGGCTTTAGTCGAAAAATGCAGTGCTTTTCTGGAACAATAAGAAGTCCTGCATGCAGCATTTATGGCCATTTGGAAAAATTTATACTTCCCATCAATCAGCAGCCCAGCTAAATACCTGCTCCCTGCTCTGCTCAGCCCAAAGCAGCAGCAACCTCCCCTAGTCCTGATCAGGGTTACAGCCACATTTTGGACACCGTGTCCAGAACTCCTGGCTGGGTCAGAGCAACAACAACCTCCCCGTGGGGTTACCAGGAGCTGCACTCATGGGCACGTGCCCACAATCCACCAGGTTTTGGGGAGGAGCACATACATCACAGAAAACATGGATATAAGGCAGCCTCCACACACAGAATGTTTCAGTCCTTTTTCTGTTACGCCAAGCAAGAGGACAGAGTGTCTAGTCATTCTGGACAGCACAGCCCCTGTGCAGCCTGCACACCCTCAGGAGCTCTGTGCAGAGATGTTCAATGGTACAGAGCGAGCACTGAGTGTAAGGGGCTGGTTGGACACAGACAGATTTCTTGTCTTAAGCCCATTTTTAAACAAGTCAAGAATGTGGTGCAGTGTGAAGATACAAAAAGCACAAGACAGCCCCCAGAAGTAGCAACAGGCAGGAGACAAGAATGAATTCAAACCCTTGTTTTTGGAGTCCATGGTACAAAAGAAGAGAAATCAGAATATTTGTATTTACACAGTTGTCCATTCAGGAGTTATACTCAGCACAGTTGGGAAGACCATGCAAATTCCTCTACACTCAGATGAAAACATACCTTCATTTTTCACTTAAAAGGCAGCCCATGTAATAATGAGCATTTAAAAAAGGATAAATAAGTGCTAGTTTTAGATTATAATAGGTGCTTAGATCAGATGCCCTTACCAGGTGAAGATATTTCCCAAATTTATATACCTTCCTTTAGCTAAAATTACTATAAATAGCATAAATTACAAAATTATCCATATCCCTTTCATGGCAGGAGTCAAGCTTCATTCTTTTCCCCTCCAGTTTTATGCTATTGTCTTCAAAACAGAGAAGGGAATGGAACTTTCTCACTGAAAGCAATTGAAAAATTCCCCTTAATTTCTCTGATTTGCTACTTTTGAGTAGTGAATAAAAAAATTTTACTCAGGAGTATGTAACTCACAGGCAAATGATACCAAGCAGCCACAAGCAGGAGTGGAGGCGGCAGCAATTCCTCCCTCCCTGCCTTCCTCTCCTACCTCAGTTACCTACTATCCAAAAGCAGCACTTGGTATGCAGACAGCTGGTGCTAATTCTCTTTTCCACTTGGATAATAATAACTGGCACCCTCAGCTTGATCTAGTGGATGCCTGATACTTTGGCAAGTTAACCACACAGCATTACTAATTAAATTTTAATATAGTAGATAACACAGACAGGGAGTGGGTATGAATCTAGCAATTTCTTTTGTGTTTTAGTCCAGTACAGGGTTAGGTAAAGCTCAGAGGCTGATCAGTCAGTCAGATCATGAAGAGAATTCCACAAGAAAACTGCCCTTCTGTTTCCCATAGAGCTGTTCTTCCCCAGGGTATTGGTATTTCTTTAGCTTGTCTTCCTCACTGCAAAGCAGCTGAGTTAGCCATTAACCACTGTGGGCACTGTGATATATGGAGCGATTAAGAAAGTGACACACCATTCCATTACAAGGGAGAGCAAGAATGAAGTGAATGAATGGTAGCAAATGATGGACGTGCTGAAGAGGTCAGTCAAGCGGGATAAAATGTCAAGATGCAGCTGAATTTAAACACAGCAGTCACTTGACAGGAAGCTGTCAGATCTCTCTGAATGAGCCTTACAGTGATGAGGGATCTTCAACTACTAGTGGATGCATTTATCAGGATCCACTACCTTATCAGAGAGAATGTTTAGCCCTGGAATGCTCCAGTCCCTACAACTGCATGTTTATACTTTGATGGCATTGGTACTTTTCAGTGAAATCAGTGAAGTAACACTAAAGAGCAGAAATCAGCACTGAGGGTACCTGTGCAAAATCCGCTGCCAGGCGCATCTTCCCACCCTCGCCGAGGGGCCGTATCAGACTGGCATGGCGAATGAAAAGCTCAATTGCTCTCTGAGCCATGGCTTCAGTGTTATCAAAAACAAAGTCAAAACACTCAAAATGTCTGAAGTAGTCGGTCATGACTCTTGCTATAAAACCCTGTAGCTCTTTCATGTAGAGAGAACAAGGGACATCTGGTTTTCCTGAGCTAGATAATGATCTGGAAAAAAAAGAAAAAGAAATAGGGGCAGCTAAATTCATCTTTAAAACACAACCAAAACCTATTTGATTCTTTTTAATTTTCATTCTACCCCACGAAGTCATGGCATGAATTGTAGTGTCTCATTTTTACTGAAAATAAGGAGCATGTAGCTCCCTCTGATACTGTAGTCAAAAAATATATCTTTATCAGCCATTCTCACCCTAACAAGATAAAGGAAATCACCCCACTCCTACTCAGCTGGCAGAGCTTCCATCAGTTTGGAACCTAAACCTCAAATCCAGCCCCTAAATTTAAATGTTCCGGTTGTTGATTCGAAATTCTAATAATAGATGATAAAATACAAACATATGTCACAGGGTTACTAGTTTAGCATATCCTGAACCTGTTCTCTATATAGAATTAGTTTCCTAGATTCCTCCAATCCCAGGATTATAAAGTCAATGTCACAGAAGCAGCACAGAAGCGCCTGGACACAAATCTTTCTGTTTCTCTGGCTCACAGTCAGGCAAAAGAGCTTTTCCAGACTTGGGAACCTGAACATGCAAACATACAGGCTATCTGACAAAACTGAGCCTTTGGCTGGAAACAGTTAATCCACCTAGACAGTCATTTTGCTAATGGTGCCAAAAGAAAGACAATGAGAATAACATTTTCCTCAAAAAAAAAAAAAGAAAAAAGAAAATTCAAAACACCTCTGAAAATATACTATTTTCCATTAATTTCTAAGATATAAAACAGGACAACTGATGAAGATATAAGCAGTGTCAGCATAGACATGACAACTAAAATAAAATCCAGAGAGAAAGTCTCAATTATAGGTAAGACTCAAGAGATTCTTCGCATGTAAAGAATACAGGAAAATTTAATGAAAATGCTATGGGAAAATAGCATAACATACTATATCTGAGATTTAAATTAAAAATAAAACTTAAATATTTAATCAGAGGCTATACGCTTTGAGAAACAGGAATACTGACAGTTCTCAAGACTGTTCACAAAAAAAAAAGCTATGCAAAAAAAAAGGAGGGGGGGAAGAAGACAGGAGCTACCTGATTAACTTGTTTTCTCTGTTCATTGACCATAAAGCATTGCCTTCTCAACAAACAAGAGCTCTTGCTTCAAGGACATTGTGGCAATAACAATCTATTATGCATATGCAGGATATTATCTTCCTGGAGCAATGGTAAATTTAAAAGATATTTCTAGTTACCCAGAAAAATCTTCCTGGTGCATAGTGATGATAATGGCTTCCACTGAATCTCCTACAGAGTTCAGCAACGGCTGAACAGCACTACCCATTAGATCGTGGACTGCCTGAAATAGAAAAAGGCACAAGTAAGGAAACCAAAACTAGAAGCATTTGCATTCTGACACCTCAAAAATACCTTGAGAAGCAGCTCATTTTATCAGTCCTTTTTATTATTCTGCATTAAAAAAGCTAAATAGAAGGACCAAAGCCTAAGATAACATTTCTCTGTAATTGATTTTACTAGTAAAGTGCAGAAATAAAGCTGTTTGCTACTTCTGTGTAAAGCTTTCCTTCAAAAAGATGCACAACAATTCGGCATTCCTGGTTTGTACACATACATGTTGTGGTGCACACACTTGGTTCAGCTGTTAATCCCCCAGACACAAGCTGCCCTTCATTGCCCTGCACACAACCCCTCCCAGGGCAGTGCCCAGCAGGAGGGATGTGGAGAGCTGTCATCCTCACAGGCTGCACAGCCATCCACGGCCCTCTCCAGGAAGGCACCAGGTAGCATAAAAGCCGTAATTTGATGTATCTGTCAGGGGGAGGAAAGGGGCGATGAAGGATCCAGCTATTGCTGTGTGAATGCTGCAGAGAAAGACATTTATTTTCAGTCAAGATGACATCTGTGTTCTGACCGTCAGGAGAAGATTCCGAATACAAACACTACTCAAGCAGTGAGTTGGCACAAGCAACACATATGTGGCTGAAGATACAACAAATTATAAATGTCAGAATATTTGTATACCTGTTACTAAATATACTGACACAAAATTATATGCGGCAGTAAGTTCCCATTTTAAATGCAACAAAGCAAAGCTCAGCCCTATCCCTGCAGCATATGGACATTCAATTACCTTTAAGGCAGTTGTGACTGTTTGTTCAGCAGCTGCTGGAAACGAGCTCTGATTGGAAATTACCTAAAAATTGTAAAGTAATTGTTAATAGTCAATATTCAACAAATTATTAGAATCCATAATACTCAACTTCATTTAAAAACATACTGAGTTATCCTTAGTAATGAGTGGTTTACATAGGTAGAGATAACTCTCAAATGTGTTTTATATGGATGGGATTTTCAATGCAGCAGTATCACTCCTTTGCTCCCAAATTTCCTATCGACTCTGCTTCTGCCTTGGCAAGGAAATGATTCAATGGAGTTAAGATGAAAATTTAGCTGAAGGGCTAACAGAATCAGAATAAAAATAACTGGTGTATTCTCCCACTGCTAAATATAGAATTCATGGAGGACTATACAAACAACTCTGTGGCAAATAATTTAAATAATGGTTGTTCTTTCTCAGCATTATGACTATTATACTACTACATGTTAAATAGCTGTTTATGTGCAGCTACAACATAAATAGAATTGAAAGTCAAGGAATCACCTGAAGAAATATTCTACCATTTCCTTACAGTTATGAACATGCTACACAATAGTATTTTTAAGCCAGATAAGTACTGAATTCAAAGACTGAATCATATCAGATCTCCCTCCAACACTAAGACACATGAGGTTCATTACTAAATGCATCAGAGAAAGCAGACTTAAAACTTGATCTACCATCTGTTTGCAAAATCCAAGCAAATTTTATAGGGTTTTTTAGCATTTTTTAACATTCTTTAAACATATCCAGAGTCAGGAGTACTCACAATCTTTTTTCTAATCAGACTAGGATTTAAACATGGTTAACTGCAACTATCAATATATCTGTTTTAGTTTACAAAGGCTGTGTAAGCACTGGCATCACTAAGCCAGTAAATTGGAATTATTCATAACTGTGCTTAGTCCTGAAAAATTTCCAGGCCAGACTTTGGTCACAGTAACCATGTACAGAGATATCTGTGAGGTGTTGCTTTTCTTGATTTCACCCTTTCTTCCCCTTTTCAGTTTAGCCACAGTCATGGGAAAGCACTGAGAGTCTTCTGAAAAATTTAAGTTTGGACTGAGATAGATGCAGACAAAGGCTATTAGGTTGACTGCTACAAAGACAAGAAAAAGCAGAGAGAGTTCAATTGTTTTTGCTCACAAAGTAACGGCTGTGAGATGTGATTATTCTCTATAAGCACATCTTTCACTCTTCTAATACTGACAATTTGTCACATGGCAGTGCTTACCAGAGTCAGCCAAGTCTCCAAGAGTTGCACAAAAGCATAGCAAGGTGCAGCTCTTAACCCCCAAATGGGCTGTTTTTGTCAGAGTTCTCACAGCTAACAGGAGAATGTGCACATGACAGAGCAAAGAAGGTAATGTGGCAAGAAGAGAAATGCCAAAGCAGCCTACCTTCAGAACTGACTGGTGCAGCTTGTAGAGCGAATTCACCACAGCCACGTTCCTCCTCTGTCCCTCGGTGAGAGGCCCAATCACCTGGCTGGCATCTCCTTGAGTGGACAGCTGCAGTGATCACAGAAATTGTTACCACCAATTTTTTAATTGGTGTGCATCACCCCAAAGTAAACTTAGGCCACAGCAGAAAGCTGTAGGTCTTCAGCACCCAGTGTTCTTCCATTTAACTCGTCTTGATTCATAGGATTTCCATGTCCAGAGAAAAGAAACTGAACAACAGCAGCATCAACCATGAGAGACTGACCCAGCTCCCAAACCACAGCACTGAGACCCAGATCTCCTGGAGATACCTAGTCCCAGCATAACTCCAACTTTGTAATCAGAGTCAGGTGAAATTACTGACCTGAGGATGCAGGATAACTAGCAGCACCTTTTCTGTATGAGTAGAATAGTGTACACTTTTCTGTATACCCTCAGTCTGTCCTCACAACCATTCAAGCCTCTCCCTAAAAGCTCTGTTATTTCGAATGGATGGTTTAGAACTTTGCAGAACTTCATACATATTAGAGGCTTGTAAGTCAACAGAAAAATAGAACTGTAAGGACCAAAACTGCTAGACCTGTCATTAAAGAGTTTCATCCAAGAATCTTTCAGCAAAAATAAAAAAAAAAATTATTTCTTTGTATTTAAACTACTCAGAGCATGCATTTTTTATTATTACCACAGAAATCAGAGTTCCAGAATGATATCCATTAGCTACGGAACTCTCCTGTAAGGATACCACAGCACATACTTACAATTTAAAACATAATAAATTGGGAAACAAACAGAAATTTTCTTGTGCACTGGAAGCTGCAGAAATACAACAAAGAATTGACAAAAGGCTATGTGAATTCTAGAAGTACATCTAAACATGAAAGTAAGAATAGCTATTAATAGAAGGATTTACTGAGATATAATTAGGAAACCCTGAAGATGCCTAGCTCCAAAAGTCTCTCAGTAAAAATACGTTCAACTCATTAACCAAATGGTCAAGAGACCTTCATGAAGTGCATTTTTTAACACAGCTGTAGGTCCTACAGAAAGCTCCTAAATGAAAAGTGAATATACAGTAATAGTTGTTTAAGAACAAAAGAAACAAATGTAACATGAAAACTTTAAAGTTATGGAAACAGTGACTCTTTACCAGTGAAAGACTACTGCTGTGCCACAAAAAATAACCACCAACAGCATATAAGCACAGTTATCTAGTACAGCCCAGCACTGCTAATAAGGAAGTTTTAGACAGGTTCTTGCAAGCACAGAGGAACTTGACTTTATTCACAGCACTATGGTGACAATATCAATTTGTTTCCCTTTCTTCAAATGTAGGGGAAATTTAAGGAAATAATTCTGGATAAATTGCTGAGGCCTTTGCAGAGGGAAAATCTTTTCCAATTTTGTAACATACCAGATCAGAGATTATTGGGTCAGAACCACCTTTTGTGTGTGTGCATGTGTGTGTGTAGGGGGAGGAGATGGGTTGAACAGCCTGGGGGGTTTGGCTGTAGAGAGCAGAGCAGATGAAGAGGCACACAGGAGGTCTCTGTGGAGCCCTGGCCTGTTCTCCAGAGCTGTCAACATGTGACTTTCTAAGTGGTAACTATTTTATTTCCTCTCTTTTTCTCTCTTTATCACCTCTTCTCTTAATTTCTCTTCTTTTATTCTTTTCTTCCTCTTATTTTCTGTAAGGTGTGGGTACTTAACCAAAGTTGCATAGAGTTTGTGCTTGCTGAGTGTAACAGAAGTTCCTTACCGTAGCAATGTTTGCTAGTCCTGGTAATCTACTGTAATACTTTTGTGAAGTTGCATGTTTTTCTCTCTAAAACCCTTTTTGCCAAGACACCTGTTTTCTCACCAAATTAAAAGAAACCTCTTAAAGAAAAATGTCTAGTTATTCTCTGAATGTGAACTCAAGGTACCAAAGAACCAATAGCTTTACAACAGTTCATGTGAGTGAAATCTCTTGGAGCCTAAAATTAAAACGTACACCCTGTAAAGTTGAGCCTTCAGGACAAATGCATCTTCAATTATTCGGCATCAAAATATATCTTTAAACTAGCTGACAAATACATCATTGCCTCAGCATCTTCCTGCCTTCCTAATGAGAACAGCCACGTGGGATATGAACATCCTTGTTTCCTCACAGATAGATCCATTTGACAGACCTGACTGGTTTTGAGAATTCTGCTTCTCATGCTTACAGCTTCACAGACTCACAAAACAGCTGTACAAAGAAATACACACACACACACCGACACAAATAACCTTTTTTGCCACACTATTTTAAGTACTGAACAGACTATTTGAGGTTTTTGCACATTTACAACTATTAAACATAAAAGATACTAGTAAACTGCCAAAATTTTACATCCCAGTTACTTAAATTTCAGTCCCCCAGAATTTATTCTGAAGAAATTTCTTTTTCTTAGACATTACACTCTGTCTCTTCTCTGGTGAAGAAGCTTAACTGGTAATTAAAACCATTAACAAGTACAAACATAATCCTTCTGCCATAACAAGAAGTTCTTGCAGTCAGCAATAGTGTACAACAGCTTCACAGGCAAAACCTAAAATTGCCTTAAAGCCAACCAATCTTTCTAAACTGTTTATCATATGAAATTTCCTTAAACTAATCAACTTGAACTTTGTCAGTTGTGTTGATCTGTTATGCATCTTAAAATCCCTGGTATAAAGCCACAAGGCCTGAAAAACTCTCCTCTTATAACCAGCAGCTGAACTGGGCAGGCCAGGGCTCCCTAGGACCATTCTCCTGCAGGTGTGCCATGGGAACACCTGGCACCTGTGTGGGAAGGTGTGCCCTACCTTTTACAGGAGAAGTCTTCTCTTGCTGTCACCACAATGATTTCTATGACCTTGCCTTGAGGTAAGAGAGTTCTGTGCTCTGTCCAAAACGATTCATGTACATACTCTTTGCCACTGGCATGAATCTGGATTTCAGATAGTTTATCATTATTCCAATATTCTAATGTCTCAGACTGAATTCTTGACATATCTTACATCCATTGTAAAATTATGCATCCAGTTAGGAAAAATGCCTTTGTGCCTCCCTAGTTCCCACAAACCACACATATGGCCAATTTGCTATAGTCATTCCTCAGTTATTTTTCCATCATACAAGGTTTTATCAATGATTCACATTCATTGCTATCTTTTATATAAAAAAGTCTTTTAAAGTTCTGTGTTAGACACAGGTATGCACTTAAACCTGGTGGTAACCCTAACCCTAACCCCAACCTCCTCTGTTATCTGCCCACTGAGGACTGCACTGTGTAAATAGGTTAAGTCAAATAGTGTGAAGCCTGGCAACATCCACACAGCCTAAAGCAAGAGTCCACAGGCCTTCTTTTTGATGGGGGCAGCAGAGACAAAATCTGGTGCCTTTTTAATCAGTCAGATATATCCTGAAATACAGAAGGCCAGGAGGGTGAATTAATGCTCAGTAGAAACAGGGAGGACAGAAGGAGTGACTTCATCCCAGATCAGAATCTATTTTGGGAAACAAGTAAAAGACAAAGAGCAGCTGAAGGCCAGATCCCATCTCCAGGGACCTGTCAGTCACCCTGGGAGTTAAGTCTGGCTTAAGCCTGCTAGCTGAAAACAAAATAGGGAAAGAAGCCATGCTGAAGCCAGACCAGAATAAGCAGTAACAGCAAGGACTGTAACTGTTCCACTTTTCTGTATCTGCCTTAAGTATAGCAATTGATTTCTTATGCTCTTCACTTTAGTTGGTTATGTTACTTCTGCTTTTACCTCAAGCCCATCTACTATTTACTGTAATTTCATGGGCAGTAGCAAAGCATGGGTACCTATTTCCCAGCAAGCAGCAATTCTACAATGGGTGACGTATCAGTGTGAGCTCTCTTTGCCAACAGGAGCTACAAACACACTGCCAAACATGCGATGCTCATGAGGAAGAGAGAAGTGAGGCACAGAAGTGCCCCACCAGCAAATATTAGCTATGACTTTTGTAGCAGCATTTAGAAAACTCAAAGGGCAACTGCTAAACTAAAATGAGAAAGAAACACTGGGAGATACTGTCTTTCTCACATGTACTCTGAAGTAGAAGTTTGAAATTTGCAGGTTCAATCCAGCAGCTGACTAGCTGGAGGAAGCTGCATAGAATTGGGTTTTTTAAAATCTAATTCAACATTATGTAAGGCCTAAGCAGTAGCTTGAGATCAGGTAGTTCATTGACCCAAAAAGGACTCCTGTAGAAGCCAATACACAAAGAATGTGTCACGAAGCAGAACAAGCTGACTTAGGCCATCTAACTTGCTTCAGCCTGACATGGTTGAGAAACTGTCAGCCATGACTGTCACTGTTCTCTCATCGAATTCAGAAGTCCTTCTGAAAAATAGTTTCTTTTAGTTTGTATCCTTCAACACACCTGTATGGTTACACTGCTTCACTGCAGAGATTGCAGGTGCCTCATCTTGGGTCAGTAAATTGCCCCATGCAGAAAATTTCAGGAATAATTCACCTGACCACATGCAGGAAACCATGAAGCTGAGAAATAACTTCAGTTGAGTAATTCACCTTTTCAAAGATCCTGCTTTAGGGAGAGAGTAAATGTACCCTGTATGCACCTATTTCCCTTCACTAGCTATAAAGGGAATCTACAGCAGTACCACAGACATACAGGTAGCCACATTGTCTGAAATCAGGCCAGACACATCCTCACCCTATACATGTATTTGCACCCCCTTTGCACAGACCTGCTTTGGAAATACATCTCGAAAATAACAAGATCAAGAATTCTGCATTTGACACTTTTCTATGTTTAATACGTAAGATCAGACATGAAATCTGACAGCATGGATTTGAGCTCACATGTTGAGACATGTGCCACAGTATGATTGCTTCAGGATTAGATTCTTGTTTTCACCAATGAATGTAGAATTTAGATTAGGCCATGAATCAAATCATCAGTTCTCCCTGGGGTTATAAAAAAATGCTAACTGAGTTTGTCTTTTTCTTGTAGAGAAGCTCAGACTATTGATACATATTTTCCTGTAATCTGTTTAATGCTTCAAAAGTGAGTAACATTCCCCTTTCAGGTGGCAGCCCTGAAGAGACATTGATTTGTGAGCTGGTTTGATGCTATTCCCTTCACAGACTACACATTTTGTGAAAAAGCTTGGTTTCAAACTAAGTAACTAAAATCCTGTGTGCATCCTTACTGACAGTTTTGGAAAGCTCCATTTATTTGATTTCTCTGAAAGAGCCTCAGCAAATCCAGTCTCTTTAGAGCAGGAAACAGCATCATAATTTAGGAGTATAGAGAAGACCCTAAAATAAGACTCAAGTAGTGCTTTTTCACAAAGCATTTGAAGCTACTCCAGGATCACGAGATTAACATGTTTTGATGGCACAAACTGAACTCCAGTTTTCAAGCTGACATTGTCAACAATAAATACATTGCTAACAGAGGCAGCTGATGCTGCCATACCTCTGGCAGAAGGCAATCAATCCATCTGGGTTTGGCCTCCTGCCTGCTCATAACAACTTATTATAAAGCACAGAATCCGTTCACAGAGTTTCTGAGTCAATAGGGCCTGGCCCTGGGATTTCTGCCATAAACTGCACATAACTGGGATGATTTACTGTTGGGTTTCCTGTTTTCCATACTGCAGAAGGAGCCTTTCACAATCTCTTTCCCCTGAAGAAACTCACAAGTTTAGTAGATCGGTTTGCTCCTTTTTGTAAAAAAAAGCACCACTTAGTAGAAAAACACAGAAGAATCTGAACTCCATTAGCTATGCCACTTAATATATTCGCTACTTAAACGATAATTTGCAAAAAGAAGAGACATAATTTAGAGGTTCAAAGTGTAAGATTTGAATGAACGTGTCAGGGCAAATAGGTCCTTGACTGATGAGGATAAGTTAAAATTAATGTTCTGCTTTAAAAAAAATAACTAAAATTTAAGAATAAATCATACTAAGAATTTATGTTCTTGGAATGGTTTTTAATTTTGCAGAGAAGAAATATTTCAAGATATGAAGAAAGGAATAAGCTGTGAGTTGAAGCAATAATTTAAAATGTACATAATAACATTTATATTGCACCTTCAGGACATTCTTGTAGCTTCCAGAACATCACTTTTTCTGGTTTTTTTTAGCTTCCCCAGAAAAACAAAAAATTAATATTCTAGTAATATAGAATTTTGGGAAGAAAAATTTGAAGGGACCAGGAAAAAAGACCAAACATCAGGCTCAAACTATTCATCTTAGACCAAGCAGCATCCTCAACAGTATTTCTGTTCTGTTTTGGGTTTTCTTCCTTAATATTTTCAAAAGCCTAAGATATGGAAGAAAAACAGCAAATGGTCTTTCAGTAACAGAAAAGACAGGATTTATCTCCAAGTCTTTGAATCATCTGAGAAGAAAAACACTGTACAAGTAATCAAAAGTGAGAAATGTTTCACAGTGCTTAAATAATGAGATGCTTTAAACCAACTCTGCTATTAGAGAGCACTTCTAAAACCAGTTCCTTTAAGAAATCTCAGAGAATCCAAAACCTAGAACACCTGGAATGATTTCTCAGCTTCTGAAAATGATGCCCCTTGTATTATGCAGCAGGCCCAAGCCTGAGAAGGATTTCAAGGACAATGTGTTGATCCTGATACCTTTGACTGTAACAGCTTATTGAATTTTTCATGCTTGCCAAATTAATGACTGAATGATTAATCATATTTTATATGTAATCCCATTAGCTGCTGGTTTCAACCAGCTACTGAGAATACACCTCCAGAGGTGAAGGGCAGACATCCATCCCCAAGACACAGGAGAGAGGTCCAGCATGTTAGGGGGATATTCACTTACACAGAAAAAATACAATCAACTTATTTAATTGCCATCTGCCTTCTGTGGTCAAGTCCTGGTGTTAATTGAGATTAGAATACTTCCACTCTGTAGAAGTTTATAATTGAATTACATGTGTTCCAACTCTCTAATATTAGAGTTGTTCCAAAATTGTAAAATTCCAAATCTTTTGCCATATCAACATACATTTAACCAAATCCTTTTCTGAATCATAGAATTTAATTGTGTGTGAAATAATTTAGAGCTTACTGCAACAAAATAGTGTAAGGATTGTGCAATCATGCTCTTTTTCTACCTGTAAGCAAAATAACATGCCAGATATAAAGAAGTCTTTTAACCACTTTCTCGGCAAGATAAAATGAAGAGCATAGTACTTTCAAAACCAGACTTTGATGCTTGGATGATTTTTTCTGGAGTTTAGCCAGTGTATCTTAAAAAAAAAAAAAATCACACATTTGTTATGTGAGTCACGATCTAAGCAGCAAAAGACAACATGAGAAAGAAGAAAATGCTTCATGAAGTAATTTGGTGTAACACTTTCCTCTTGATTTTTAATTCCATTTTTAAAAGTTTAAAAGCTTTTTAAAGTGATTTATCAGATAGATACTTCCAAGGATTCTGTGACCAATATAAGTAGCTTCCTAATGACTGTTTCAACAAAGCTGTTCTCATAAAAAAAAATAAATTACGAAACCTTACCTGACTTTTGATTATTTTTAAATTAGACCTACTGCCATCTTTAGCTTTTATTACTGTACATGAAATAGTAATTATTCTGAAATTATTTTATTATATAATAGCCTCCCACATATTCTATTTAAATACCTATTAATGAATTCCTTTAATGTGCCAAACACTGAATTAATATTTTTGGGTTCTCTCATTTAAATAGCATGGATACAAGCTTGTCACTGACAGTAATACCATGTCTTCAAGGTACTGGTATAATACAATTAATTCATGTATCTCAAAAAAGAAGTGGGGAAAATACAATCTTTCACATTACTTACACCATTGTAACTGACCCATTATTTACACAAACCTTTCCTGAGGTGTCACTTCACTACTGTTCCTGATGATTTGTGACTTTATTAGATTTCATACTTCCCCTCCAAAGTTCACAATATTCGACATTTAGACAGGAGGACAAGATACATTTCCCTGGAACTGTCAGACAAATCTCATTGTTGGAATATGTTCTGAATAGTGATTCATCTGCAAATGAAAGCTCACAATTCAATGTAACACCATCTAATAAGAGACATAGATTAATTCTTATAAGATCACATAATAAAAAAGGCAATCAGAAATTCACTTTGTGTCATTACAATGAGGACTCATTATGCTTTTCGATTCAAAACCATAACAGGCCTCATAAAGTTGCTGGTGTTTAAATCTGGTGCCAGAATTCCAGTGCACTTTCATCCCTTCAGTGGAAGAATTTGGTTCCAGGAAGTCTTTTCTCTCTCCCTCTCCACCCTGTTCCCCTCTACTTCATTAAATTATTCAGACAGTTAAATTTAGCTTTGTCAAATAAGGGCATGGGTGGGAAAAACCCCAACACAGATACCCCAAACCACTTGGCTGTGTCAGTAAACATAAGTAAACATCCTAACAGAGATGCAGCTGACATCCATATTCTTGCTACTCTAGCCTATTTCATTTGAGGAACTTGTACAAATTAAATGGGCAAAACAGTGGGTTTGGGTGGTGTAAGATACATTTCTTCTTGAAATACATATGACTAATGCCAGCTCAAGAATGCTATCCTTTATAAATGAGGTCTTCATTTTTTTTTCCATTTCCCTAAGAAGAAACCAGAATTACAGCCCTCCTAGATCGTCATTTTTCTTTCTTGCAACATCTTACAGGTATCTCTCTTGCCACTAGGCAGACTGTGGCAAAATCAATGGAGAACTTGGTTGGTCCAGCTCCTCTCTCCCTTTTTCTAGTCAAACACTAAGAATAGACCAAAAGGTTCAGAAAAAAACCTCCTATCTCCATGAATACTCAGAGAAAACTAAGAACTGATCCTTCTCATCAAGGTGTTTTCTCATTGCAATATTTTCACTTTCAAATCCCATCCTCCTTTGCGTTTCTACTTTTCTAAATAATTTCACTGATTAAGACAAGCTGTTCAAATATAGTCTCTGGATAAGTTATAATACACTTAGCCTTTTAGATTCTGGACAAAAATATGCTGTTCATATTGCTTATCATCTATGTAACTCCCTGAAAACAGCTTATTTAAATCTGCGTTGCCCTGATCAAGCATGAGAGACACTTTCTGTTCTACAACTGACACTACGAAAATTCCTTGTAAAGATTCTGTCTCTCTCTCAGCTCAACACTTTAAGCTGAACTAATTGTTGTTTTTCTATTCCCCCTGGCATTCTAGCCTTTTCTTTCCTCATTCTCTTCACTGCAACAAACGTTTACCAACTGTCAAGGACAGGCACTAATAAAGCAGAGATTATTTTTAAACATTAATAATATAAACCAAGATCAGAGCATGTATAATTGCAATTTGAGAACAAGAGATGCTGGAAGATCCAGGAAGCCATGGCATGGTAGCATTACACTTTCAAAACTACATCACCAAAACCAAATTTTTTTTTTCTACTATCATATATCAGATGCACCACAAACCCACTGAGAAAGAAACCATGAAAACAAATCAAGACTCATCTGCTACAAATAGTTATGATGATGGGATGGATGTGCAGAAAGTTGAGATCTATTTTAAACCTCAGTAATTACAAACTAGTTTTAAAAAACACTCACAGGAAAGGATCAGCTTTTTTTCAGAAAATCTGAAAGACAAAAATATATTTTCTAGAGTGGTGTGAAGAATATGCTCTGTTTCCTCACAGTCTGCCTCTTTTAAACTCCGCAAATCTCCCAAATAATCTACTCCAACCCTAAACGGTTAGCTAATGAACCAGATATATTTAATAAGGAGATATTAATTCCGAGTAAACACTAAAAGTGGAAAATTGAAATTACCATTATGAGTAACTGCAAAAGATCAAGGCACCTGAGCAGCATTAGAGAACAACACTAGATGTGGATATAAGTACAACAGAATTTGGAATCTTGCACTTGCAAATCACAAGTTCAGATACAAACTGGATTGAAGGGTGATGAGAGACAAATTGTTTGTCTCAGTTTCAGTCCTGGTGGAAAGCAGACAGTTATTAAAATCTTTGTATATCACAGACTGACAATCTTACTTGAAGTCTCAGGAAGGAGACCCGTGCTTGAAAAGGTCTGAAAGAAAATAAATTAATCTTTTAAAATTATTCCTACAGAGTAGAGACAGAGCACAACAGCAGGGCAATGCACTGAGCTATACAAGTTTTGTGGGCAATACTAAAAATAATTTAAGAACAACTGCAGCAGAGCTGACTTTCCATTGTATATATTTTGATGCTAATCTTATGTAATACATTTGGTGCTGATCAGCATTACAAAGATCAGTGCTCTAAATATATCTGAACATGACAGATAGATAGATATTCTCCATCCGTTACATTCACTAAAAATAGAATATTAAATTACAGAAGGGGTTGGTTGCACTGGCATCCAAAAAGGTGTCATCAGAGTTGGCTCAAAAAAATACCTGGCTACTTGAAGAAAGTGTTGAACTCCGAAAAGAGTTAATATCCAAGAGTTTTCTTGCACCCATCCAACAGTATTTGGAGTTGCTAACTAGCCACAATGCCACAGACAACTGTACTCTTTTCAAGGACTAACACTCTGGTAGAAACACCAAATGCTATATGAAAATAAGTCAAGTACAGCTGACAAGCATTACAGGTAGAAAAACATGTTTAGGAAGGAGTGCATTTTGAAGCTCTGGAAAACTAAGAAAATCTTAAGACCAAAAGCAGTGTTACTATAGAAGAAATCATCGTCTCCTAAGTTCTGCCTTAGAGATTTATTTACAGCAGAAGGAAGAAAGTATGAATTCCAGATGCAAGAAAAAAATTAACCCAATCTGTCAGCATTTTAAGCTTCCTCTTGAACAGATTTTGCATGCCACTCTTGTTCATTCTCATTCACATACTGGCTACACCCATAGCAGTAACTCAGATGGTGCCAGGAAAAGTCGCTGGATCTGGCACATGCCCGTCTGTGCCACTGAGCTGTTAGGACAGCCACCAGCAGGTTCTTGGCCTGGGCCAACAACCACCTTTCCCATCTCCAGCTGTGGCTCACGGGAAGCAAGACTGCGGAGAGTGCTGTCAGAAGGGCCTTGGCAGGCACAGTGTCCAGGGGAAGGGGAGCCCTGCCCAGCTGGAGGCACTGCCCAGTCCCAGGGCTGTTCCCAGGCACGCTGCACTCCCCAGCACAGACAGCACTGGTACCTCCCCTCTCTGAGAGATGTTCACAGCTGGGATGGCAACCTAAGTCCCGAGTGTCAGGCATAAATCTTTACTGACCTTGTACTGTGAACCGAGAGAGGCAGACATTAACATAAACACTGGGGCAACAATGTAGAGCAATTCAACACACAGCCTTTCTGCAGCAAAAAACAAGCACATTTTTGCTGATCCTTGAAATGAGGCCAACACTAATCAGAACAAGACTCAATGATACTAATTCGCCTTCCAACAGATGAGACCAAGCTCATTTACTCACATTTATTGTTCCACGGATAGTTATATGTTTTTCTTTCCACAGCCACAGCCTCACTGAAAAGCAGACCCAGATCATTTGGGGATAAGCAGTGAGTGACTGGGATACATATGTATATAGTGTTTGACTCTGAAGAAGGGGTTGACACAGGGATGAACTATTACATTTTTCTATTTCTTACGCTTTTTTTTGGAATTTACTTTCTTAAACACTAATGCACTTAAAACATCCGTCATCAAGTACATGCTACTCATCATTATGACAGATAGCAATACTTTCTAGTAACATGGTCCCAGTTACACAATTTACTACTGGTTAATTGAAAAGTAGATCTCAGTAAACTCTCAGAATTTTAGAAATAATGAATATTAGTTTTAATCATAGAATTTTTATGTTACTATATTTTTATGTTTTATGGTTTATATTTAAACATTAATGCAGTTAAATACTCAGAATTGCCTTACAACATCTGAAATCCAGTTTCACCATTGCATTCAGAAACAGGATCAGGCTAAATCAAAGCTTCCCAGTTACTTCCCAAGAAACTTTTAGTATTGGCAGGGTGCTCACATATTACTGCTCATATTCCTGCTCTACTGCTCTGCTACTGGTGCATATTCTAGAACCACGCAGAGCACTGCGTAAGTCAAATATTGACTCAAGTAAATGTAAATAAATCTCAATATACCACTGAGCTCCAGGATAGTAAGAAAGAGGTTGCCTAGTCTGTACCACAGATATCAGCTGATGCTGACTTTTCCCGCAAAACAACCCAGAATCTTAAAACCTCATTCACCCAAGAAAATCCATACAAATTTCTTTATGTCCCAAGTGTAAAGTGTACAGTGATCCATCACTTTTGGGACCAGAATAACAAGTTATCTCTCATTTTGCCTTTTGGCATGTCCAGCTTTAGAGGTTGTCAATATGGGAATTGATGTCCTGCTCCCTGAAGATACGCGGCAACTATTTGGACCTTGGTGCAGTGACTCTAATTTTTGAGATGGTTACGTATTCCCTTCAATGTTTAATCGCAAAATGCATTTCTATTACTGGGTCTTTAGCATTTTAACTTCAAGATATGTAAAATACACGAAGCATCATCTTATGTGTTCTTAAGAAGGCCAGGGAAGAATTAGTCAAAATGCCAGGAAGGACTGTGCTCACTGCACAGTGCTTAGAAGTTTCCAAGTGGCTTATACCAGGCAAACCTGATAATCAGAAAATGCCTCAGCCATTGCATGGGCCAAAATCTTGATGAGAAGCCAAGCTACCCTGAGCTATGGGCAAAGCATAGGTGAGAAGCTCTCCCAGAACACTGCCCACAGCCTGTATTTCGGACCTACCTCATTCATCAGCTTTCATGAGATGTATGGCATCAGTTCAACCACATTTAGTTAAGAGAATAAAAAAATTATTCAAATTCTCTATTTCCTTCCTCCCTCATCACACCCACTCTCCATCTCCACCTTCTGAGGGCTTCCTCTTTATGATTGCTTACAAGTCTGACAGTGGGAAAGATCTCCATTATATCATCTGCCTGCAGCCTCTTGTCTATTGGACAGATCCCTTTTTTTTAGACAAACATATTACTCAATAAAATACAATAATCCATATTTAGGAAACTCTCCAATTACAGGCAATCACAGCTCCCACTGATTTTAGCCTTATCTACCCTAACCTTAGGATAAATCTGCCTAGTATAACATGGCCATGCAGATTCTTGCTTTGTCTGTACTTCAAACAGGCATGAACTTTCTCAGATTGTGCTCCAGGCTGAATGAGAGTGTTGCTGCAGGTGCCATGGCTGAGCTGGTCACCCCAGACTGCAGTGGAGCTAAAATGTGCTCTGCCATCTGGGAACACAGCAGCGTGAGTTTGTGTCTGCCTAAATCATGTAAGCATACCATTACATATCCACACATAAAATTTTTTTTTTAAGACAGTTTGATCCACAAGAATTTGCCAGCATAACCACCCCTACCTGCTCTGAAAAGCAAGTGGGCAAACCTGATTTTTACAATTCTGCCTCTGCAAATGACTCTTTGCTTCTTTACTGGACAAAAGATAACAGGTCATGTTGTCTCTGATGATGTCTCTAGTGATGCCCTGTGGTGGGAGGAGGCAGCAAGAGACAGCCTCTGTCAGGCAAGGTGGGAAGGATTGCTGTGGGACTCTGATTGCAATTAATAAAGACAGTCTGACTGTACTCTACGGAGGAAACTAGTAGAGGTCTCCAGGTTCAAAAAGTAGGAGAATCACACCTTTCCTAAACAACTGCATTTTCATGGTGACAGCACAACACATTTCATCTCTGTGCACTCGGTGGGTGTGTTAGTGTATTTCAGTCCACCCACATGACAAGTTGAACAGGAACAGCACAAAAGTAAGAGAACGTACAGTACTTACATTCAGATAACTGAAATCATCACTCTAAAACCAGAAAGAATGCAACAAAACACCCAACAATAAATATTGTTTGAAACAGTCCTGTGCCTGGAAGGGAATAGACTAGAGGACCAAATAAGGTTCTTCCATCTTCACTCTTTAAAAGAACAATGGATCTTGCAATTTACTTTTCTGATTGCAGGCAACATTACATCTCGTAAACTTTAGGAGATTTAACCCTCAATGTGTCATGACTTCTCTCAATAATACATCCAGCTCAAGTATCAGTAAATGAAATAGCTCTATCAGCACCAAACCAAAACATAGTGATTGCAAAGATGCAACAAAGGGATTTTTAATTATAAGAGAAATCAAGTACATTTAAAATTCAGCTCAGTAAATGACAAAATTACAGGTAATCAACTGGTGAAACACAGTTTTGTTTCACTTCCAATCAGCAGGTGACTATCTTTCTCATTTTTATATAAATAGATGAGAAAATTCGATTTAAAGTAGTGTATTAACAAAACCAAATATGAATGCAAAAGATTTCTGCAATCAACCAGGCATCTTTTCCAAAAATGAACAGATAAAATCTGTTCATTTTTATGAAGAATTACTGCAGAGCATTACACTAGAGGAGTGGTGTTAGAAATGGAGCACAGGTACCACAGAGGTCAGGCCACACAGCCCGGGGGTGCTGCACGAAAATACCGGAACTTCGACAGTACGTGTATAAAAGTTATGAATAAATAATTATACACATAATGAGGGTGCATCCTCAAAAACTTTCCACTGATAGGGATGCACAACCAAAAAACTTTAGAGACCACTGCCCTAGAGGATCCTGCCACACAATGATTGCTGCCATGTCAAAGGCATCTAATGAAGATGTTGGTAAGATGTAACTTCTCCTTTACACTTCTTAACTATAGATAAAAATTTCTCTAGGAAGTGAGTTTTGAGCTCACTTTGACTCTCATAAAATCCCCAAATTACTAAACTTTTTCTTTCTTTTCAGGAAATGCAACTTCCTGGTTTCTCACAAACGCCTCCCTCCACTGTATGTATTGCAAGCATTTGGTGAAAGAGCAGCTTTTCCTTATGTGACCAGTTAAACAAGAGCACGACATATTGTATGTGTCAATCAAGACAGGTAACTTAAGGTATTTGCAAATGGGAATGGATGATCCCTTTGGAAAACTCTTAAATAAAGGAGAAAAGTTAGTGTTCTTTTTCATCTGGGCTACTTCACTTGCAAGAAAAGTGGCCCATGAACAAAATCTGGCTCAGTTAGCAGCCATTATGTTAAAATCGAAGTGACGGATTACAAGGTGCAAATGGAGAATGGGAAAATTTTGCTCCTATCCAAAACGTGATGATCAGATTTGTTAATCTCTTTTCCAATCTGGAAAGAGAAGGATGTAGAAATGGTGACTAAACAGAAACATCATGGTGTCTGTAATTATAAGGAGTTTGAACTACCTGATGCCAGGAAAATCTGAGTAAGAAGAGACAAAACAACAATGGCACAGAGAAAATACACGAAGCACCCTTCCTCAGCATCACCTAACAAAACAAGATAGGTTGCAAATACTCTTAAATTAATAAATTTTTTGTTTATTTAGTGCAATGGATAATTATCCCTTCAAACTCTGTATAGTCAGAACATCTGCAATTATACTGAGTGAAATTAGGACAATAATTCTGATTGCTTCATGGCATACACCAACCACATCGAGCATCAGCAAGGGGTTAGCTAAAGATTCACTCAACAGCACAGTGTATCTACCTACTGCACCCAGAGGGTTATTTATATCTTCTCTGAAAGCTTTTGAACTGGTTAATACAAGAATAGGTCTCAGGCACAGGAAGAGCAAGTTCTTGGTGTGAGGAAAACTGAAAACCAAAAGCCAGCAGTGTACAAAGCAAAAAGTAACACAAACAAATGTTTTGGATTTACAGGAAGAGGTCAATTTTTCTTACTTGTTTTTGCTTTAGTACTATACGTACAGACTGCTAGATGCTGCTTTTGCTCAGAGGTAAAATCTTTGAATCTTGAGTAACAGTTTTCTTGGGGGTTTTTTTCCTATGTAAAGACACCTGGAGGAACAGTGATGAAACCTCAGAGAATTGCAATTCCTTCTTTTTGGAAATTGAATAAATAAAAAAGCTGACATCAGTTTTTTTAGGACTGAACATTTCACTTTTCACAATTCAAATATACCTGCAATATTGCAACAACATTAAAAAAATTTTTCTAATTACTTTTAAAAGCTCCACCTCCATCTTCCTTCACTGAGAGTTCTGAGATGCTTTTGTTTACTTTTAATCTGGAAGAGAACTCAATTTCAAACTCCTGCAGGAAATTAAATTTCCATCTTTAGCACTGCTCTACTACAGCTATCAGACACGAAGCACCTGGGTGGATATGTTGCATGGTCACCCTTCTCTGCTTTAGAAAGCCACCGTTGGGGGCTGGATTGAAAGATTGAATTAAGATTGCATTCTTGGCTACACCACTAAAACAGAATGAAACAGTGCTGTCTGACATAGCTCCTGTTCTACACATGGTGCACATTTCCAGCTCAATCTGTCTGCCCAGAAATAGGTACAAAAAAAAGGCTAAGATGTTCTAGATTATACCCACAGGGCTGGCAAGGATGGTGCGGGACAAGTGGGAGAGCCGTGCCCTGCTGGAGAGGCAGCTGGAGGCAGGAACGATATTTCAGCACTTCAGAGATGGCACTCACACCTATGCCTTGGCAACTGTGAGCACTTCTGGTTTTTAAATATGCAACGTCTATCAGCAAGGAAAGAAAGAAATTTTAAAAAAAGTAGCTGTGTAATACATATTTGATGTTGTTCTAGGGTTCGTAGGCATGTGCTTGAAGGACATTCACGTTCATCCTGCCAGTCTGACTTAGCTTTTCCAAGTTTCAGGTTTGCATTTTCACTTGTCAAATTCAAGGGCTCAGACTCCCTCTTTACTCCTACATTCTCTTACTTAAAGGTCAGCTAATACAAAGTCACAAATCATATAGTTAACTATCAGCTCATTTCTACATATCCTTTCCAGGGTTTCTTGAGAATCTGATCACAAAATGATGTGTACTTCCCAACAAGCCACCGGCCAGATTCAAACTGTGACAGAGATGATGAGCACATCAGACCCACATGCTTTCACAGTTACACTGATATGTCTTTTTTTTTTCCAGTTGAATGGCACTATTTGACACTACAGTCCATGATATATAGACACAAATGTAATTTTTTTTACACCTGTGATGATTCTCCCATCCTACTAAAACTCTCACAATCAAATTTCACTCTGAAAGTATGAAGCCATGATCTGTCTTTAAGGGCAGGGCCAGCTTAAGCACTATCTTTTAAATAGCTAACAAAATCATGTAAATACATATTTTATTTGAAAAAAAATTAAAATATTCTTTATGGCCTTCATGACTGCTTCACCTCTGCACCTTTTCTACACATTAGTTTGCAAACTTCCAAGACAATTCATCCAACAGACAAGGTAAACAAGAATGTGTTATTGAACTTCAACTTTTTAAAAGCTATTCAGAGACAGCAGGAGTGTAAAAGGGAAATGGAGACCATACTCACTTAATTGGTGCAATGCTTTGTAGCCAAATGGTACAGAAAATTGTTAGCAAGCATCTCTCTTTAAATAAACCATATAGTAAATGAATGTTGCTGGAGTCTGAGTTTGCTGTCAAAATTAATGTTGTTTATTAAATGAAAATCTTGTTTACAAATACAAGCAGTTAGTCATTTCTTGTGGTCTGCATATTGCAGAAATTAATTTTCATCTCTTCATAAGAAACGCATTAAAATTTCAGCAACAGACTTTAAGAGAAAATTGTTAATCTTAAATTATTTTTTTTTAAATGATGACAATATTCATTGCACTTTCCACTGCCTTTTGGGGGACTCTTACCCAAAGGATAAGGTTTTGGGGGATCACCCCTTTATTCAGGTTAACACTAGATACCAGAGCACAGCAAATGGCTGGAAACATCCAGCAAATGTGAACAAATCAAAAGTCAGTTAAATATATGGCAAATAATAAATATAAGAAAAATAACACAAAATGCTTGCAAAGAGTGAAAAATTGTATTTGGATAGTCCAGATTTTAACACTATAAAGATTATGTATCATGTAACTGATGTCATATCAAATGTTTAATTGCTCTTATTTTACTTAATGACAGCTACAACTTTGATTTTTTTTAAATTAACATGGCAAATTCAAATTGGAGTTATACAGACAAATTTCACTGCTATCAATAGACAGTGTTTATCTGAAGGCAGAATTTAACTGAAAACATTTCCAAATACAATGGAAAGCCAATTGGAAGGTTTTGTCTATCTAAATCGCTTTATTGTTATGTTGCAAATATACAAAAGCCAAAAACGTTGTACATAAAAAATCATTGGTTTTTAGAAATTTAAAATTACTTACAAGCTGCTCAGACTTTACACCGTAAAGCTGAATGGTCTTTGCCACATTTTTTGCCACAGCCAAACTCAGGTCTGGATCAACAGCAGCCACATTTAGCTCACTGGAAGCAAAGATTACCAATCTTAATTAGCAACTGAACAGTGATGTATTTAATTGATAAAGATTTAACTATGAATACGCAGTTACGTGGCATGTCAGTTTAGAGAGAGTAACACATACAACTAAGTCTTTCCACGCACAGTAATTCAGTTTACAATTTAACAAGTCATTTGGGAATTTTATGTGCAGTGTTCCTATTCTAGTAAAAATGAGCAAAGTTTAGGAATGACACTTCAGTATGAAATCACTATTAGTAAGCCATTCAAAAATATTGACAGCAATTAACTACATTCAAGCTTTGGCAGCAGCCTTCAAACATTACAGGTGAATACACAGTCACTCAACTCCAGAATTACATGAGCTGTGCAGAAATACCCAGGGGATGCCTTTGCTTGACACAACTAATAAGCTGTGTTTTAGGCAATCCTGTATAGTAACAGAGGCCCCAGAGGAATGACAGGGAACAAACGAAGAAGGAAAAGACTTCTAAATCACTTCCATTATGTCTTTTCAAGAGCCTCCCCAGCTCTCCCTTGGCTGGGGCTGCATTCAGACCAGCATAAGAACTGCCATGTTGCTGGTGATGGGATTAACCTCTCCCAAGAGCTGGAGAATCACTAGGCACCCAAACCTGGAATAACCTTCTCCAAGAACCTGCAGGGCCCCAAACATCATTAGCTGAAGGTCTCTCTGGAAAGCTCAGCTGAAATTTCTTAATTTTCCTGTTGTTTTCATTTCCTCTTTGCAAGAAGCAAAACAACATCAATCACCACACCAACAGACACCTTTTGAGTACCTGCAACTCCCAGCCACAAATACGGTGTCAGTATTTAGTATTTTATACGCACACATACACATACTATGAATACTAATCAGCATTTTCAGAATTTATTAAACAGAGTAGTTCTTACCAAAATCTTATGAGAGAAAACGTACTATTGTTCATTTATGTATCTCATTCTACGTATTTTACCTGAACAGTCATCTTTACCTACTATCTTGCTGGTTTACTCTAACAGAATACCTACAGAAGGCATTATCACTTGCAGTCAAGCAACTATTATCTTCTCTTAGACACAGAATAATTAAGGTATCAGACATTTACAGTTTGTGTGAAGTTTCTTTTCCTGATCTTTTATAAGCATAAGCACCTAAATTAAAATTTCATTTATTTCATGAAAGCAAAACATAGATAATAAAATTTAGTATTTTTCATAAACAATAATGAAGAGGTGATTATCTCCCTGTACTCAGCGTTGGCACAGCCTCACCTTGAACACTGTGAGCAGCTCTGTGCCTCATAATTTAAGAAGGATATGAAGGTACCTGAATGTGTCCAGAGGAAGACAACAAATCTGGTGAAAGGGCTGGGAGGAATGTCCTGTGAGGGATGCATAAGGATTTGGCCTTGTCTAGTTTGGAGAAAAGGAGTCTCGGGGTGGCCTCATTGCTCTTTACAGCTTCCTAAGCAGGG
Organism: Sakesphorus luctuosus; assembly: GCA_013396695.1. Classification (NCBI taxonomy): domain Eukaryota; kingdom Metazoa; phylum Chordata; class Aves; order Passeriformes; family Thamnophilidae; genus Sakesphorus; species Sakesphorus luctuosus. The sequence goes on from VWZD01002968.1 coordinate 368,544, forward strand.
GAGGTGGACAGGGAGGTGCTGAGCACTTCTCCCTGGGATCCAGTGAGAGAAGGTGTGGGAATGGTTCAAAGCTGCACCAGAGAGGTTCAAACTCTGCCCTGGGAAGCATTTCCTTAACAAGAGGTTGGTCAAACACTGGAACAGGCCACCTAGAGAGGAGGTCAATGCCCCAAGACTGTCAGTGTTTAAGAGGCATTTGGACAATGCCCTTAACAACATGTTTTAGTTTTTGGTGAGCCCTGAAGTGTTCAGGCAGGTGGACTGGATGATGACTGTAGGCCCTTTCCAACTGAATTATTCTATTTCACCCTATGCTACGCTATTCTAGCCTAGCCTAGCCTATTCTTAATTTTTACACTAACCTGTTCTATAATTAAAGTGTAACCAACAGCAAAGGAGGTCTAATTTCTAAAATTGTAACTTATGAAAAACTATGTGATAGATGTTGAGTATTACATTTTGCAGTGCCTTAGATGTGCGTACCTGGCTATAGTTTTAATGATGCTGTCAAGCTCGTCAGAAGAGGGAGGATTCCGACCACCAGGAGGGAAGACAAGATTGATGGGGTCGAAGAGTCGAGATAGGGATTTTGACAAATAAGCAGCTTCATATTGTTGCAGTGAATCTTTCAAGGCCTTTTCAGGACTTTGGGTATAAGAAAAAATTACTACATTTTAAATTAAAACACACAATAACATTGAATCTTTCCAGACCATACAAACTTAGCAATACCAAACTTGTTTTTCCTTTCTGCTCTTTAAACATATATACTTGAAGAACATTCCTATAATATGTTTCCTACTGACTGCTCAAAAATGCATTTAAGCCAATAAAATTCTCATGTAAAATATTCTTTTTTTTCTTATTTAAGTCTAGAAGTCCTAATAGACTTGATGAGCCTGTTTCAGTTTGATCTTTCTGATATCTACCACTTAGATCATGTTTATTCTATGATGTATAAACTAAAAACTGTGAATCATAACAACTGAGCATTTGTCATACTCAAATGATTGCAGTGTCATTAGCAGAAAGCTACTGCTGTAATTGCAATGCATACAAAACTGAATTTTCAGCATTCTGCTATTTTTTTTCACTCAAAGAGACAAAAAGATAGAACCTGTTCAAAAGTCAGAGACATTGTGAAAGACAACTAAACACTGTTAATTACATAACCTAATGAAAATCTTACAGGTCTAAAATAGTGTTAAAGCAGTAACTACAAGAAGGGAAAAAAGCCTTTAAAATTTTCCTGCTCTGACAATTTGAATAAAGTAAGTTTATAAAAATATTGTTTCCTTACAGGGTGCAAAGATTTATACTTTATAGCCTTATAGTTCGTAATACATACTCGTAATCTTCATTTTTCTGCATGAATATATCCTGTGTATCTTCTTCCATTTGTTGTAGTTCAGCAAAAAGATCCGTAGTTCCACTTGTGTTGAAATTCCTCTGAATATTTTGACTATATTGTTGGAGGCGCTTCCACAAGTCATTATAAAGCCTCAGCAATTTAGGATATTCTCCTTCAAATGCTTGTTTCAAAAACATAGAGGCTGCAAAATAAAGCAGAGAGCAACACACAGGATTAAGTTCAAGCTAATTTTTTATATTCATATAAATAACCTTTATCCTTGCATTTATACCAATGAATGTTACACAATGCTGTCCTAAGTTTATTATTAATAATGTAAGATTTATAATTCATTTCAAAGTGGCATGAGCTATCACACTAAATGCACTTGACCAAGGCATGTATCTAATGCACCAGCATAAAATCCACAATCAGAAGACTGGACATGAAAAACTTACTCTGTACAATAAAGATATTAATAATGGTTGTGAAAGGGGCGGTCCTGTGGCGTAGTGGAGAGCACTCCGGTCTCTGACTCCCAAGGTCGCGAGTTCGAGTCTCAGTACGGACCGTCCCCCCGGCAGTTAAAGCCTCCCTGCCATCCCATCCCGTCAGATCTCGGAGGCAAAGCAGGGTCAGCCCCTGTTAGTACCGGGTGCTGTAGATAGTCCTAAGGAGACTTCACTGTCACTGTCCAAGCTCGCTCGGCCATGGCAAAGGAACCTTAGGACTTAAACGGTGAGGCCAGTTCTGCGCACGCTGTGCCTCACCTAAAAAATCCACTGCACAGGCTTGGAGGGCACCCACGTAGGGTGAGCCCTTCCCAAATCTTTGTTCGCGAAGATTGGCCATTATTTTATTATAATGGTTGTGAAAATGTTTGTTACTAAATTTAATTATTACCATCATTCATTTAAAGCCAAAGTGTGATTAGAACTCTCTAAGTCTAGAGATTTTCTTACAACAGTTTAATGGAAGGAAAGTGTGGGGCTGTGCAACTTTGAAGATATCCATTTAAAGCCGACAAAAGTAACTCCTATGAACCAAAGACTTCAGAAATGTGATGAGGGATGCATATGCTTTTAGGCAACTTCTTAAAACAAGGTACTTAAAATGCAATTCCTAAAACAGTTAAAGAATGACAAAGCCAGCAGGAAAATCAGCATTACTTTCAGCCTTGAAAGGCTTGCCACAAGTAACAGGAAATGAAACAAATGTACAACTGTCTGAGCAACTGTTAATCTTGATCTAACATCACTCATACTCTTTGGATTTCCCATTACATTAGGAGATTAACATTGCTCCATTCATTTGTAGGTTTTTCAGGTTCCAGACATCTGCCCAGCCTGTGCTTTCAACTCAAATATATTCCAATTTTGAATACTGGAGGATTCACATTATTATCAAACACAGAGTTATTTTAGGTCATGAAGCTAAGTTTATAAAGACTGTCCCCACCTCACAAAAGCAGATCATGCTCTATTAGCAAACACTGTAGAACGCCATGAACTCCTATTTTTACACTACTTTTCTGATATCATCTAGTCTTCCTCTGATCTATATGATCCAGAGTCTATGACTGATGTCAGTGGATTCCATCACCAGGAATTTATATGTTAAAAAGGAACATTCTCATATAGATGCCTCATTTAAATGAAAAAGTCTACTCACTGTATACATTGTTTCCCCAAAACTCAGCTGTAGCCAAGTGAAAACATCATTCCCATTCAAAACCCCTCTAGATGCTTATATAAAAAACATGTTTAAAAATCACAAGTAATAAAATAGTTTTGGACAGCTCTTAGACAAAGTACAGCTGACAAAATGTAAGAGTTCCCTCAGTTCTGCAACGTTGGTTGATCCTGTTAACTGATGTCATAATTTTACAATCTTCAAACCAAGTGCTGGAAACAGGTAGCACATGTTCAGTTTGAACACAAGAGTTTCTGGGTACGTACATTCTGCTGTTAAAGTAATGCATAAGGCAAACAGTAAAATTAATATGTTGTACCACAAGAGGAATTCATTTTCTTTTGGGATCATCTAGTTACTTAGCAACCACTGAACATGAATCCACCAGCCAGTTCCTCAAAATTATGCTGCTGCTATAAAGCCTGGAAGGACCAAATTTTGAAGGGCCAATGCAAACCCTGAGATCACAAAGAAAAATGTACATCTTGTGCACTTCATCTGTATGTGCAGAAGATTATACACTGTATGCAAACATGAAAGATATATTTATGAAACCACCAAACTCACCTACAATCCAACTGCATGCTGCATTAGTATGTACTGATAATAGAACTGTCTTATGTTTACACCTTATTTAATATTCCTTGATTGTATCTGCTATCTGTACATATGTACAGAATATTGTGTTGAGTCAGAACACCAGCCATTTATCTATATTTAGACCTGACAGTTTTGAAGAAACTCAACTTCTATTTAAAAAGGTGTCCAGAAAATGGCTAAAATCAGATTTTTACAACCAATCAGTATTTAACAAGAAAAGACTGTAAGAATTGCTCTTTAAAATCAAATTACTATTTTTGAATTTGGCAAACCCATTTGCTTTAGGAAGTGTAATGTACCATTCCAAACATTTTTACCTCCACACACAGTTGGAAAAATGTTTTTTTGTTATTAGATAATGACTATTTAATGAAACACCAAATATTTCTATCTGAAAATTCAACCATAGTTTAGGAGGATCATTCTGTTTGGTTACAAAACTAGGAAGTTTTTAATTCACAGACCTATTAAAGAGTGAACCACTGCTATAGTTCTAGTAGAGGAGATAATGAGCAAAGGGCTTACCGAAAAGAGATATTCAAAGTAACTACAGAACACGTTACAAATAATTTATACTGAATACTTACAGTCTGTTGCCGACTGAAACTGAGAGGAAAGTGTCTGAGTTACTGCAGTCCAGAATTTGTACAAAATATCAGACTGGCCATCCTGACAGCAAGGGACAAGAAAAATACAAGTTTCAAAACATACTCTTTTCAAAAAATCTTAAACAAAGCAAATGCTTCCTGTCAAAGCTGCTCTTCATCACTGAGAATAAAAACAAAGTAAATGAAATCTGAGAAGTTTCCCTCAGGTTTAGAGCTAGAAAAAGTATTGGAGAAAAAAAACACAAAAGCTTCAGTTTTGTCTCCAATGAATATTTTCCTCCAAGTCTGCAAGGAACGCTCCCAGCCCTCCAGGGGTATGAGTGCAGCCCAAAGCAGCACACCTCAGGGGATGTGTTAGAAAATCTCTCTGCACTGCAGTGACCTTCACATTCCGTGGGGGTTCCTGTGCTGGCAACATCACAGCAATTATTTCCTGCCATTGCAACTGCGGGCAGACTCCGACCAGGGACCAACACCATTGCATGGTGCTGTGCAGCACACGAGTTCCTGCTTCTGAAAACATAAAACACGTGAAAACACTGCAAACCTCACGGCTGACTCTTCACTGCCTGGTGCCAACAGGGCTTGCTGTCAGGAGTGGGAACAAGGGAGAACACTGTTGCCGAAAGAACAGGCAGGCAATGGCTGTTTCCCTTCTGTCCTCAACATCTGGCACTTATGGTCAAGCATTAAAGCACGACTTTGCTTTCCCTCTGTTTTTCTCTCCCTGTCAGCATGTTTGAGGTAGAAAAAAAACTACCAGAGATGTGGATGGGTATCTTGTCCTGTCCACTAGTCAGATACTTGGAAGACTGGCCAGTGTTTTCATGGGAAGGGGAAACTTGCTCTGAACAGAACGGTTTTCTTCACTGCATAGTACACGTGTCATCCATTGACCCTACTTCATACATTAACTAGTTTGACAAAATCACGACAGTAATGATAATCAGAAAAAACAGAGGAAAATCATGTCAGTTCAACTTCTGCATTGTTCACACTACAAAAAGGAGGAGATATCTATTAAAGTCCAGCTACTCTGAATTCACAGATTGCTTCTTGAACTCTGCCAGGTTTGGTGCTGTGATCACTTCCTTGGGGAGTCTGTTCCAGCATCCAACCACCCTCTGGGTGAAGAACTTCTTTCTAATATTGAACTTAAACCTCCCCTGACACAACTTCAGGCCATTCCCTTGGATCCTGTCACTGGTCACCACAGAGCAGAGATCAGTGCCTCTCCCTCCTCTTCCCCTCCCAAGGAAGTTGTAACTGCAGTGAGGTCTCCCCTCAGTCTCCTCCAGGCTGAACACACCAAGTGCCCTCAGCTGCTCCTCACACGCTTCCCCTCAGGGCCCTTCACCATCTCCATTGCCCTCCTTTGGACACTCTCTAACAGCTTAATATCTTCCTCATATCGTGGTGCCCCAAACTGCACACAAATATGGCAGGTGATGCCGCTCCAGTGCAGAGCAAAGCGGGACAATCCCCTCCTTTGGCCGGCTGGTGATGCTGTGCCTGATGCCCCCAGGACAGGGTTGGCCCTCCTGGCTGCCAGGGCACTGCTGGCTCACATTCAGCTTCCCATCAAACAAGACCCCCAGGTCCCTTTCCAGCATCTCATTCCCCACTCTGTCTGTACATCCAGGGTTGCCCCATCCCAGACGCAGAATCCAGCACTTTCCCTCAGTGAACTCTGTATGGTTGGTGATTGCCCAGTCCTCTAATTTGTTGAGGTGCCTCTGCAGGGCCTCCCTGCCCCTGAGGGACTCAACAGCTCCTCCCAGTTTTGTGTCATCTGCAAACTTGCTTAGTGAAATTGAATGACTACTTAAGACAACAAAGGACAAAAAATGCATTCTATTCACTGGCATTGGCAATAACATGCAAAGCAGTGAAGGTGTTTAGAATTTCATCCATAAGCAGGTACCACTGCATCTCTCCTGGAGATCTGATCATTTAAAGACTGCAAGTTCAAGCTCAAGTTGAAGTTAAAAAAATTGTCACCCTAAAGCATTAATATAAAACCTGGAAGTCAGTCAAAGGTATACTGGTACATCTGTAAGTAATAATAATAAAAAAACTGGATTATGATCACAAAAGATGTGATTAGATGAGGAATTCATCCAACCCTATCCCTTATCTCTAAAGAAAAAAATAAAGAAAGATAAAGTTTATGAGTCATGAGTTAAGAATTGAAAGAGAACATCTTTTATGCTGTTGGACTCATACATGTAAAATGTATGATAATTAACATTGAATGTTAAAATAAATTGGGATTATGGAATCTTATCTTTGACTGCTTGAGGCAAATGATGGATTTAGAAACTGAAGTAACTTATTTCATAGCGAAGTTTGCATTTTCTGTAAAATTGGGTTTGACTTTCAGAAATAGGTGAAGTAAAATTATTATATCAGAAAATTATTCAGAATGGTCACTGCATAAAATCTTTTTTTTTTGTAAACTTATTGCTATAGTATAAATAGGAAATTATTTCTTCAACAATTTCATAGTTTCAAATTCAGAATGCGAAAACTACTAAAAAACAAATGGCCTTTCACATTAGCTATAGATTAATTAGTTTTCATATTCTCTATCCCAACCTGAAAAAATGTTTGCCTATTCAACACCGCAATTCAACTCAAATTCTAAATAACCTAATGGGGGTGGAAAAATATTTACAGAGCACTTTCAAACAACTTTTTTTTCATTACTGTAATCATCATCTACATCCCTGTCACAGTACCATCAGCAAACACAATTATTAAAGGGTCCACAAAACAAACACATATGTACCCGTCCACATCAACATTCCCGTCTTAACTGGCAGATTCAACAAATAACAGTAACGCACATGTGATAACATTTAATGTTGTTAAAATACATACCTTTTGTATACACCTCTCTCTATAAATATTTATATATAATATAAAGTCAGACATACATACTTATGTTCTCATGCACACATTTCCATAGGCAGCCACAGCTACACCGGTTAAGCCTCTGCCCATTAGCTTGCGCCTTCTGACCCTGGCAAATGGTGTTCACTGACTGGATCAAATTCTGAAGGGAAGAAGGCCCTCCTGTCTCAGCCAGACAACTGTGTTATGTAAGAGGAGAGAGAGGAAAAGCTATACAGAAAATTCAAGTAACATTTCACACTGATTGACTACTCAGTCAAAAGTGTTTGAGGGAAAAATAATTAATGTCTCACTTTCAAACCGACTAAAACTACTGTCCACAGAGTCATTACTGGTCACTTCTGTAGCATATGATAGAATATTTCACTCTGTGCAGTGTGAGATGCAGTCTCTCTGGAGGTGAAACGTAGCTGCTGATTAATAGCACAGAGAAGACCATGTAAGAGTGTGTGGCAGGAACCAGTTGCCTACGCATACACCAGGGGGTATTTAAGTGGGTGGGCTGTAGCTACCAAAATGGGAATACAGCAAGGCATTAGCATGAGATGCTCCTGCGGGAGTAAAAAGTGCCATATGCAACCATGAGCACCCAGAAACAACTTACTTTGTTTAAATCAGTAATTTCTTTTGCTTACACATTAATTCAATATATTACTTCTTAAAGTACTTTTAAGTGTCTCACTGCTTATTTTTTAAATAACGTGTTCTAATAGAGATTACATCGATGTCTATAGATCACAATGAAAATTATAACTTAACTATTTAAAATGTAACAGGCAATTCCACTTGACAGCAATCAATACTAGAAAATGACACAAAAAGGGCAGCAAAGGGAGCGCTTTTCTCCAGCTTAGCAGGAAAATAAGGGAATGTTCCTTGCACTGGACAACTTTTTCAAGGACTTCTTAAGATAGGCAGGATGAAGTTGGAAGAGATAAAGCCAGTACTGTTTGCCTGAAATGTACACAGCAAATCTACTGGCTCATCTTAATGTCACGGAAAGTTTATAAGCCTTCCCCAATGCTTCATATAGCATTGTGAGCAACAACCCACAGTATCAGAAAGTAACTGCTCTTTTGGGCCTTTCACTTTTAGAAAATGTCATCTAGCTAAAATTGCATTCTTGTCACCTTCCCATCTGTAGAGCGTTAACTAATGAATATGGTCCTCCTCTACACTTAAACCAAATATCCTCATTGGTAGACAACGCAGTGGAGCATTGGATTGGGTACGTCCACATCAGTGATTCAGTGTGTAGATAGGACTCTTTTTGATCCAAATCTGTCTTGTGTCTATACTTGTTGTCTTGCAGAACACACTGAAGTGTGCTAGCAGACTAACTTTCACTATTCAAGGAAAACACTACCTCATAATTAGCTCAAAAAGAACAACTTCTGCAATTAAATAGCTCTTTGGAGCATATTTTTGTAACAGAACCCACAAGGATGTACTAATATTTCTATCAATTAATATTCTGAGACTTTAAATCAGGAATTTTCCATTTCTCTTGCTTCTGAAAATGAAATAAAATTGAAAGATGTTAAATTACTTACACCCCCTCCAAAATAAAAATGCTTGCTTTGAAATCTAGTCACAAGCAGATTAACATCTTGTGATACAATCCCTTGTAGCAGGAGCAGCTGACAAGATGAGTAATGAACTGCATCCGATTATCTTTTCAGCTCTGTAGCAATCATTTTCCAACAGCTTCCTATGCCATAACCAGCAACACTGGAAAAAGGTCACCGCTCTATCATATTCCTCCCTGCTCCCCATCAGTGTATGTGTTTAATAACACAGAGGGCACATAAACCTTTGGAAGTTGAGAGGGACTGTTATCTGCTGCAAGGCTGTTTCAGGTGCACACTGCATACATATAACCTACAGAAAACATCCATACATAATTGAAAGTCTCTCAGAAGGAAATTATTGCACTTCAGCATAAAATAAAATGCTATTTCCTCTTTCAATGAAATATGTTCTTCCTTCAGCAAAAGAACCTTAACTGTAATTGATGGTATCTAAAACTCATGAGGCAAGATTCAGGTTGGTATATACATACCTTCCCCATCACGAAATACAAGCAAATAAATCTATGAACATTAATTGCAAGCAACTTTAAGACTATAATGACAAACCAGAACTTTTGCCCCAAAGCAGATCCATTCAACTCAGCATTTTTGAATTAACAGTACTATCTGTTCGCAGCTTTATTTTGATCTCAACAGAGAAAATCTGTAGATTAATCATACTTTGCACCACTACAAAATGGTTGGGGAGTTAAGATCAGCCACATAACTGGTTATTTTCCAGTACAAAAATCTGTCATGAAAATGCTCCTACACCTAAAGTATACCTACATTAATAATCTACCAACCCAAACTGGGAATTAAAAATACTGTCGCTGCTGTTCCTGTAACCATTTTATTCCCCGAAACTGATCAGCTGAGCAGGCACTCACATTCAGGAGTCCCCATGCGATTCCTGAGGCAGTGCAAAACAACTCAGATCTGTCTTCCCCTTGTTAATTTTTTGTTTTCAGAAATGAACTGAACAACAGCCCAGTTACATAAACTAGGGCAACCCTCTGTCATTCTGACCTGCTGGACATCTGTCCACAATCAGGGGAATAGAAAGGTGTTTTCGAAACAGCTACAGACTATAAACACTCAGCTACTTTTGCAAATGTTATTTCTAGGAAACCCACTTGCATCTGTGTAGGATGAAATAGAAAAACACGACAATCAGATTCCACTCTGGGTTATCCACTGTAATTTTACACTTTTTCATGCTGTTTAAAAATTAGGTACTCAGTTACACATACTATTCACATAGGAATGACTTGCTCATGAAAATTATACCCATAAATCAGACAAAATACGTCCAGCAGACTAGACCACAAATGGCAATGCATTTTCTCAACAGTGGGGCTCACTTTATTGTGTATGTGAAATGGACAAAGTTTATCCTTATTAGAATACTAGACAGAGCTTTGCTGAATCAGGGCCATAATCACCTATCAGCTAAAAATATTTTTACCTTGTAGAACTGTTTAGTTTCAACTACTACTATAAAGTTTCTATAGTCAATACTCTGCACAAACAGTAACACAGTGCAATCTTCCCCCAATACAAGGGGATTTAGATAAGGGAATTAAGACTGTGTAGCAATACATCATAATGCCAGTGCCAGGAGACATCTGGACAGTGCTAGGTCATCCTGCTCTCTGTCCCAGCCCAAGAATGAAAAGTTGAACGTAGCCCTGTGCATTCTAGGTGAACACAAACTAGCAAGTTGTATTTTAAGATAAGGTTTTTTTATGTAAACCTTTCTGTTCTAAAATAACAAAATTGAGTCTTCCCCCAATTATACAAGCATAATAAGAGTAAAATTTAATATTTAGCATTTACGTATTCAATAGGTTAACACTTATGCTGGTCTAGGACAGAAAAAGTCTTATTTGATAGATGACAAATTCGGAGCAGTAGACTGGCCTTTTAGGCAGAGATTTTAAGCTGCAAGTCAACAAATCACAGCAAGGTTGAGGTTGGAAGGGAGCTCTGGAAGTCATCTGGTTGGACATTCCTTGTTGAAGCAAGGCCACTTAGACCTCCAAGGATGGAAACTCTACAACCTCTCTGGGCAACCTATGCCAGTCCTTAGTCACACTCACAGTGAAAAGGTGTTTCCTCATATTTGGAGGGAACGTCCTGTGTTTCAGCTTGTCTGCTCCTGCCACTGGGCACCACTGAGAAGAGCCTGGCTCTGTCCTCCCTGTGCCCTCCCTTCAGGTATCTGTACACACTGATGAGATCCACCTGAGCCTTCTCTTTTCCAGGCTGAACAGTCCCAGATCGCTCAGCCTTTCGTCACAGAGGAGATGCTCCAGCCTCTTCATTGCCTTTGCAGCCCTTTGCTGGACTCTCTCCAGTGTGTCCACATCTCTGTTGTACCGAGGAACTCAGAAGTGGACACAGTGCTTCCAGGTGTGGCCTCACCAGTGGTGAATAAAGGGAAGGATCACTTCCTCAAGCTGAAGGCAATACTTTGTCTAATGCATCCCAGGATATTATTCACCTTCTTTGCCACCTGGGCACATTGCTTGCTGTGTTCAGCTGGTGGCTCCCAGGTTCTTTTCTGTCAAGCAGCTTCCCAGCTGGGTGGCCTCCAGCATGTGCCAGTGCCTGGGGTTGTCCCTTCTCAGCTGCAAGAGTTTGCACTTCTCCATGTTGAACTCCATAAGGTTCTGTCAGCCCATTTCTTCAGTCTTGAGTTCCCTCTTGATGGCAGTACAACCCTCTGGAGCATCAGCCACTACCGCCAGTTTTGTGTCCTCAGCAAACCTGCTGAGGGTACACTCTGCCCCACCATCCAGATCATTAATGAAGGTCTTAAATAGGACTGGGCCCTGTACTGACCTGCTGCATTCACCACTGGCTCCCTGCTACACTCTGCACCACTGACCAGCACTCTGGGCGTGGCCATTCAGCTGGGCCATTCATGATTAACCCTATATTCACAAAAAGCTGAATTTCTGAACACAGGGCAACTGCTGGGAGAGCCTGCAGATTCAATCATCTCCCATGCAATGACTGGTGGTAAGGAAAGGATTCAGATCAGTATTCTTTTACTGGTATGGAACAAACTGGTGGGGGGAATTATACTTGCATATTAATTTTTTTTCCAGGGGTCTTTATATCTTCAGTGCATTGTATTACAGCATATAAGCAGACTTGTTAATAGTGTGAAGTGACATTATTACTCTACTGTATAGATTTCAAATTTAGAGTCAATGTTGCCTGCTTGCAAGATTAAGGAAAAAACTACAGACTGACAGAATTCACGTGCTGAACCCCTTCTCACTCACATGAAAAGTGATTTGATTTCCCAGTTCAAAAAGTATGACCTATTTTCACTAACAGCTACTAGGAAGTTAATAAACCATTGAACAGTCGTGGGCTGAGTACCAGTACCATCAGAGCAAAGATATTAAACGATCTGCATTCGCTGTCACTATACAATAATATTAATGCTGCAGCCTGGAAAACTGATTTCAAGTGTCCTCAAACATAAACCCAGAACAGCTTACCTCAATTAAAAAAAACATACCAACCTACTAATTAACTTTACTACTACTGAAATGAAATCTTTTCATCTCTGTTCTTTATATAACTATTTAGTATCTGACATTAAATCTGAGTTTTAAGGAATGAGAACGAAAGCACTCCCTTATTCAGTAATAGACAAGAATGCAAGAAGATGCTGAAAGGACATATATTTATTTTTACAAATGTCTCTATTTCCTCCACACTGTAAATTTAGAACTTATTGAGTATAATTTCCCATCTGTGAATTATCATATTTGTGTGTGTCTAAAATAGCTATTTTAACATTCAAATAATAAATCTGACCCACTGATTCTAAACTGGCTCCCACTTCATGACAATCAATTCCAACTTATTTTCCTCTGTAGAAATTTTGATACTTTGAGTAGAATGTGAAAAACATCTTTATTGTGAAGCCTCTTTGAAATGTAAAACAATATAGTGAATATTATCATGCAGCTAGTTGCTGCAGGCTCCTGAAATCAGGCTTTGCATACTAATACATACAGTGTTTTCTATCTGTAATCAAAGGCTCCGCCGTAAAGAAATACGGGACTTGTGAATGTTGCTCTAAAAACAGAAGACATTTAAAGGACAGTCTAAATATTTTTTCCACCAATAAGGCAACTATACAAACGATTTAACAATTTTGTACAGCAAGATCTTATGGGACAAAAATAAGGAAATCTATTTGCGCTATTTCTATAGCAACACAATTGCCAAATGTTAGACTGTGAACAAAAAGCCATCATCCTCAGTTGTGCAATTAATCAGTAAAGAAACAGACAAATTCTCTGTGTGTTTTCAATAAACCTTTTCTGTATTCTTAGTCGAGATTAAATTCCTTAAAATAAGAGTGAATTTAAATTTCTAATGTTGTTTACATTATACAGTACAGGTGAACAGATGTCAATAAATGACACTGTGATTTTAAAAATGACCTTGATTTTTTTGTTTTACTGCAGGGCATAGAATTTCATTACACAGGGTTGATCAGTTTATACCCAAGGTGTAATACTTTCTAGACTTCCAGCAGTAGTGCAACATTTAAAAAGGTCTCTTTATGCAGCTGAAAACATGAAACAAAACCTGGTTTGGTCTTTTTTTTTTTTAAATGCAACCTTCTTATCTAGAAAATAAAGTTAAGACTGTGCATTTTCCCAAGTGGAATATTAGAATTCTTAAGTGATTCCTCAGAAAAACTAATTTCTAAGGAACAAAAATACTTAGGTATTAAACAGTGCCCTATATCTTCAAAACTACTTAAATCATTAATTAATCCTTCTCTATTCCTGCAAGATATGCATCAACTGGCAGTAAATGAACTTACTGTTCAAAAGCCAGTAACTACCCAAGGGATCTGACATCTTTCTTCTAGCCAGAGAAGTGATTTAGTGTGTACAGCTTCGATTCAAACTATGCTTTCACCTTGACTACTTCATACCCATTCCAAGGATGAGAGGGTGGTTCATTACCACGTCCACTCAGCCCGTGGCTGTTCAGGTAAGATTGACACAAAGGATGATAAAAGGCGGCACTTCTGGTAAATGTATTTCTTTCTCAATGGCAGGCTGACTGCAGACCAACCAACTTAATGACCTGCCGTCATCACCAATCTACAACTTGCACAAACCCCACCAAACCAGAAGTGAAAAAGAACGAAGGTCATTATTGCCTACTAATCCATGCAACCTCCACACCATCCCTTTCCTTCACAGCTGAATATTTCTGTCAGAGAAACAGAATTAAAGTTCTAGAGAAAGCGTAGTGTCATTAGAAAACCATTGCACAGGCTCTGACCCTCCCATGTGAATTAGAATCAAATTACTTTTAGTATGCCTCTCTGGGCACACGGACCCACTCAAAATGAGAATCAGGACTTTTAACTGGTGTGACCTTCTTGGGTTTTTAAGACAGTCGTTAAAAGTCATGCAAGTGAATTCAGCAGGGCAATCTGTAGTCTGACATAAAGAGCATCTTTCATATTTTGTGGATCAAACCCCTGCTCATCCACTTGTGTTTAGATCTCCACAAAGTACCACATTATTGCTTAAAAAGAAATCACAGTAGAAATGATGAGCAAGTAATCCAATTCTGCTCCTACAAAAAACACTGAAAAATAAATCACATACTTGCAATAATAGGTGAAAACCATATTATTTTCTGAATTCACACACAGCAATAATTAGATTATTTTTCAATTTTTTCCACTTGGGATTATTTTTTAATTGGGTCAACTGAATGTGAATATGTTGTGATAGACATGAATAATTTCAAGGCAGCAACATTTTTCAATGCATTTGGACGGGGAGGAGAAATAAGAAGGGGAAATGTAAGTGAGCTCTGTCAATAAATATCTATATTTTTCATTTATTTTCTTTATCTTATGTAATGCTGAGGACATTTCTTTCTGTATCGTTAACACCTCATATTGCCAGTGTTGACAACTCAGGAAAATAGCCTGCTTACTCACCAAACGTTCAGCAGCAGCAGCAATGATAAGAGCCCTCCACAAAGTGCATAATAACACTCCCTACAACTCTCAGCTCGCTTTTTTACCCAGAGCCTTACGTAAATGACAGGGGCTGTGATGTGCCTGAGCTGCCAACAAACGGGACACCCAAAGGCAACCAAGGGCAGATCTGCCCTCTCACAGGGAGCCAGTACCTTCCTGCCCAGTGGTGAGACCCCAGCTCACCCTTCCCATCGACCACCACAGATCCTCCCTACAAAATGATTTGCTGCTTTTCAGCCCCTGCTTCTCACTTCCCAGCACTGCTCCCTGATGCCTATGTAGGAGTGACACCAAAATAGATGAGGATCAGAGATCATTTTCGACTCTTTTACAAGGGGCTTAGAGGGACTCTTATCTCTAATTAGGAAGGTGGCTGTCACAGAAAGATACAGTTCTGCTGCGACTTACACTCAAGTCAATTGTAGTTTAGGTATTACAACAGCTGAGGAAGGATTAGTCACTACACACTGAAAGAGAAGCAATAAAGCAGAACAAACTGGAGTAACCTATTAGCTCTCTGAAGGTGAATTATGCAATTGAAAGAAGTGATATAAATAACCAGTCATTAGGTGAACAAAAATATCAAATTTACATTATTTAAATCTCATTTTGAATTTTAATTTTACCATTAACATTATGAACACAATAATCCTATATTTTAAAAAATGTATACAATGAAAGCTCCATTCATTTCCCCCAAAACTAGAAAACAGAACTCCATGAATTCTGAATTCTTTTAACCTTGCTTAAATAAAATGCAGTCATTAAAGGCCTTTTTTCTTACATAAAACCCACAAAAATGTCCATTCACTCTTAAACAAAACATGTATCTCCTTTAAATAGTTCATAAACTTTTTAAAATTAAATCTGTAATTTTAATGGGTAAAAATTAATAATGAATCTATAGTTCATTACTAGTATGAAATGTAGCAGTTTTTAGAAGGTACAATGCGAGCATGTTCTTTCTCAAAACTGCGTTAATTTCATATTGTGGCAAACAAAAAATACCAAAATCTAGATCTGCAAAGGGAAGGAATGGAAAAAAGTGCAGTATAAATTTAATCTCCAGACAGTTACACGATGCTCATGTAAGCCTGGCTATGTCACTTAACTCTTGGCCACATCTAATGCTGGAAAAAATTGGAAAGGAATTCTGTAAGAGAAACCATAGGGTAGAAAAAATGCTGGTGTCGTCATTGCCCCTCCGCTGAACTCCAGTATTTATAAATTTTCCATGTTCTGTACCTCAGTTTCTCCATCTGTCAGGTTTTGTTTTGTTTCTTTTTTTTTTAACTGAGAGTTTTTATGAAAGCTCTAATTAATTGGTTACTGTTTCTTAAATTACATTTTTGGATACAACATGATACAACACTACTAAATATTATTATGGTAACAGGTAATTAGAAGGCTGGAAAGCACATTATTTGAGATCACAATACAAAACTAGAAAAACTGCAGGCTGTGCTATCTGTGAAGAGAAGGACACAAAAAATCCCCAATGGAAAAAAAGAGAATGATGAATTTAAAAAAAAAAAAAGAGCAAGTAACTTCCTTGCTATTAAAGGACTTGTGCTTTAAAAAGGCTGGGTCTCCTCCTCTCTTATGCTTCCTAGGATGATACTTGCACTGCAGTAATCAAAACAAGGAAGCAGATGGACAGGCAAAGTGGTACTGCAGCTGCTGCAGAAGATGACTATAAAATAATGTTGACATCAGTAACAGTAATTAGTGCACAAACTGCAGAGTGGATGATTCGCTTTCCTATCTTCTGGAGTGGGCATGCTGCCCTAGCAAATGGGTACAATGTTAGTACCTTCAGTTTGGTTTGTTCATTTGCTCAGTTTATTAATGAAATTGAATACAATAAAGAAAATCCAACTTTTCTCCCTCTTCAGAACACTTGCTGAGGAAAGCATGTTTCAGTTTGGTTTGGTGGATGGATCTTCATTAGTAAATGGCAACATACCAACTTGTTATTTATATCTATCTTCAATGTACAAAACAATTCATACTCTCCCATACAGCCATCTGCATGTACACTCCGGAATTTCAGCAGCGTGAATTAAGAAACAATCAAATCTAATTGAATAGAACAAAATCCTTCCTTTTATTCAGCGCTGGGAACATGGTGGGGGTTAAGTCCAACAAAGACATGTGCCACGAGACCTTTGTTTCCAGGCTTATATACTTAGTTACAACAGATAACCTCTCCCCAAAGTTAGGCAGTGTATTTTGGGTGACTTTTAACAGATCTAATGGGCTGTTCTTATCTCTGCAGCCTTACATTTCCTTTTAACTAAACAATGTTACAGCTTCAAGTCTCTAATCTCAACAGGTTTTCTGATTTATTTCTTACAGTTTAGCCTCTCATCTAAACAAGGTTTTGGTTTCTTAAAGTTCATCTTACACCTACAGGGTTAAATTCCTCTTTGTCTAAAGCTGTGCATGGTTAAGATAACTGACAGACTGAGGTACAAGCTAAAATCAAAACTTAATATAAAATACAAAGTTAGTACAGGTCTGATTAAAAATTAGTAAAAAATACTATGATTTTATGGAGAAGAGATAAAATCCATTTTCTTGAGAGGCTCCTGTATCAGTGTGTAGTAATTGTCTAGTTTTGTCTAAATAGGAACTCCACTGTTTGTGACCTCACCCATTTGTCACTTAGATGCAATCCAACAATATGAAGTTTAAGGGAAGGAAGGGTAATCAGAGATATCATGGAATATGCTTAGCATATGAACACCCAAATCCTTTTATTTTCTAATGAGTTTTTCCTTAACATCCTCTATTGAGATGTATTTTCCCTGTTCATTTATTCTCCAGGATGATAAAGTATTTCCTTTGACTTCCCTCTAATTTCAACTTCAAGAACTGAAAAAACTCCTTTTTAAGTGCTGTTCTACAAAAGGAAGGAGTGAAAGCAGGAAGCACAGGCACAGGGTGGGAGGCACTCATGAACTCATCATTTATCTAAGCTCCCTTTCCATCCAAACTCTTCCTGAGCCTTTCAGAGTTTCTGGTCTGTCTCCAGGTTTTGATGTTTCTCCCCAAACATGCTGATCCACTGAAGGGCTGATCCACCCAGGAAGCAATAGATAAGATATTTTTTGCCAGATTAAACCTTTTAATGAAGCAAACATGCTAAAAGTTTGTAAACTTTTCAAAGAGTTTTGTGGGGACTTTTTTGATTTTTATTTTTGTTGTTGAGGGGTTTGGGGTTTTTTTAACACAGAAAGAGAAGTTTGAAATGCTTCACAGAAAAGTAATGCTCTTTGCAACACGTTCTGGAGATGGGCTTAACAGACAGATAAAATTAAATGCTGTATTTAACCTTCATTATTTGCTTTCAATGTTGAGAAGATCATGTTTGCATATGAAGAGCTCCCCAAGATATTTCAAAAATTAAGTCAATGTAAATTGAAATCCAGGTATACACTTGGAAAAGAGATGTCAGCAGGAACACATCTTTTGTTTTTGCTCTCTTCTACTAAGGTAGATGAGATAGTTTCAGTAATCCTGTTCCTAACGCTGAAGGAGACCATTAATCAAATTATTCTAAATATGAATATAAAGCAATGCAATTGAATGGAAAATAATAGGTATTCAAAAGAACAGCCATAATTGTTTTTCAGGGAAGAAATTGTCAAGAAGTGAGGAACAGATGGCTGAAAGTGATGGATGAAGACACATTCTCCAATGCAAACTAAGACTTAATTAATTACTCAAATCACATGGTATTATGGAATGACATTAATGATCCATAATAAAAACTGACAGTGGTGCCTTATCAACTCCCTTTAAAACAAAACAAAAATCATTACAAAAAGAACATGTTTACATCCTACAGATGTAATCCACAGACCAAAAATGTATCTTTCAATGGTAGTTTGATTTTCAACACTTCCCCATCAATTTAATTAAAAAAATATATGTAACTGTAAAATTGTAAACAAAACCATTCTTTCCTTAACAGAATTACTAAAGCATAGTAAGGTAAATTAAAACTTTACCTTTACTATTTCCTCTATGAAGCAGACATGTGATACGGGATCTCTTTTCTTTGTCAACACTTTCTGCAAATGCTGCACCTGCACGAAAGAATTTATTGAGAGAAAAAGTGGCACCTGAATTCTTATATCCAAAATTGCATGACTAGACAAACAAGAATTAGCTGTTGAGTACCTGTCCACAAGCAGCATAGATCTGATCCATGAGCTTCTCCATGTTTGTCCAGAGGGCTGCTCGAAAAGCTGCTGTGTTCCCAGGTCTTGGCATAGCAGCTCTACCAGGGCCACCTAAATGGTTTCAAAAACACAGAGCAGCACATTTCAGCTTCCACATGTGAAAATTAAAACATTAGGAATACAGATCTCTATGCACTTTGACAAAGACTTTTTTTAAAATCAAAGCAGCCTAAACGAGCTTCAGAACAGAGCTTTGTGAATGGCCTCAGCTGCCTCAGCTGAGATGCCAACCTTAAGTTCAGGGGGGATGTTTCAGTGTGTGTCACTGTTATGTGCTCCACCAATTCAGACCTCCACAGAAACACCAAGGCAATGCCACGAGCAGTTGTGCAGGATGTAACAGCAAAGTGAAAAGGCAGAGAGAGTAGCTGTGAAAAATACAGATATTGCCAGCTCAGTACTCAAATGCATAGACCAACTGCCGAAAGAAAGTGATATTCCAGCTGAAGGACATGCAGCCTCTAAATCATCACTTCACTTGATAGGGGTTGCATTTCTTTATTATGTTTTTCACCCCCACCTTGTGGCAAAATGTTTTTTTTTTAAAATCTGAATGTTCATACTGTCAAAGTTCAAATTTGCCTGCCCACCCAATTCCTTAGTATCCTTCAGTATCTGAGCTAACTGGGAACTAAATGTTAAATAGTGCACCATTTCTTCATATTGAACATTCTGCTCAGAAACAATTTCCATCTGACAAAAGCATCACAATGTAGTTGCAGGTTTCTTCCATTGCTTGCAAATAATTTCTACCCATGATCCTCCCACCAATACAAAGCAAGCAGAATTTGGATTCACCTTTCCATGAGAAACTGGTAAAAATATGCTGAAAAGTTGTAAACTCATAGGGAAGATTTTCTGGGCAAGTTAGTAAAGAGAGGCAGGGAGAATAAAGAAAAGCCTCTGAGCCCAGTAACACAGACTCAATTTGGCTTACCAAGCCAATAACACAGACTCAATTTGGCTCACCCAGCCAAATTAGATGATTTCTGAGATATGTCTACTCCCACCCTCTACTAATTAAAGCAAGCAGGGAAATGTCCCTGAAACAGGCTTGGATTTGACAGTTTCCTCCATTTGACAATATACTGTACACCTGTCAAAAAAAAAATCAGTTATTCTCTTTAAAACAAATATCTCACCTCTTGTCACAGTTTGAGATGGTTGAGTCAATACTTTGATATCCAAAGCATTTTTTATGTTCTCCTCCAGAACTGTGCAGTATCCATCCACCACATTAGCAATGGTATCCTTCAAAGTCCCAAGGTTATGGAAAACCTGAAGAGCAGTTCCCACTTGAGTAGGGTTCTGGAGAAAGAAGATATTAAAAAAAATTATCTTTGACTGTAGTACTGGGGACTTTTATGCAGGATGAAGCATTGTTTCAGTGGGCAAGTGCATCTTTTAAGTTCAGTCTGCTAATTCATTTCATTTAAGTAACCAGCATCCTTGCTGCTTAACAGAGAACAGAGGGTAAAGGAAAGGATTGATTTCCTTTGATTGCTTAGCAATGCTTTGCTCAGCTTCCTTTGGTGCTGTCCTCTGAATACGAAGGATGGAAGAAAAGGAACAGGAAGCACAGCTGGCAATACCTCACGTGGGGTGAGTTATCAGTGACTGACTCAATACTTCTGGGGTTAGTCACAGCACAGCTGGACTCAGCTATGGTGTAGCTACTAATATTGCTTCAACACGCAGTGTTTGTTACAGTACTGTCAGTTAAGTGCCCAATAGTTAATTAAATGTGATACAGGCTTTAAAAAAAGTGCTAATGAAGGATAAGCAGAAACAAGCAGGTCAAGCCCCTACTACTGACTACTGCAGAATTTGAGCTTCTATTTCTACATTTCCATGTCTAAGGCTGATAAAACTTCATCTTCCTCACAGCAGAATTAAGAATACAAAGCAATGTAGTGATTATTTTCAAAGCCTGCAAAAAAAAAAAACCAACCCAAAACAAACAAACACACACACACACACAAACTCAACACAGGAAAGCGAAAACTCTGAAAACTCTTCAGGCCCACTGTTTAAGAGACCTTTGATTAAGATTGAATCTGATGATAATTCCACTGAGCAACACTAAACACTGGCATGGGGGCTATTTAGCAAGAGAAAAGCCTCAAATTATTGCCTTTGGAAACTAAATAGTGTCATCTATACACTAAATACTGCTTTTTTAATTAGCATTCACAGGCAATTACTAGAGGAGACCATCAGTTGATCATACACACATTAGAGATGCAGTCTTTTCTGTCATTTTAATTCGTGACTTCAGCCAGCAGTAGAGAACATGGTTCTGGCAGAAATCCTGGCACCCAGACTGGCCAGAGGCAGCTGAGACC
Organism: Sakesphorus luctuosus; assembly: GCA_013396695.1. Classification (NCBI taxonomy): domain Eukaryota; kingdom Metazoa; phylum Chordata; class Aves; order Passeriformes; family Thamnophilidae; genus Sakesphorus; species Sakesphorus luctuosus. The sequence goes on from VWZD01002968.1 coordinate 389,926, forward strand.
ACAGGCACTGGTCACTACAAACCCCACCTTGGCTTCAGCACTGAGACCTGACACGATTGATTCCTCCCTGCTGGTGGCTGCAGCTGCAGAGCCACTGACACCTAAAGGGTCTGCTGCAGAACCAACACAACTCGGCTCCAGCTTCCCTGGGTCGCAGGTTTTTTCAGACAGACACTTTGAGACAAAGAAAGAGGGTATGATCCACTACTTTGCAACTTGCACTGAAATCAGGGCAGTAAAGCTACAGTGCAGCTGCTGTGCTGAGGATACACTTGCTGGGACATCCATCTGCTCCAACAGGTTTTGTGATCCATTGGTGAACACTGCGTTCTCCTCCAACCTCTTGTTTCAGAGGTCACACCCCTGTAACTACACGTTCATGTCACTCTTTCTAGGGTTTCTGGAAAAAATCAGAACAACAATTGAAGCAAAAAAGCCAGATCCCACCCTCTTTCCCAGCCACAATGAGGAGTTCCCAGGTTTAGTGGAATATTAGGCATGTATTATGGTTTGCAGACCTTATACTAACTGTACTGGTTTCTTTTTCCAAACAGTGTGGGAGTTAATGAGCATTCCCAGCATAGTATTACGGGTCTGGGACTTGTAGGTTTAGTTTTTTGACAACTGGGTATGCTATAAAATTTCTAAGCATCCTGTGGGTGTGCTTGTGGAGGTGGGAAAGTAAGCCATAAAGACTGGAAGATTAATGGGATGTCAGAAAATGAAGAGTAGTATAATGCAAGAAGGGAATTTGGGGACAGAATGAACAAGAGAAAGAAAATATAAATGGGGAGGGGACAGGGAATAGAATGAAAATACTCTGGAGGGGAGAAAGATAATGAAACTGAAAGGAAAAAAAAAAGCAAAGGTAGAAAAGACACAACTCATTTATCAGCCTTTGCTAAATTCTTCTAATTTTTACAGAAAACTTGCAAAATTATGAAACCAGGTACAGAGTCAGGAACACAAAATAAATACCTGACTACTACAGTAAGAACAAGCACTCAAGCAGATTTCAGTCAGGCTCTGATGTTCATAAAGCCCCCAAAAAACCATAACAGCATCAAAAGGTGAGCTGGGGACTATCCGGCCTTGAATAATCAGTGGCCACATACTGATTTGCCTGTCAAACAGGTAGTACAGGCACAAATAATTGCAAGCAAAGACGAATCTCAGAGCTCCCACATAATAGTTTAGTAAACTAACTCTGCAGCTACTGGTCAAGAAAGACACAAAAATATGCTCCAGCAGAGCCTGAGCTGTATTTCAGAAGAACTGGGTTTAGCCAGAAGTTGTCAAACCAAAACACATCATTATGGAAACCTGCTATTCCCTCAAACTGTCTTCCAAATCCAGTACCAAAGTTAAAACTAGAATGGAACAAAGATTATGCAGTCTTATTTCTTATTTGCTTTGAATTGTGGGCACGGCCACAGACAGGACTTAGAGCTCACGTGTTCATCTTGTGTAACAGGAATTAGAGTTACATCAAATCCCTGACAACAGACAACAAAGTGCATTCTTTTTTTGTTTCATACATAGCAATTTTCCCACTTCAAAAACAGTTTCTGTTTTATATGCCCTAGACAGGCTATGTAACAGTCCATTGCTGGTTTACGACTAACCCTGAGAGAATTGCAATCTTTATGCACAGGTACTTTCCAGGTTTAGACAATATGTTTAAAAAAAATTGAAGCATCTCTTGGGCAAAAAAATTATGTGAAAAATGAATGTTGAAAAGCAGGAAGGAAACAAATGATTGTACTTTCATGCTTGCATACACACCTTAAAATTAAACTGTTTAATACAGACTAGACAAAAAGTTGAGAACCAGTATTACAGAATTTGCCACTACCAACAGACTTTGTCCCTAAAAACTTCCTCCTATTTGACAAAGCTTAAACCTAAACATTTCCAAGATTCAAAAGACTGTCACAATTTTTATCGAATGGAAAACATATAAAGTTAAAAAGAACTGACTACAACAGTGATTTACAATGGAAAATGGTATCACATCAGAGAATGTTCAGAACAGCTATCCAACAAGAACAATAGGGAAAATAATACCACTATTTTTGATGTGGAATTTAATGAGTTCATCAGCAGTATTTTACACCCAAGTTGTCTGCCATTGCAGGCAACTACACTTAGCAATTTTAAAGCATTAGCCTTAGCATCTTCGTCCATAAAATTCTATGCCACTTTTTGTTTTAAGTGTCTGGCTTTATAAATAAAGACTCAGAAGTAGTAGTTTTTACCAAACACAAAGCAGACTGATTCTACTATGTAAAAATGTTAGATTAAGAGCAGGCCTGCTTCTCACAATATAGTATCTTAAAACAAAAAACCCTTTTACACAATAAATTAGCACAATAAAAATTTGTATATATGCCATAAACTTTAAGCTGTGGCAATCAAGAGAGTAGGGGGCCAAGAAAAACAGAACAGCCTTTAGTAATATGTTAGCAATACAGCATAATCTAAAGTGCACAAACACAGCCATACACCAGTGAAAGAAAACCATGACCCCACAAACTGTGGGCCCACGACACTACCTACTCTAACTACAGTCAATTTCAGATGCAAAAATTATAAGGAATCAAGGAGTTATGGAGAGATGCACTAAGGCCACCAATAATACCCTTCTCCATTCAAAGCACTTCTCCATCTGGCATGTCATAACATATGTTACCTGGAAAGAAATTCCACAAATTTAAGAGCTTAGGAAGCCTCAGTGAATCATCAGTTCAACATATGATGGAAATAAAGAAAAATCAACTTGCTCAAAAGCTTGTTCTACCATGAACCAACTCTCACCAATATTTTAAAAGATCGAGGTTTCTCAGCATCCATCAGACAATACATTAAATAGCTCAGTCTCAAGGGTGGTATCAGCCACCACCTGAAAACAAGGCCTGTGTATTTCAACTTATGTTTTAGCAAAACATAAAGACACTCATTCAGCAGCAACTATGAAGAGATGTTCATACCAGATGCACTTGCTCATTTTCTCTATCAATGACAACTGTTCATTTTATTAACATCATTTTTGATTCACTTTATCCCATCCCATCCCATTTTGTTCTGTAGACAATTAGAGACAAGAAGAAAAATAAGTGTCATGCAGTCATTAGTACAACTGTGTGTTTTTCACAATTAAATCACGTGGTTGTTTTCAAGAGCAGGCGACCAGACTCAAACCCCAGGAGATGCTGTCCAGGCCAGCATGACAGCCACAGTCATTCTGCAGAGCAGAACCCTTTTTGGTCACTTCCTTTCTCACACAGATAATAATCCTGTGAAGACTGAATTTAAATGTCATTAGAGATTCAAATAAATATATATCACATTTCTAATTTGAAAATATCTCCTAAGATGGAACCAAGGATTTTCTTTCAGTCAAATGCCAATATAGCAACTATTTTATATTGTTCAAGATTGTAGTCTTTTATTTTATGATTGCCACTGGTGTTATCAGAACAACCTCATGAAAGCATGGCTAAAGAAAGAGCAAGATTCTTTTTCATCACTGGAAATACGGCTTGGATGAGCAAGCCTGGTCCTCATAAGGGAGTGTGGTGATGACACTGAGCTAATCTGGGGAGATTCCGAGTCAGGGCAAACCAAAAGTAAGAAAGTTGGATGACAAGCAAAACTAATCAGCTTAAGTGTTACAAACACAGCTTTCAAACTCACACTCCACCTTCTCAGGGTATGGGTCTCATCATGTGGTTCCTTATTCTCCACCCAGTTCTTCACGTCATTATTTCCTTATCCAGGGCAAATCTGTCCACAAGATCCCATCCTGCAGGGTTTTCACCTGTGTGGACTATCAACTTCCTTCTCAAAGAAGTATTTATTGGCAAAAATATTTTTGGTCAATACTATCTGTGCCAATTACTACAACTTTCATGAAGAAGTATTGTTACAAATGTAACTATTTGTTAACTTCCATTTAGTTAAATTTCACAAGTACCTGCACCACCAATAAATGAGAATAGCTCTCCAAGGAAATGCTCTTTCCACGTTTCAGTTTGGACGGCTCACACACAGAGAAGTCAAACTCAGACTAGTCCCTTACTTAGAAATTATGTTCCATGGCTCCTAATGTTCACAAGAACACTTCTAATTTGCTTACTAAAACCAGAACAGTAACTCTGACCAAAAATCTTTATCATTCTGCAGAGAACTACTGACCTTCTTCAGGAAAGGCTGTGGCAGGAGCCCAAAAGAAAATTTTCACTAGATAAATAAACACACACACACACACACATATATATGAATATGTATGTTGTATGTATGCACGTTATGTATGCATGTATGTATATTACTCAACAGCTGTGATTTCAGTGTGCTGCCACATCCTACTCTTACTTAGTAAAATGTTTACCATGTCCCATACACAAGCAGTAGAAGCGTAATACAGCACAAAAAGCATTACTTATGTTGCTTACCTGAAGGAAGATCTGTAATTACTAATTAGTCCCAGAATACTTAAACAGAGTGGTCTGACAACATGGCAAGCAACAAATACCACAAATTCCCTAGCCATCAAGAAATAATCAGCATTAAAATACAATAGCCCTAGAACAGGATGCACATTGAAATAACCAACTGATAAACTGATGTATATTCTCTGACAGGGAATACAAAAGGCTATTGCAGTCTTTCCAGAGTAAATGCAAAAACAGTTTCCAGATTATACCTAATTTCATTTGATAGAAGATTTGCTATATTGGGAACTATTTCAGTTGTTTTTCTAAGTTTACTTCACACAGCTCATTTTGTTTGTATGAGAGAGCAGTTGCTATTTCCAACACAGTACAGCTTTACAAGGTCCAAAAAAGACCCTTTTGTGAGACTGAAAATCCTGTCAGATCTTCCTCTGTAGTATCTGTCCCTTCTCCTCATCTTGCTACCATTACAACACACTGTCTCCTTCAAATAATTTTCCCATAAATAATGGCAAGTACTACTTGAAGACCAAGTGATTGAGAAAGATTTATAAGCATTTGCAGCTACCAATTACAAGTAGTTCTTAGTGATTTCTTACAGACCCCAAAAGTGAAAAAATGAGAAGTAACTCCAGGAAAAGCTACAGTTCAATTTAAGGAGCTCAAATAGGCAAGTACTGAAGAAAATTTGGCCACCTCAGTCACAGTCAAGGCAAAATGACTGATTGAACAGCATTAATAATTTAATAAGAATTGTTGGAATTCTTGCTTTGTAATATCACTCAGCTATTTTAATTGCGGAAAAAAGTAACGAAACCCTAAAAGTAGAAATTAAATGGCAATGAAATTCAGCTGCAGTCTAAAACCAGTATTTTATTTCATTTCCAAAAGTCCATGCCTCAAAAAAATTAATTGGTATATCACTACTCCTAAAAATGAGCCTACTTAGGGAAGCACATCTCTATGTTCATTATCACCCCATCTGTCTTTTACTCTGTTCATCTCTAAAATCTGAGCAATAAATGAAAAGGTCAAATTGACAATGTAAAGCCAGAGAATACGGGCTCCTTCCTAATGATATTTCAGTTCTTCCTGGTTTGGCCTTTGCAGTGCTGAGAGGAATGAGAGGTTAAGATATTACTATTTTCTATAGAAATGTAATAGGTAATACTGATGTAACACATTGGCTAGGTGAGAAAAGCACATTTTAAGCCTTAAGAGGCAAGAGTCCCAGAACTAAATATTTAAATATGGTTGGGTTAAAATATCTACCTGCTGCGAGCCCATGTTTGGAATACACAACTTCTTCTGGTAGAAGGACTTTCACATGAAAGAACAGCCATAAAGCACAATTATAAACCTGATCATGTCCTCAAACTAGGTCCACCTTCTGTTCCTTAGAATAGCAAGAAGCATTGCACTACAAAGGTTGAGGGGAAAGGAAAAAAAAAGAAACAGTAGCAATAAAATACTAGAAAGCAAAGAAACAAGATTTTTCAACACAGCTAAATAGCTTGCCAAAACACTTATTCACTATAATAGTGTAATCAAAGCAACAGATGGCTAAGAGCTAATGGAACAGAAAGGCATCAGGAACTGTTGTAAAGAATTATCTCATGAAACATCAAGCAATGTTCCAAAGTTTACCAAGCCTTAGGCTATCAATGTGACAGCAATTTCAAAGGAAGTATCTGGCACCTCTGAGGACAGTGAGGACAGATCAGCTAGATCAACTAGCCCATACAAATGCTGTATTTGAATGTAGAAGAGCACAAATTAAGAGTAGAAATGATACAAAATTATAAAAACTAACAGGCAACAAGGAAATGGGAGTGTTTGAGCCAAATCAAGCATCTTAAAACGCTTCTCTCACCTCTTACACAAATTGCCCAACCTCTGCAGCCCTTACTGACAATGAACCAGGTCACATCTGAAGATGCAGCTTCTCTGTTAAAAACACAACTGTCCCTTTCTGATGAAGGTTAGAGAGCAGAAGATGAGGTTGGAGCACCTCTCCTGCCCTTGACCAACCTCAACTTGTATCTGCCAACTCAAGTCCCATCACTGAAGAACAGAAGTACAAGGACACAAAATCTCACTGCTAATTCTGGTATCTGGACAGAAGCTTGTGACCAGATGCTTTCCCCTACCTAACAATATCATTGTGCACGTGCTCACTCTGTTAGCTGGTTGAACAAAGGCAGGACAAAACAGAAATGTCAGGTTTAACTCAGTCTTAACAATTAACGTTAGGAAGTAGCTATGGAAGGGTTATAACTAAATTTTTTCTCTGTTTACAAAAAAAAAAAAATCTGATTTCAGACAAAATATCCTCTAAGTGGTATGCTCTGATGATTTAAATATCTACCAAAAACCATCTGGGTTTTCTTGTTCTCCTGCTAGTCTCTGCAACAAGAAAATTACCTATTCAAGTGACAACGTCTCAGTTCCAGAATCTGTGCATATACTGTCAACAGCCCTCAAGTGCCCTCAAGTATTTAGAAGGAATGAACTCCAAGAAGTTCTTTTATTTTAAATTCTTTTCAGTTAATATTTTCATACTCAGCTACAGACAGACCTCCATCAAGGTCAGATTGCTGTTGGACCACATTTAAAATCAATTTTTTTCTTCTTAATACAAAGCTCAAATTCATTGTATCCCCCACCTACAGGAAAGTCTGCAGATAATTTGGTGAAGAATTGTAGCATCACAGAATGGTTGAGTTGGGCAGGGACCACTGGAGATGACCTAATTAACCTGCTTGCTCAAAGGAGGGTTTTACCACACCAGGCTGCTCAAGGATGAGGTAGAAGACATTTTTCTTCTCCATTTTCCTTCCTAGCTCTTTTTACAGTTCCAGGAAAATGCAACAATGGACTTGTGTAGTCATTTTCACTGAGTTTCATGGAGGCCAGTTTAAAAGACAGCAAGCACATGTACACACATCAAACACTTCTTCAGTGCTGGCAGTGTTACCCACACCCTGACAGCAGTATCAGTCTTCCAAATCTTCTTGTAAATTTGACCTTTGGGAGAAGCCTCTTGTAGTTACAGATTCAACTTTTAAAGAAATATATTCTGTATTTCTAGTATTTTTAAAAAATAAATGGTCAGTCTCTTTAAAAACAAATGGGCAGAGCTGGATCACACAAAACCTTTACCATGAAGGAAAAAAACCTGAAGCCATCTAAAGAAAAAGCAACACTGCACCTGGCTTTGCCTGCAGCTCTCACATGCACTGGGATCCAGTTCTACCAGTGAAAAAAGGCAGTTCCCACCCCCCAGTTCAGTTATCAGCCTGTAATGCAATTTGAAGCTTTCACACAAACAGGAACTTACTGGGGGTGCCACCTGCAGAAGGACAGAAGGGAGGCAAAAGAGGAGAAGGAAAGGCAGTTAAGTGCACCTCTTCTTCCACACAGAGGATGTTACTCAGCATCCAAGAACTGCAGCATTTTGAGGCAGGATTTCTCCCTTCTAATGCAATGTTCTGTCCAGTTCTGTATGCTTTTTCAAGCTAATTCAAAGGTTTAAAACTTTTTCTACCATAAGAACACCTCCAAATGTACAATAATGCAGAATTTCATGTGGCACTGAGTAGCAGATCAAGTACACAGTGAAACACTGTTTTTTCCAAGGAGATTAAGACAAAGTAGATTTTTAATCTGAGAAAGAGGCAAAATGAATTATATTACCTTATTTAGATGAGTATCATGGCTAGTCGATCATATTTTTCACTCTGCTCTATGCAGATGCGGCTTATTAATGCTTTGTACGTTCTTCTTGGATCACCTAATTGCATTATTACAGAACCTGCTAACAATCAACAGTCAACAGTACAGACCACAAATAGAATTACAGTCTGGGAGAGGCGTTTAACAAAAACATACTATCTTATCTGGACAGAAAGAACCTCAGTGTAGCTTTAGTTTTGAAGAGAGACAGATACACGAAAGTACCAATTAAAAAGACTGGGATGGATTATACAGAGACCCAGCTAAAGCCAAGATCAGCCGCTGCTCAGCTGCATCCCTGGAATTTAGCAGAATTTCATACACACTGCTTCCCTTTGAGTGTTTAAACCAAAACAGAAATATTTGAATCAATTTGGTATAAAACACTCATATGGATAAAGAAGACTACCTTATTTAAGCCCATTCTTCAATGCCTAGATCCATGTAATTAAAACACTGCAATGTCTGATAAACAAAAACCTTCATGGTTCTCATTCCAATCTTACCTCAACTATTTTCAACAAGATCTAATCTTAGCCTGCCTTTCTTCATCCACAGCAAGGCAAACACCCCTTCCTTATTTCACAGCTCCACCTTACCCATCTCCCAGTCCATGCTCCAGCCCTTCTGTAATCCTGTTCTCATAACAGGTCCTTCCATTCATCTTTCTCTTTGGAGTTACCTTCAACTCTTAGTTTTCCACTTTCTGCACTGACACAGACTGTTCCCAGTCTCCCCCATTCTACCTCTGCAGCATATTTTATTTACAAAGCCTTTCACAGCTGAGCAGTTCATAGCAGTGACCCAAGTCTCTCTGCAAATAAATAGATGAATCAATTACCGTACTTGCATTAATTACTGTAAACTATTAGAATCAGATACATTCTTGCTCTAGTAGGTATTATCTAGTCTTGCTGCAATTTCAGTTTGCCAGTGTGGTCAGAGCTATCCAAGACATAATGGCTGACATGTTTCCAGCCCAGAGAAACCACCTAAACAGATGGACAACCAGAACACAGAAGCAGACTATGCAGCAGCCTCTAATTTAAAATTATTTCTCTCTGCAAAGAAAGCTGAACTCAATATTATTAAACACTCCTGTGTTTACACAGTAGATATTCTATGAGGAATAATTTTTAGTGATCACAAATGACATAACTAGTCTCAATGGGGACATGGAAAACGTCATTTTTAACAGCTTTCCAAGGTGTTCTGACTTTTTTTTCACCTCACACACACACTGCAGAGCTGCTAAATCCTTAGAATTTATTTAATATCTAAAATTTTTTGACCAGTGATGCCACCTAAATTCTTCAAAAAGCATTATCTAAGTTAATACATATTTAAAACATCACCTACAATGCAAGATTAAGTTTTCATATTTGGTTGACAACTGGCTAAATTAGTTGATATGAATCTTCAAATAAAAGGACAAGGAGTGAATTTAAAAATTATCCAGCTGATCCTCATATAAAATTGTCACTAAACAGAATACAAAGATTTTGGCAAACAGCTAAGTGATGATTCATAGCAGAGTGAAGGGATATAAAACATTAATGACTTCTCAATTTTCACCTATTACTTTACCATAAAAGACAGTTATGTAAAAATATTGTTCAGATCAGACACATTTTCAGGAATACCCATTTATAGAAACTATTTATAAACCACTTTCTTGCACCATCATAAAAACAGTAGCAGAAATTATGAGATTAGTAGGGCCACATAATAATAGATCCTTACAAATAAATGCTGGAAAGTCAAGGCTATTTGTTGTGCTGCAGTGAAAAGTGCAATAAAGTGCTTGCAAATACTCCATTATCCAGTCACAGATTTTCGGTCTAATTCTGCATTTATGAGTCACAAACACCTACACGGAAAAAAAAAGAAAGAAAGAAAAAACCCAGACACATTATCTGTCAATCCACTGTGATTAACCATTCAGACAGGGTAGGAGCGGTGAAGAATTCTACTTTTACAAAAATACCATGTCACAGTTGGACAGCAATTGTATTAGGCTTCCTAAATTACCTCTATATAGGGCCAGTGCAAAATGGCAAAGTGATATAAAGCTTTCTATATCACAGCTGAAAGCACAATCCCATAATCTGTTTCTAATTCAGCATACATATTTCAATAAATGCATAGAGACTCATCAAAATCTGAAAGATTAGGATGGCACAGGACAAGAGACTATCATCATGTTTATTATTGCCAAGGCTTTATAACTCAGCAGTAAAATGTTTAAGTAGAAATGTAAAAATAAAACCTCAGTTAATTTTAAAATAAAGTCTCTATTTTCCTAAATTTACACAGAATAAAAGATTAATCTGCTAGTTCAGAATGACTTCACCACCACCAAGTGTTTTTTTCTCTTTTTTTTTTACCTTAATAATCCTTTAAGAATAGCAGTATTTTTAATTTAAAAAAATCTTTCGTATTTTATTCTCCATTTAAAAGGTATTGCTTTGCAATACTTCCAGCAACAATGAACATGACCACCAAACATTACAAAATATGCCCAGGAACTTCAGTGACCACAGGAAGATGAAATACTTCAGTATTTGAATTCACATTTTTTGGAATATCCCCAGAGTGTGTCATATTTAAGTGATTAATCACTGGCATTCCAAACATTTATTTTAACTCAGAAACATTAATGTTCATACATATATATAGATATATCTACACTATTATGCATCAGCACAGTGCTGAAACAGAACAAAGCAAACCTATCAAGCATAACATCACTAGCAGTACCACATTTGGGTCATTTTTTATCGTCTGTATGCTACACTAATAACAGCAAAGCGTATTTGATGGTGTTTTCTTTAGCAAGGGCACAAAGAACAACTATAAAGTGACTTGGGATCTAATACATTCACACCACGCTTCGCATTTTTCATCCAGAAAATATGGGCAATCATCTACAACTGAAATGTAGGCTGAAGATACATTTATTTAGTTATTGTTGTATGCACCACCTTCTCTTGAGCCTTCGGAATAATCTGTCTGCCTATGTTTTCTTTAAAAAAAACCAAAACCCAACAAAACAGCTGGAAACACAAGCTAGATTTTATAGCAAATGTGTCTCACCAACCATAAAGGACAATGTTGCAACCAGAGCACTGTAACACATTACTTAACTGAGCAGTTTTAGGTCCCAGGTAAGAAGTCCATTGCAGGATGTACAACTGCAAAGCTGAGCCCAGAAATGCATTTTCCCCCAGTGAAAGACAAGAATATGTATTTTCTCTTGAACACTGCTCTATGCACTTCCTTCCTCTTCAACTCTGCCTGTAGAGGAGACAGTAGAATCTGACAAATACTAGGACTTTGAACAGCTGAAGATTCACTTCCATTTGAAACCGTGGTTGTGATAGGTTTCCATAGTACTTTCCTGCAGCAATCACTGCTTCTGCCTTTCTATTTCTATTTTAAAAAATAACTTTGAGTAGCAAAAAAAGGGGAAATTAAAAAAAAAAAAAGAAAGTGGGGACAGGGGGAATGCCTAACTAAACTGCCTCTGCATCACAGCCAGAGCAGCACAAGAAAGGAAGCAATACTAAAAGATGCTGTTTGCTGTCCCTTCCCCCTTTGCAGGTTTAAATCACTAGAGTATAGGCGAGCTTATTTTTAACATCACTTCCAACCATGTGAATTCCTGGGTAAGAAGTAATAGCAGCACAGTTAATGAACAGTTTAGGAAACAGCTCTTCTTTCAATGGCTTAAGTCCTTAAGTTATAGGGAGGAAAAAGAAAGCCATTTACTAGAGTTTAGATTCAGCTAGATAAGGTGTCATTTTCAGCAAGTCACTGGGACCAAAATTCAGAAAATGAGCCAAACATAGAACTTCCCAAATACACTGTCCACACTGGACTACAATTATTCTTCCCTTTGTCATGTGAATATCACATCTCTTGGGCGTTCACCATCTTTATTGAGTAGATCCAGTTTCTAAGGACAAATGAAGTGCACTATTCAATGACAAGCATGTAACAGATCACCCAGTGACGTGCCCTGGCCCCAAGCCCTTTGGCAGCCACAGCCTGTGCACCACTCCAGCCCTGCCCGATGCTTCAGGGCAGATGCCTTCCAAATGAGACAAGGCAAAGCATTTCAGGTTTAGGACGACCCTGGCCTTTGTCCCCATTTCCTGAAGTGCTTTAACACTTCTTCACCAGCACTTTGTTTTCATCACTTGTGCAGTGAAACAAGCAGTCACCCAGACCTAGAAGGAAGCCCCAGGTGCTTATGCTCGGGAAAGGCAGCAGCAGGTAACCCAGCAAAATCACCCCTAGAATGGCTGCAGATGTGTGCTGAGGTTGAATTCTGATACAATGACATTCCCTGCTGCAAATGTCATTCTTCAGTGCTTAATTCAACTCACTCAGCTCACACAGAAGACTGTGATGGCATTGTGAGCCCCACTCCTGCACGCTCACACCACTCGTCACTGCCACAAGCCTGACTGTGCATGGCAACACCTGGGAGCATTGCAAGGCTCGTGCATGACCTCTCTCTCTGGGCTTCTGTTCTATACCTGCAAAACTCAGATGCCGGTACTTCACCTCTGTCACAAAGGTGCTGTAGGGATAACAGCAAGAGGAATGGTAAGGAATTTTGGTAATGCAGATTATAGAGTTATCTAATGTAGAGGGACTGAGCAAATCAAGGTAAACGTTTACTGAAAATGCCACTCCCTCAGCTCAAAACAGAAAATCCGGAATACCAGGGAACAGCAGCTCCTTTTTTGCTATGCACACATGGAAACAATGCACAGTAAATATGAAACCTGGCACAGCGAATTTCTGGAACATGGAAAAAGGCTTCTCAATCTTGGAAGCTGTTTTCCTTCTGCAGGAAACCTGGGCAATGTACATGATCAAAAGAGGTGTTTATTGACTTAAATACTGCAATTTAGTTCTACCTTTTAATTAACTAATCCATTAAAAAACATGCACACATTTGTAACAGCTTACACAAGGACAAACAAAAGATCACAGCTGAGCATGTCAGCTAAAAATTGTATTTTTCTAGTTATGTACCAGTAAATAAATCCACATGGACTGATAAAAAGTAAAGATATTAAAAGATACACAGAACTATGCATAAGGTCTCTTTTAGACATTAACAGGTTTCATGTGATGTCAGATACTCACTTTTTGAGAGAATTAATACTTTCGGTTTTACATTATACATACATAATTTAGTCCCTCTAATTATCAAGCTAAATATAAAAGTTGTCTTCATTTCTGGTCAGCAGACATCCTAAATAGAGACTAAAATGCCATTTAAAAAATGGACTGTTGCCATAATGTCTGATGACTGAAGTTCATTAATTTTTATATTTTTTTTTAATAAAAGTCCAGAGGAATTCGAAGAACCAGATCTTCACTATGCAATACTGTGCTTTATCGATGTTCAAGTGGATCACCAGTATGTTGCAGACATTTTTAATAATGCTGTCATGTGCTAAACAAGTTAAGATCAAAACCATACAATTCCAGTTTCAACATAATGACACTATTGCCAGTGGAGAAAAGGTACAGCTGACAGAAGGGAGAGATGTGAGGAACGGACAACTGAAGAAAATTATCTACTGTCCCTTTTGGTTTATTAATACAGTATGATGCTGAGTTAATGCAAGTGCTACATTCTGCATGCACTGACTTCTTTATGTATAAATTTACATTGTGCCTTACTGCTAAAGTTCTGCAGTTTCACTAGTAAGTACTGTGTTCATCTTCAGTGATCTCCATTATAACTCACTTTGAAGAAACAATCTCCAATATAGAAACTGGAAACTTATTAGGTTACATGTGTTAACTACCTACACAAAATTATCCATCCCTAATGTGCACTTAAGTTCCTAAGATGTGAGCTACAGTCTATCCTTTCTCTGCATGACTCTATTATCTCTACAGCTGCACACAAGCTTTTCAACACAATCTTATATTAAGCCAGAGAGTGGGTGTGGTGAGTACAGCACAAATATTTTGAGAGAAATTCCTGACTGGATCCTTTGAAATTATATGCAGCATCTTAAAAGAACATTACCCCTCAAAAGACAACAGAGTTTCTCTGATTATTCCTGACTGTGTGCAGAGCACTTCTTAGACATGCATAGAGTTGCAGCAAACTACAAACACACGCACTGCATTTCAACCTCATGCTCTAATTTAAAAGCTTTAGTAAATACCAATTGAAAGTTTAAGCACACAGACTTATATATATTTTCTGAATGCCAGGCATTATTGAAACATACTGTTACTTGGGACAATATATTATTCAAGCTTGGATCTCTACAGCACTCATCATCAGAGTGTCCTTTCCTCAGGCACCATTTTGTTTCCAAGACCAAAAATTCTTCCCTGCTCTATTTAACAAAACTCATTTTGTCAGTCCAAACAGCAATTATTTTAACTTTTTTTTTCTTAACTTCAAACTGACACCATTTGTTTCAGCCAATGTCACTATTTTATTAGCCACTTGTTATTTTTTAAAGTTTCTTCATCTTCTGTTTAACACAAACATTATTGGTTTCTTTTGTGGTTCACTTATCACATCCAGCCACTGATGACCTTGCAGGTGAGAAGGTTCCAGGTAACTTCTACCTGAAAAATGTAATCATTCAGATGTTCAGCATTCTGACAAACCACAATGATTTCCTTTTTTTTTTTCACTTTCAAATCATGCTGCTGGTCCAGATACATGAGAGAGCAAACTCATGGTGCTGAATGCCCTTCAACCCCATCACGTAGTGTGCCAACAGATTCACAAACTTACCAGTGTGTGAAATACAGTATTGAATTGTCAACAAGCTGATTTACTTTGTTTACAGCGGTACACATTTTCCATTAGTGAAATTTCAAATCCATTAAAAATGTGATTTGATTGCCTTGTCATCGGTAAATCCTGAAGCAAACACAGGGATGCCCAGCCCTTCTGGCTGGAGAGGCCATTGCCTTTGTGCAGGTGCAGAGAAGGGCCACAGGCCACGCTCCCTACTCTGTGAGAAGACCACAGCACACACAGCAGTGGTGTTGTGTGTGTCATGGGTGTGACACTTGCTGTAGAGTCAGCCCTCAGGTCCACTCAGCTGAGCTGTCTCTTACCTGTGCACCCACTGCACTCAGGGTGTTGGATGATCTGTTCTGGTGCCAGTTCCAGGACACCATGTCACCAATAAGCTAATAAATTTACCACACAGATTGCAAAGAGCTTTGGAAGTGGTTCAAGTTTACACTCCTCTAAAACAATGGTATCTACAGATAGAAATACATCTAGCAGAAATTTACCCTAACTGTGATTCATAAGTCTAGTTTTCACTGCTCCCACCTGACTCAGGTTTGTCCACATCTTTGTTGACATGTTGAATTCACAGCTAGAACCCACAGTGCCAAGTAGCTATGGCACAAGGGTTGCTACACATGAGTAGAGCACAGGCATTATTCCATATATCCTTCTGTTTACACTCCCAGTACAGTATTTTGCACCTTTCTATCTGCTTTATATGGCTGACATTCTGCCTGTAATCCACTACAACTTCAAAATCCTCTTCTGAAGGTCTGCTATGCACAAAGGTGTTTCTGTTATATAGCCATGCTTCTCTTCCCTTTTTCCTTTTCTTCACAGAGTACCTTACACTTGTTCCTTTTCAATATCATCCTATTTTTTCAAATCAATTTCTCAAGATCATTCTAACTCTGTCCTTACAAGACCTCTTAATCCTCCCTAGACAGGTGTAGCCTGCAAATTTAATAAGTATATTCTGTATTCCATCATTCAGACCATTAATGTAAGCACTGAATAGCACTAGCCTTGGGGCAAATCCCTGCAGAACTTGGTACATTCTTCCATTTAGGAACAGAATCAACACTGTGTACCATTTTCCAAACTGTTCTGCAATCATCTTGTAGCAATTTCTTCTAGATTATCCTTCCTCAGTTTGAATTTGAAAATGTCATAGGTAAAACTGTTACAGACAAAGTATCAGACCCCACCTTTCACACCATACACTAAATCAATCACCTGAACAGAAGGAAACTAAGCTGGTCTGACAGGACTCAAGAAACATGTGCTGATCTAGAGGCAAACTCAGCACACGCCTGTTATCAGGTATTTCTGGGACACCAAGGAAGTGTATGAATGTGGGATCATGTTCATACATGCAACATAATTAAAATTAAATTAATGATAATAAATAATTAATTAAGGTTGATCACTACTAGAGCACATCATCCTAAGCACAGATATCAGCTGCTTAAAAACCCAAAGAATTACATTGAGGTGGAATATTCTGTGGAAGGAGAACATCCTCTTCTGAACACCTCAGGAAATTATCAGAAAAGTATTTCCCTTTTCCAGGAGAAAATAAGTTACATACTCTCTTCCAGCATCCAATTTCTTTTAGAAATCCAAGCTAGATAGTCTCTAAAATTTTCCTTTTAAGGATTAAATGTGGTAGCTGAGAAGTTCTAGAAACAACAGCTAAATCTTTGAACTGTCAGTGAGTACACTAGTCATCTTCTTGTATGGCATACTCTAGTGACACATTACCATTTTTAAATAATATCTATTTTAACAAAGATGTTAGAAGGACAACTAAACTTCAGTCAATACATTTAGAAGGCCAAAAGATTTTTTAGCTCAGAAAGACATTTGATTTCAGAAATACAAAATGCCAACAAAGCAACATGACTGGAAATGGTAGAAAGACTTAAAAGATTGTTTTAGTCTTCAAGATGTGTTCCAAAATTACAGGTGCTGTACTAACTCATGATTAGCCTAACATCTAATTGCTGACACTCCCCAGTACCATGAGTGTTTACTGGTAAGGAACACTTCACGAGATGCTTCATCAGTATATTTAATTTTAGACTCCTGTCATCCATCACCTAATATCCCAATATTGCTGCTAATCCTTGTAATAATCCCATTTTCAGTTTTTCATCACTGACTGCTTTAACTGATCTTGATTATTTTGAGGAAGATGATTTGCACAGTGAAAATGTAGAAGAATGCAAGAATGCCCACAGTAATAAATGAAAATTGGGCAACTAATCTCAAAGCAGCTGAGTGATAGCCCAGTCAGAAAAGTCAGCTGCTGCTAAACCAGAGCCTCCAGCTGAAAATCCTGAAAATTCTGCCACTGCACATCTGCCCTCCACAACACAGGTATTGTCCCCATGTGCATCTGCACCCTGTCCCACTGTCTGTAACAGGGGAAACTGCTTTGCTATCTTTTGAAACACCAGCACTGCCCTTTTCAGGAGCACATCCTCAATGGAGAGCAGGTAAGCTACACCACAGCAAGCATCCATTACTGTGGCAAGGGAAAAAAGATGAACATTTTCTCCCTTAAACAACAAACAAACTAATAGATAAATTAATGGATAGGTTACCTAATCTTTTTTTTCTTTGATTCTTTAAATCAAACTGCATCTCCTCTACAAAAACGTGCTTTAGTTCTTGAAGATTATACAATCTTACTTATGTAAGAGATTATAGGTAGTATTTAAAATTATACTGATTCTTGAGTCATATATCATCCTTCTCTTTCACCTTAAAAGCTAAAGAAACTCCATATTCAGAGTCTTCCTTAAAACTGTTTGACAGTCACATATGTTCTCATTATTAAGAATGGAGATAAACTTCAGCTAAAGGAGGAACAGTGTAAGTCAAGTGATTCCATCACAAAATTGGAGCAGGAAGGCACACACATGCTACGTGATTCAATGTTCATTTGATGTGAAGACTACAGATCCCTTCATATCAGCAATAGGGTGTGCCAGAGGTTATTACTTCCAGTTAATTAATGTTAGTAATTCCTCACAAAGTCTTTATCTGGCCCTGGATACAGTATAGGGTTCTGAACAGGTTTTTGCTCTACACTTGTCTTTAAAAAAATTTTTGTCCAAACATTTTTAATGAAGTTATACAGCATTTAAAAATGCAATAAAAACAAAATACTCTGTGCAAGTATTGAGATGTCCTTAAATTCAATAGAATTTGTCCACCACACTAGTTCCCATCAAACTCAATCACAGCTGATGTCAAGAAAGTTCCTTCTCTGGCAAAAGGCAAAACGAAAAGAAACCATACATTTCCAGATGTTTGGGAAGGTTTGTCCACTCTCCTCCAAACAGCAAGTGCCTGAAACACTTTATCTTCCCAAGGTGTCTAGAGCAAGGAAACCCAGGACATATACATGACCATTTGTATCTGTGCCTTTGATCGCTTATCTCAGATTCAGATGAATCAGAAATAAGCTAAAAATATTGGTTAACATGGAAAAAAACCCCCCATAATACAGTCTTTCACGTTTTAGCATTTCAGAGTAAGAGCCTGAAATAGTAATTCCACCCACATTCGAAAAATTGAAGATATGCAAAAACTCCCATGTGCAACTTTATTATCTATTATTGAAATGGGAAAATGACAACATTGGCAAAATTTTGCCATTTTTGGTAATAAAGTAGGAAAGCAAATGAATTGGCTTCAGTCCTGAATCTTCTAGTGAACAGCTGGGAAGGAGGAGGCAAACAGCAGCATCCTAAAAGCCAAACTGAAAAAGATGAGCCATGGATTGAGAAAAGGTAAAAAGAATGCCCAGCGTTCTTTGGCTGGATAGAAAAAGGGCAAAACAAAGAAAAAGATAACTGTAAATCATATACCAATTCTGATGACACGTTGCTGCCTGTTACAAGGCTGGATTAAGACAAATAACATAAAGACCTACTATAAAACTAAATAAAAGCTGTGCTTTAATTCTACGACATAAAAATTGGCCTTTTCCCACTGAAAAGCCTACCATAGCTATTCACTATAACCATAAGTTATATTCAAGTATACCTCCAACTATTTTGACACCTTCCATGCCTTTTCCCTCCTCTAGTTTATTTTTTGTAATACTCAACTAACAGGTACAAAACAACTCTTAATTATCCCAGTGAAAATTAAAGGCAAGTGAAAATACAAAATTACTTTTTAATTATGAAGTCTTTCTTTACTAACCAACATCTCTTCAAGAGGTATTAGATGCTAAAGAGAGTGCACTATGAAATACTTCTCAAGGCCATGTGAGAAACATGTTTCCTGAGAAAGTCTACAGCAACGTCCAAAACGTGAGAAAGAACACTATGAGTTTAGTGGATCTTTCCAGCCTTCATCTGTGTGTATATGTGAAACTATGCATTCCACAAATCTTCTCTTGCAACTTTTGAGAAAATATGCAGCTCTGCTTTGCTTGCTACACGTTCATACCATGTGCAGGTCTGTGGTAGAGCAGTAGTTACATCAGTTCTCAAACTCAGGGTCCTCTACATGCAGCAGGTCAGAAATAATATTCTTCTCCAAGGCACAACTGGCTTTTTTTTTGCCAGGAAGAAACACTCTCAAAGATGTTCTAAGAGTATTTCTCCAAAGGTGGATCTAGCCAAATAATAAGCATATAGCAGTGAGAATATTTTCAAGTTGTCTCACACTATTATTTCCTGGCAGAATTTTAGAGGGAAAGCTTTACACAAAAATTGTCAGTGGATGAATCAACTTTCAACAGCCCATTAACACAGCATGGTTAAGCACAGCCCATTAAAAGGTTTCCCACTGAATACTGCTTTTGCACAGTTAGTTCTTTGGGAGAGGAAATATGTGGTATATTCATAAGCTTCTAACAATTACAAGAATAATAAGAAACATCTGATTAGGAGTTCTGACTCCGGCACAGTTGGTCTAACATCAGACCAACAGAGACAAGTTCTGAATATATTTAAAACACAAGAGCTTTACTGAAAAGCAGCTATCGACAATTATTTAACACCAAAACACAGTCAAAGGGTTCAGACAGCAAGCTGTGAGGTGGTCAAGACAGGGGAGACTGCTGTACAAGCTATTAAAAAAACATGCAAAATAAATGAACTGTAGAAACATGTCAGCTTTTTACCACTCCACAGCAAAGGCTCTTGTAACATCTCATTCTATGCAGAAACACAAAGGTAGTTTTAAGTCAAATAAACAACTACATACAGTTTTGCTTTTTGCACTGTAAGATTAATAAGCAGATAAAGGCCTCTTTGTTACACAAACACTACATCCTTCTAACCTTTAGCCTACAGAAGTCAGTAACACCCTGTAATCACACTATCACCTGGAATCACTCACAGCTTCCCAGCCATCCCAGGTACACTTTCTGACTCTCGATAGATTCTACATACAGATTTTGATTTACAAATGGGTATCTCTCCTACAGACCTTCTATCTATTGACTAAGCTTGAAGAAAAAATTACAACATCCATCATGTACCCAGGACAGCCACAGAAGCAGCGGCTCTGTTGTCTGGAACAAAATGATGTTTATTTGTTCCTAGTGGACAATCATCACGTAAGAAGGCTTTAGATAATTTGTTCATCCTTTACCCATCTGATCCATAGTACTCATACATTGATAAAAATATTAAAGTATTTCAGTATATAATATTAAAGTAGAGTATCAGCTCATTTATCATCAATCTGAGTAAAATTCACTGATTATAGTAATTTATACTTATTTTCTTTTCTGAATTAAATCCCAGTTCATGAGGCTCCTCCCTGGAGAGGGATCTCTTAGCAAAATACACTCAAGTTCTGGCATTTCTGTCCACCCCTGCGATTTAAAATGGGAATGTCACAGAAAAATAATTGTTTTCAAGAAAGGTTTTATTTTGAAGAGACAAAATGCACAATCTGCAATGTATTCAAGAAAATGTACCATTCTAGAACGATAGACTAGAATTCTTTTTTTTTTTTTGGCAAACTTAAGACAAGCTATGGCAAGGATTCCTACAATCTGATGTTCTCAAAAAAAATCCTCCACTTGCCTTATTGACTTGTCCTGTTTCTCTAGAGAGGTGATGAATCCTTGTTCACTCTCCTTGTTTGCTGACAAAGAACAAAAGGCAGCATTGCAGAAATTATGGGTTTTTATTGATCACTTGAACTTTGCTTGTTGAATCACTGCATCAGGGGAAATGCTTGTGTCTGTCTGCATACAAAATCTCAAGGGCAACAAAATATTGTTTAATATTCTAAGGGATCAAAGGATGATTTGATAATGTAAGAATAAATTGTAAAATACATCAGCCTCTTCCTCAGGCCTACGTGTTATGCAGTCCTATGCACCCACTCCAAACAGGCAATGAGAACTGAAGGAGTAACTCTAATCCTCATCTGCTGTGGTGAACTGTACCATACAGGGTATCACATTCCACCCAGCAGGGATGATGATGATTGAACAGTTCTTGTACTAAAGGATCTTGACTGGCTCCAGCCTCACTAGAGTGCTGAATTTCATCAGTAGGCATTAAGATGACTCTCCAAGGAGACAAAATTTAAACATGGCTTTATATCATACAACATCAGACGTTTTTCATTAAGGAAAATCGAAAACAGAATTTTCAATGTTCAGCCTCGTTTCTACTATGTAAATTTAACATTTTGTTTAAAAGGGCTCAAGAAGGTACAAAAAGGTCCACCTGGACCTCATGTAAAAAAAAAAAAAAAGCCTTTGTTCAGAGTCACATCCATTCCCTTATATTGCTACAGACAAAGAAATACCTATTGCCCTACACCTCATTTAATGTTGGACAGCCTATCCCAACAATCATGAAATGCTATGTTTAACATACAGATTTTTGACACTTGCAGAAATTTCTGACTTCACAGCTCCAAATGGTTGAGGTCAACCTAAATGAACCCTAGGTTAGCCCTATGCAAATTTTCTCATAATTCTTCACATCTCTGAACTTTCTGTAATTTTTCTGACACTTATTATGATATCACTTCTACAAAAACCTTAGATCAGGAACTTTATGCAATTTTCTCAGGTGATAAATTCTTGTTTGGGTCATCTGCATGTCTGAGGACTTAATTATGCTCAGGTGATGTTGCTTGCCTTTTCAAGCAAAAAAAAAAAAGAGAGGCAAAAGATTTTGTAATAAAAGGGCATGACCTTTTCAGTGACTTGTATCTGGTAAAGGGACTGGAGTTGGACCAAGGGTTGGACTTGATGATCTCGGAGGTCTTTTCCAACCCAATCGATTTTATGATAATAAACTCAAATAGGCAGGATCAAGTTTGAATGGATTCCTAAAAAGGAAACATTTGGACTAATAATAGCTATTTCCTGTGACAATATCATTTGGACAAACACTGTGACATCACAGAATCCCTGAACATGCCACATTGGAAGGGACCCACAAGGATCACCGAGTCCAGTTTCCGGCCCTGCACAGGACCATCCCCAGTCACACCATGTGCCCAGAGTCTCATCCAAACACTTCTTGAGCTCTGCCAGGCTTGGTGCTGTGACCACTGCCCTGGGGAGCCTGTTCAGTGCCCAACCACCCTGTGGGTGAAGAATCTTTTTCTCATATCCAACCTAAACCTCCCCTGACAAACTTCAGGCCACCCCTTGGGTTCTGTCACTGGTCACCACAGAGGAGAGATCAGTGCCTGCCCCTCCTCTTCCCCTCATGAGGAAGCTGTAGACTGCTGAGGGTAATTTGCAGCAGTCAGAAACTAAGGATGAATTTTCTATATATGAGTAAATTAAAAGTGCCTTTTAGTGCTTATTTTTCATGAAAACAAATTTGAGTAGAAGATACAAATTTAAGAACTCGAGAACTTCTCTACTTATCTGGGTCCATAACGACAGTTAAATAGGAAAAGGAAACTACTTGAAAAATAAAACAAAATTACTGTATTACTTAGTGAAACTGTAACCACTGCACATTTAAGCAACAACCAAAAAGTAATTTTTCACTGACTTTGGCAACTTGTATGCCAGCCAAGTCTTGATATTGTGGACATATTAAAGCATGACAGAGAGTTTTAATTTTAAAATAATGTCATTGTTAAAATACTATTATCTTAGTTAATAAATTTCGTAAGAAGTTAGTAACACAGAACTTTACAACTTCCTGAAAAAAATCCTTTCTTTTCCTCCAGCCTCATCGGTTGTCATATATAAATATGCTTTTACATTGTGGTAAAGGTCATCAGTGCCTGTGAAACAGGTGATAAGCACTGAAATGCTGTTGAAGATCACCTTGAAAAAAACTAAATTGCAGAATCTACAGGAACACTTCCATGTGAACACCTTACCACAATAACACCACTTGGATCTTTCCGTACTTTGCTATTTTCAAGAGACAAAACACATCCTAGCATGTCCTTTTTCCTAAATGCAGGCACATAAGCAAAGAAGTTAACAATTTTTCCTTCTTTATTACAAAAATAATGGTAATGCAATTTTTACTGCTCTCTTTTTGCATTTTTGAGTTCTCTAGCCTTACTGAGAATGTAAAGCAAATCAGTATAGAGTGTACTTTCTTTTTAAATATAACTAAAGTGATTAACTAAAGCTCCTCATGACACAAATGTATTGCCAACACCACAACACATCAGTGACTTTCCTTACCTTGAGTGTGAATTAATGTTGAAAACTAAAAGGAACAAAGTTTTGCCTTTTTAAAGAGACAGATGCCTGCATCTTCTCTGAGGATACAGAGACCTCTTCAGAGATTTTTCAGATTTTAAATGGAAATACTGTCCAAAAAGGACACACAGTAAAATTGTTTAAATACACATTTTAAATGTCACTGTTTCAGAGACATTCTATATTAACATCTCCATAGGTACTGATGTTTACACTTAACAAATCAATTTTCTCTCTGTTGTGACTTTTTAAGGAAACATGTTGTAAATGTTGCAGACTATTGTGAAACCCTTTGTTGGACAACTAGTCATGACCTGAAGTCTAACAGATTTCACTTTTGCTTCTCTTCTCTGTATCAATCACTGCTTTACATGCTTACATATATGTTATTTGCCCAACTTATTTGCCTGATAAACTAAATAACCTCAATATTTCAAATGTTATTCTTGTGACAGTGGGTTTATATTGCTGAAATTTCTTGTGCTCTTTTCTTAAATTCTCCTAAATCCTATTACTGAGACAGAATGAGTACAGTTGGGAGTATTCCAAATTTGGCCATATTCCAAATTTACATCATTACATTAATACCTTCTACATCCCTTTGTTTTGTTTTTTTTTGAAAAGTACATGCATTTTCTCCAACATCTGGGGGGAGGTTAGGAAAAGGGAGAGCAGTGGAGGGAAAGGGAAGGAAGGGAATGAGAAGTAATGCGAAACCCTGTTAAAATGCACGATTCCACACTCAATGTAACAGCTGGTCAGAAACTGCCTTCAACTACGGGAATTTTTTAAAAAGGTTTAGAGTAGATGATGCCAGTTCCATTTTATCATCTCACTTGGCTGTCAGACAATCAACTATAGTAGCCCACAAAAATGCCTGTTCCCACTTCTTAAACAGATGAGTACAGCAACATAGAGAAGCAAAAGACTAGAACAAGTAGAATAATACGCTTTATAGCTAGCAAGTGACCCATGCTTTTCATACACACTTCATTACAGAAGAATTCTGCCACACATTTACAGCTGATCTGTACACCACCTCAGAAAAGGTACTTCAGCATTGTCAAAATGTACTTTCTTTAATCCATCTAATTTACAGGAGCTGTATATACCTAAGTGTTAATTCTCATCTTAAAATAACTGTCAGCAGCGGGGGCTGAAGAAGGAGAAAAAGAGTTCACTGATTCATTGCAAATTATATTAAGGAGTACTATTGTTTTCCATGAATGATATAGGTTGTAAATGTTTTCATTATCCAAGTTGTAGTACCTTAGGAACACATTTTGTGATTGCAAGTTCATCAATTAAGAGTATGCTCCACTAATTATGTCCAGAAAGTACCTTAATTACCAACCTACTTGAGCAAATTCCCAGACACTTGAGTTGAAACCCAAACAATACATTAAGGAATTTAGAGCTCTCATATAACAAAGTCATTAACACTGGAGGTATTCTGAAATTAGCATCTCATACATTTCTGTTCCTCCAAAGTGGACTATCGACAGCACTGTAATATTGTAACTCTTATTGCTACAGAGTAATAACTTATTTACATTTGACTGCACAGTTAAATTACCTTTTGATATGCACAAGGAAATTTTAATATGGTGCTAAATAATAGCCAAAATGGCTTTGTCAGAAACAACTCATGCCAAACTGAAGCAATTTATTTCTCTGACAGAGAAAGGGACCTTTGAATAGAAGATGTAATATGTTTTGATTTGAAGCAAGGCTAAGAGCATTTTAAGTAACTCTTTCTTAGTTAAGCCAAGCAAACGTGGTATAGACTGAACTGACATAAGACAGACATAAAGAATAGGGTGGGATAACCCTACTGAAAGAGTATTACACAATTCACTTGAAAACTGAAAAGTGCACAACACTTGAACACTCGTGTCTCTCACTGTCCTAACTTTGGTTCTATTCAACATTCTCACGGATCCAAAAGCCAGGAGATGACAGACTTACTAAAATTGCCAATGACAACAAACCATCATGGCCCACAATTCATACAGGTGGCCAGGCTCAACATTCACAAAGCAAAGGCACTGTAGCCTGTATAAACTGAAATGTCATATTAAGGCATATGGCATATCAATTCCACTCATGAAAACCATGAGATGTCTCTGTTTTAGGGGCACTTTTTTTTTTTTAAAAAAGACCTCTGTCTTCAATTAAGAACCTTAATACAGTGTGTGTAACACTGGTCTGTAATTTTATCCCAGCTCAGGGGAATACAAAAGAAGCCACCTGTGCACATTACTGGCTGCCTGGGACACTGCCCAGTGCTGCAGGTGTTTCACACGATGTGCTGCAGAGCTGGGTGTGGTGTGAAGTGTCACATAACAGTTGGAATTGGAAGGTTCTTTAAAGCCTGTAATCCACATTTACACTAGTTTGTGTGAAAACTCATTGCGAGTTCAAAACAAGAACAATAATGATCCTCAGAGACAAAATTCAATTAATTCTCAGTTAAAATAATATTCTTAGCACTTATGTACAGTTGCACACTGTGAGAGGTTTTCATGAATTCTGTATCAAAGTCTCCACCTGTATGAACCTGCACAACAGTTTTTATCTACAGAAGATATATACAAGTTACATCAGGGAACAACCTGGATCTAATGCATAAGAAGAGGACAATAACTAGAACCTTAATTTAGCCCAGCTCCTCTCCCACCCTCAGAAACCCACAAACCTAGGGGTAAAAATGAGCACTAAAAATTATCATTAGTATTTATCACCTTTGCCAGATTTCCTCTGAATACTCAGAGCCAAGGTAAAAAGCCTCAGTGCATATAAAAGATTCAAAGGGACTGTTGACAGAGATCAGTAACTAAAAGGGCTTTAGGAAAAGTACTGCAACTACAACTCCTCATCTATTATTAAAACTCAGCTGCTATCCCCCAGTATTCTCCCTTGTTGGAATGATAAACTCTGAACTTAACTACCATGAAATATAAATAAGGCCACAGTGTAGTACAGACAATGCAAACAAAGATGCAAACACCTCTTATAGAAATTGGAATACATAATAGTATTATGTGTCAAAAATGTAATAGTGTTTCAGAACATTTAGTACTTTTACCTGAGGCACACTTTATTTACTAGTATAATTTTCAAGGGGAAAAAAAGGAATGAATCAGTTGTTCACAAAAATTGTACACAGAGGCAATGGAAATGGTCTATATAGGAAAAGTTTCGCATGCAAGAGAAATTACATGCAAGTACAGTTATTTATCAAGATGTAGGATTAAGTTCCCTTTTCCACATACCACTATCAAGGCACAAAGTACGAGGTACTTCCAGTGTAGGGAAAAAGACTTAAGTTGTGGATTAAAATAAACTAATCTAAGACCTACTTTTTAGTTGAAGCCAATTACCTAATATTTTTTTAAAGTTCTTATCACTTGTCTTAGAATTAAGAAAAAAAAGTTTTGAAAAGAAGTAAAAGCTATGCTGAAATTTACGTTTTTTGAAGAGAAAATCATAATCTATAAAACTGTAAGATTTCTAAACCAAGTAGAGAACATAAAGTATAAATACAGAGTTCATTATTAACAAATCTGCATTTTAAAATATTATGCATGAGATCAATTTTCAGATGTTTACAGGCCAGGGCATTATTTCAATGATCCACTTTATTTTTGTTACTGGTTTTGCTGTGCCAATCACCTTATAGCAAAGACTACTTTATTTACATGGCTATACAATTAATTTTGAAATTAAATACTGCTCAGTGCAATAAAAAAATAACTTATCAATTCCCCTACTTTAGAATGCAATTTGCAGCTCATAACAGTTGCAGTTCTTCATGCCTTACAGCTCCACATCAAATGAATTGAAGTCTTGTGTCCAGCACTACAGGTCAGACTACACCAGCACAAATTGCCTTAGCTCACGGTAGAACTCAATCAATTTATTAATTTTATGATTTTTTTATAACCAGCACTAAAGCAACATAAACTTGACACAGTGATGCTTTCCCACTGCACCTTATATGAAAACATGGTCAGAGGGTCTCCATGAGGAATGCTATTTGCTGTTAAGGAGAAAAATATCCTTGATCATGAGGTAGATTAAATTGAATTCTTAGGTGTGGTAGAAGTGCTGATGTTAAATTAAGGGGAGTGAATTTCCCAAATGTATAGAAGAATAGGCTGTAGCAACACAGCAACTGATAAAGTCTTCAGTGTGAGAAAAGGTTGCATGTATTTATTTGCAGACAATTTTGAAATTCAGATTCCTAGTTAGCATTTTAAAAGGGGATAAAACAAGAGTCAAGTAGAAAGACAGAATGAAAAAGGCCTCATGCATTAACATCTCCTTAGGCAGAAAAAAAAACCCTGCAGTAAAAAGCGACTGAGTAACATTGTCATACCGAAAGTTTCTATTGAGTAATATATACGTGCTTGAAGATTGTGCTTCGTTTTCAATATGCAGTACACAAAAAAACCAATCATAAATAAACACTGGCCTAGATCTGAATTCAGGAAAATGTGTCACATAACATTAATAACAAAGAACAAGGTGACTTAGGCTTTTCTCGACTAAGTCAGTGCTTCCATCCCAATAAATACAAGGATAGCAACACTAAGCAGTAACAGCCATATCTTCTACAATACTGATCAAGTACAGCAAGACAATTACATTTATTGGACAAGAAATCAGTGGGATTTTAGAACAAGTCTCCAGGGAAGAGTAAAACCTGCAGTGCAGGAGAACATATGGCACCCTCCCATCCTCGTTGCTGGTAACTCCTACTGCTGCACACATTCCTCCCCAAATGCATATACATTTCAGCTTTGCTCATATACAGTGCTGGAGGAGGGAAACGGAAAGACTGAATGGAGTTCATCTTCCAGCTTCCCTTCTTTCTTCCCTGCTCCTGCAGGGGAATAGTTGCACAAACACGACCACCTGAGCTCTGGGGAGGGAATATGTATCAGCATCCAATAACTGGTTACAAGTATGGCTGGAGATCAGAGAGAGCAGAAGAAAACATCACCAGCCTGCCCCATCTAACCTGGGGCACAGGCACTCACTTCCATGCTTATGTTCCGTGAGAGTACAGAGGCAGCAGCAGAAGTGCTCACTTCAGCATGGTTCAGCACACAGAGCACGAGGGATGCATTTTGGCATGAACTAATTTTGGCTAGATCAGACAAAACACTCTCATGACTATTTTTGCTACTATGCCATCTCTATTACCTGCACAGACGCTCCCTAAAATATGGGCTTCCAAAAATGTATGCTCAGGTACTTCCCAAGCAGTCCCATTTTCCCAACAGCATTCATTGCTCCCTCCTGACTCATAAAAGCCTTTCACTCCAGAAAGCACACCATGGATGGGGCAAAACTGCAGCTCTGAAAATCAATCAGGTGGACCTGCAAAAATCTGCATATTAGGATTTCTGGCATGAGATGTCTCCAACTATGCTTTCCTCTCTTCTGCAATTCCAAAATGTCCATCCAACAGAAATGCTGGACCTGCCTCAGGATGTAAATTACTGGTTATTCAAGTAATTGCTCAAACAACTTTTACTGTGCACAAAGAAAAAACACACTCTGTTAAAGAGCTTGTAAAAGAGTTTCTACCAAAATTCTCCAATGTCCACTAATGAGAATTTCAGGAATTTCATGGCATTACAAAACCGGGTCAAGTGAAAAAGGAAAAACACAAATACAAATTTAACAAATTAAAAAATACAAATTTAACTTCATCATTTTAATACCATATCACAAATGTATAAACGGTTATGAAACCTAGAAAATTAAGCAACAATACTAATGTCTCCCCTTTTTTTCCTGTTTGTATAACATAAATCTGCATGTTATGCTATTTGTTGCAGCTACCTTTTGAAAATAAAATTCAGACTAGCAAAAATAAAGTAGTACCTTGTCAGAAGTAAAACAGTAAAGGAAAAAAAATGACAGTTCAGATAGCAATGAATTCTCTCAGAAAGGCATTGAAAGAGGTCATGACACAAAAATATGTACAAAATCAGATAGAGTTTTCAGTTAATGAAAGCTTAATGACTTTAAGGAATTAACTATTTTCAGTTAAATATGTATAACACACATAGTTGTAGTAATATTAAGCAATTTACTTAAGCTAATTCTACCTTTTCCCAAAAAAATTTTAAGGTATAAAAGAAAAGACAACAACTGCCAAATAAGTATTAAAATTTCAGCCAAAACCATTACTGAACACTTGTATTACCATATGTGTCACATTAATATTACATGAATTATTGAAGACTGATTAAATATGCATGTGTCTATCCAAGCAGGTTTCTCCTCAAAATGCAGTCTCCTGCTTTCTTCTATTTTCAATATTTGCTTAAAGATGGTGCATTTTAGTCTATGCCTCATATCAACTAATTATGAATTCCTTACACCATGGTGTACCACCTACCACCGAGGGAAGGGAAAAGTGAAGGCTGTTTCATGCTCCATTTGCTGCTGACAACATCTCAGTGGGGCTGTCTGCTTTGCAGGCTGCTCTGTGGAACATGTGTCCAGCAGGCACGCAATTAATAGCCATGAGTGCTAACAGATGACCAACCAGAGACACCGCTCCCTTGGCCACATCTCCCAAACCCCTGAGCCAAAAGCTCCTCCAGTGGGGTCCCGGGGACACTAACAGCAAAGGAGGCAGCAGCTCCCAGTTCTGCTGGGCTCACCTGGGCCATGGGAATCTGCAGGAGCATTTCAGATACAAATACAGGGGTTCTCAGATGGCAGCTGGTGAGTTCAGCTGGGATCACAGCTTAGAAATCAATAGAGGTGATACATTGACCAGTGTGAGAGGACTCCTCATTTGGATGCTTTTGAAGGCATATGCAGCCCTACAGGCTGGGCACAGAGTGGCTGGAGAGCAGCCAGGCACAAAGGGATCTGGGGGTACTAATTGACAGGAAGCTCAACATGAGCCAACAGTGTGCCCAGGTGGCCAAGAAGGCCAATGGAATCCTGGCCTGTATCAAAAATAGCATGGCCAGCAGGACCAGGGCAGTGATCCTTCCCCTGTACTCAGTGCTGGTGAGGCCACACCTTGAGTATTGTGTTGAGTTCTGGGCCCCTCAGTTCAGGAAGGATATTGAGGGGCTGGAGCGGGTCCAGAGAAGAGCAACAAGGCTGGTGTAGGGACTGGAGAATCAGTCCTATGGGGAGAGGCTGAGGGAGCTGGGGTTGTTTAGGCTAGAGAAGAGGAGGCTCAGAGGTGACCTCAGCACTGTCTAGAACTACCTGAAGGGAAGTTCTAGCCAGCTGGGGGTTGGTCTCTTCTCCCAGGCATTCAGCAATAGGACAAGGGGGCACGGGCTCAAGCTCTGCCAGGGGAAATTGAAGTTGGACATCAGAAAAAAATTCTTTACAGAGAGAGTCATCAGGCATTGCAATGGGCTGCCCAGAGAGGTGGTGGATTCACCATCCCTGGAGATTTTTAAACTGAGATTGGATGTGGCACTGTGTGCCATGATCTAGTAAACGGATTGGAGTTGGACCAAGGCTTGGACTTGATGATCTAGGAGGTCTTTTCCAACCTAATCAATTCTATGATTCTATGATTTTCAGACCTGTGGTGTAATGGTACCCAGCGGAAGGATGGAGGAAGATAGGATGCTGTATGCCCTCACCCTGGACAGGTACATGTCCAGGGACTGTGATGGAAGCTGCTGTCATTGCCACCACCCCATTGGCAGTAGTCAGGCAATCCAGACCTGGGGAAAAAATTACTGTTTTATTTATCAGTTCTCTGCTTTTATACGATTGAGGGGAAAAAAATTCAAATCCAAAGGACAGGAAAAAACTGTTGTCTATGCTCAAACAAATTAAATGTGAAGGCTTTGCAAAACCATGTCACTAATACAATATAATACAGTATCTCCACATGCTGCCCTCTCACAAAAGGAAAACCTGTGCATTTTGTTTGTTTTACTAATAGATACTTCCTAACTTCAGTATCTGGTCCATAATAGTCTTTATAAGAGCTGAACCTGACCCTGAATATTGCAGGACTTCATGAGAAGTGGATGTGGAGTCAAATGCAGGTGAGAGTGCTGCTTGGTGGCAGGCATGCAGACTCTCAGCAAGAGCTGCTAGCTGGGAAAAGTGGCTGACTGAAGGCAAGGAGCCCTTCCATGCCCAATTATCGAGCCCTCTGTGCTGAAACCCACATCAGGAAACTTTCTCCTGAACATAAATTAGAGGGGTAAAATTCACATTCATTTTACAGTGCTTTTTCTACTTTAACTGCAAAATATTTCAACAGTTGAACAATTACAGTTGCAGGCTGTTACTGGGTGAGAAAATAGAAGCCTCCACGATCTATTTAAGAAAAATGTTACTTTCATATGGGGGGAAAAAAAGGATCTTCATGGAACAAGGCCTGTTAAAAAGGGCAAGTGTTGCCTACTCATTCAGGCATAAAATCTTCGCAACTCAAATACCGTGTTAAGAGGCTTCCTGTTTACTTCTTGTCATTCAGAGCTCCACCAAATTTGCCCACCTGTGGAATGAGGTTTGCTAATACCTTCCTAAACCATCTACTACATACTTTCTGAGGAATCTTCCAGAGGATGCTGCAAAATTGCAAACCAGAATCATTAATGAAAAAAAATCAATATTCAGAAAGTAACAGGTGAAACAGGGCCCCCTGCACATTTAGAATAGTAAATAATATTCTAATACTGAGCTGGAAAGCCCCAGATACCTTTATTTAAAAACCCTTCTATTTTCAAAATGTTGCTATTAAACTCACCCATATGTTCCAATAACTACAGCTCTCATGAGTCTTCTATATTAATAGTAGTTGAAAATAGGCTTGGGATATACTTGAAAAAAGTTACTACTTGAACTACATTAGCACAGTGCAACTCCATTCTCAGATCAAAAACCTTTTTCACTGATAACAGGAACTGTCACAAGTAAACTTGTTACTTCTTCCCTGTTTTGCTTCTTTTTTTTTCCTTTACTTCCTTCTTTCAGTACCATCTTGATTTCCACACACAAAATGTTGAAGGCTCAAGCATCTTAAATGCTGGAGGCACAGCAAATAAAAAGAGCCCAAGTACTTTTTACCACATTCATGATGCCTCAGGTTACAGACATTCAGACTCCAGTTTGTTAACGACACCTCCATATTTTCCTTTTAATTAATATTGCAGTTACACACCCATTCATCTCAAAGAAAGAGGTGTCTTTTACATCTTGCTAATGTTTTTACACTCAAAGCACATCTTCTCTGATTTAGCACCCTGACCTATTAAAGTGATGTCAAACACTTCATAAAACAAGTACTACTATGGCTACCATGTTTCCTTGCCTGTTCTTCAACAATCACCTTTTGCTATTGTCACCTAAACAACACACTACATATTCCACTCAAGTTTTCCTGATATTTTCTTTCTGGCTACAGGAAGTTTTCTTGTGTTGTGTACAAATTATTCCAATGAGAAAATACACCTATGCAGTGTAACACATGAGGTAAAGCAATGGCTGGACATGAAATTTAGAGATGACCAACAAGACAGAATTTTTTTATTGTTGTAAAACTTTTAATGAGCCATTATAACATAGAAGAAAAATTAATGGTTTCTCTCTTTCTACAGAATCGAAAATACTTTTTGTACCTGTATAATAAAATACAGAGGTAACACCTAAAGAATTAAGCACGGAAACATCTTATTTTCGTTTTTAGTATTATTTTTTGTTATTGTTGCTACTACTGCTCCTAAAAACACTTTAATATGTGTTATGCCAATATTCCATCTTTCTTTTTTAAGGCACATTTTTAGCCCTTACATGCAGAGGTTGCAAGCTGCAAAATAGAAGTGAACTACATTGAAGTCAGACATTCATTTTAGCTGTTCCAAGATTCAAAACATTCTATCATCTGTTCCTATGGAAACTGAAAGGATATTCTAGGTTATATCACTATCAGACGATTATGTTGCAGAGAAATCTGTGGTTTATTTTAATCCACAGTTCAGTGGTATAAATTCATTCTTAGTGTTTAGCTTGGTGATTTTGAATTACTCAGGCACAGTTAACACTTCTGTTCCATTAGATCATACTTTAAGATAAAATTAATTCTTTTTAGACCAGAATAGTAAAGGGAAAATTTCATACCGTTTGGTTAATCCCCATGAAGTTCACCATTCAGATATGGGATGTAACTAATACATACTTAGAAAATAGTTTTTGGTTGTTAGATGAGCCATAAGTTGCTATCACATCTTAACAGAACGGTTGAAGGAAAAAATAATTTAGATTTATTGAAAACTCCTTCAGTAGTGCCATGAACCAGATGGCCAGATGAAGGAATCTGATTTAGCAAGTTAACAAGATCATGAAAACCATAACCATAAGACTGAAGAAGAAAAATAAAACCGAATAATGCAACCTGAGTATATTTCTATGACAAAGAAACTTGAAGCATAGGACAGAGTAAAACTTGCAAGGATATTTAAAATCACTAAGTGAAAGTTCTCTGTGTGTACATCTCTGCATGTACAGAGCTATTGCAAAAAAAGAACAGAAACAGTATTAGTAGGATTTTAATTAAACAGACTCAAATGCCATAGTGATCTTTCCCCACAAAAGCCAATATGACAGCTATAGCATGTTGAAATAAGTCTTCTCTGTCTATATTAGAATTAGAAAAAGCAGTAAAATGGGTGGCTATCATGAATCCAAATAAAAAGCTTTGGATCTTGTACTCCATCTTCACTAAGCAAAACTAGATGATGTAAAGTCAACTGTAGCTACCACCCTCACCTTATGCTGAAAGCAGCAAGCAGGTTCACATTTTCTTTTTTACAGATAGGACTTCAGTCTTCTTACTCTAGATTCATGTAAATGACTTCAAACTGAATAATCAAAAATGCCTTCCATTTCTATATCATATAGTAGTCAATCACTTGATAATGAAATAACTGTCTCAGTCTCGTTTCCACCAGGATCTCCCCTAGGGATTTAAGACTGTGGAATAATATGGAAAGTAACAACTACTGCCTAAAGTGTACTATATTGGTTAACTTTCTGACAGCAATGAGGTTAAATTCCAACTACCAGCTTTCAAAGCAGAAATAAATGCCAGAAGAAAAAAAGAAAAAAAGAAGATTAAAAAAGCAGTGACTACTCCTTGACTTTAAAAAAAGTATACTCTGGGTAGCATTTCAACTCTAGTTATTCCACTCTTTTTATGAGGGTAACTAACAGTATATGGATAAAAAGTATATGGATAAATCAGGAAGGCTCTTTTCTCATTTTCTTTTACACTTTATCTGCTGTTCTAATTATTACTCTGTAATTATCATAGAATCATAGAATTATGCACATACATGCAGTTATGCACATCTACACAGCAGCAATCAATCCCACTGACAGTCTGAAGTACATAAGGGCTCGTATCATTTAAAAGGTATGACAAAATAAGATAGCTAACATGTAAAAGCAGCAAAGGGCAGGCAAAAACATTTGGAAGCTAAAATTTTGCTTTTGACTAGCACAGTACATCAGTGTGGGTAATGTAACAGATTCTAAGCTAAAGGAACTAAAGATGAACATTAAAGAGACCACTACACAACCATGGGGCACATGAAGTAACATCCTCCTATGACCTTAGACTTTGTTCTACAGCAAAGCACTTCTGCACAGAGTGCAGCTTCAGACAGCATATTCACACACTTGCACAGTCCATTTTACTATAAAGCATTCACCTGAAGATGACACAACACTAGCATGAAACAGAAAGCACACTTTGATTTAACTCAAAGTGTTAAAATACCATAAACTAATCCAGAAAAAAAGGATGTTTCAGTCAAACACATGCTCTTGGCTAAAGTAGGCAAGATTGAAACTGAGAAACTCAAGAGCACAGGACGTCGCAGAAACATCCAGGCTCCAAGAGCCAACCACACCTCTGTCAGTAAAAATAAAAAGCAATTCAAAATTGCAACATTATTATATTTTTGCATGTTTCATCAAAAAAGTGAAAAATGGAGCTCAGTGCCAGCCATTCTTAATATCTAAATAACTCCAACACCTCCAAGTGCATTTGCACAACTGGAAAATGCTGCCACAGCACAATAAAGAGCATGTATTGCTTAAGATCCTTGACATTAGATTGAACGATGCCCTATGAATGATTTAAGATTAATTTCACCAATCTTGCTGTAACACTGCAAGTTGTGCTACATAAGCACTCAGATCAGAGGACCCTGAAATGAAATAAATTATGCAACTTGATGATTGTGTCTGGAGAACTGATCAATTATGTGCATCCTTTCCCCTCCAACCCCTTGGGGATAACAAGGAGACCTATTTGAGACCCATGACAAGAGATTAAATGCTGGTCTGTGAAAGATGTCAGATTAATTTCACCGATTTTGCCACAACACTGTAAGATGTACTGTACAAGCACCTAGCTTAGGAAACCCTGAACTGAGACAAATTGAGCAACTTCTGGATAATCACTTCCAGACAACTGGTTCATTATTCAGACACTTCATCCACCCATCACTTTCCTCAGGCACTAAATAGCATTAGTCAAGAACAATTATGAATACACATCTAGAGAATAATCTTTTAATGTGAAAGAAAAAAAAAAGGTGCTGTACTTATTCCGGAGACAACAACTTAGAGGAAAGGTTCAGTGTGGAAAAGAATGCAAAACAACAATTCATAAAACAAATTCTACTTGGTGAGTTACAATATGAGAACTCAAAATGCTCTCAAATACGCTCAAAATGACAACAGCTTAAAGATGTTAAACTGTGAATAACTGAGAAATTTTTGTTCAGATCGCATTGTTTACCCATTTATTCTGTGTATACAAAGTCAGCATTTGAACATCTTTCAGAAGCAGAGTTTAGATTTATTTCTGTTGGGTTTTTTTTCCCCTCGTCCTTATTCTGTGAGTTTATAATTAGCAAAGCATTTTATTTTGGAAAAAAATAAATCTATGTATTTTAAATAACCTGCAGACACAATTTAACATTCATTTGGACAAAGGACAGATAGTAAGTTGACACTTATTTTTTTCTTTCTCTAACATGATCAGGACACTTCACTACATGATCAGCAGAACAATTTCAATGAATTATCAGTGAATTTAGTTCTCTCCAGATCCATGCTAAGCAAGTAAATAAATTTACCCACACCTCCGGGAGACAAGGAAAATTTTTACTCTTAAAGATCAAAGATACAGAATGTTTCTGTAACAAACAGAAGGACAAACTGTTTAAGGTACAAACCCAAGGAAATCTGAGTTCTACTTTAATTTCCACACCGTGTCTTGCTTAACCTAAAGGGATATTTATGTTTAATCAATCTTTAACAGTACCATAGTCCTCACAACCTACATTGTAATTATTCCATTTTGTATCAGTAAAGACACAAGCAAGAGCACAGGTTCCTAACACATTTCACACATGCAAAAAATCATACTCCTTACATAGAGATCCATAACTGCTATTAAAGCAGTGAACTTACCCCAGAACTGGGGTCTCCCTTCAGAGGAGTACAGATGGAGGCAATGGAAATGCACCTCTTTTCTGTACACACAATGGCCTGGCTCGTAATGCTACCAACACTGTCATTACCAGATGGGACTTAGTCAGGCCTGGCTGTAAGGCCCACACTGAGTGTGCCAATATATAGCAGAAGGAGCTGGAAGCAGGAGCTAAGCTGCAGAGAAAGGTTTCTTCTTTGTAAGTACAGCAGCCACAACACCGTGCCTGGAAAAACTGTTCTACCCGGAACTGAGCTGTGGTGACCTTAATAAATTTCTCTTGTACCCAGTAATCCCTTATTATTCATATCTGCTTTACACAATATTCCTGTTGAAAATAGGGGTGAAGTGGTGCCAAAAGCAAATCCAAATTCTCCAGCCTGGGGTTCATCCTGGGAGCAAAAGAAATGCTGGTAATGTTTGGTGGTTGCAATATTGGTATTACACCTCCTTTTTTTTTCTTTATAAAGCAGAAAATATTGCTGTCCCTTCTCTTAGAAGGATGACTTTAGTGAAGTTCTGCTAATGGAGTGTCACCCCTTTTTATGCCACCTCCCATCGACCTGCTTACAGCATGAAGGAATGTTAGCAAGGAGGTGAGTACTAAACAGTAAGGATGGGGTTTGAATCCATCCTCTTGAAACTGTTCTGTGAGTCACAAAAGATCATCAATCTGTGCTATGTACACTGGGAGTGCTAACAAAGCACATATGACAAAAAAACCCTGCCTGTAGCCACTGGTAACCGTGTGTGATTGGGTTTGCTACTGTGTGTATTACTTTTGTCAACAATAGCAAAGACAGCTTGCTCTGTCTAAAAGGTTCAGAAGACAAGTATGGTTGGCAGATCCACGAAAGCCTGTTAAGTCCAGACATACTGACAGGCACTTCTAGTTTATACACAGACGGCAGCTTTAAGATACCAACAGGAACATGAGTTGAAGCCTTCACTTCTGAAGCAGTCAATGGCTAATGCCACACTTTCAAAGGAAGGGGGAAAGAGATTTCATTTCTTCTGAGAAATACACAAATGCCACAGTGCTGGGCACGCCATAAAAACTTGAATTACATTGTAGAAAAAAAGACAATATTACTTCATTGGAAGTATCTGCTTTCACATGCTGCTGCTGGAGATTATTTGGG
The DNA here is from genome assembly GCA_013396695.1 of Sakesphorus luctuosus. Lineage (NCBI taxonomy): Eukaryota > Metazoa > Chordata > Aves > Passeriformes > Thamnophilidae > Sakesphorus > Sakesphorus luctuosus. The sequence goes on from VWZD01002968.1 coordinate 428,255, forward strand.
GGAATCCATGCACAGCTCATTAGCATGTGACTTATACATCGTGAAACAAATAACCAAAATAACAAAAATCTTATCAAACAAAAGATATATAAAAATGTTGAAAAAGGCAGTTTAAACTTTTTGATTCTGTTCTTTTTATCAGAGTAACTTCTAGCAGCACCCCTGAAAAAAAAGCTGAATTTCAGAGAAGACATTCACCAAATTGCAATGATTTTTGCTTAAAAGGAGATATTTATAGTTTTCTTATGCATATCTACTTCCTGCTTCTCTTCCAGGTGAACACTGAAATGCTCTGAAATTAAGACATGAAGCCAACTTTCTTCTTAAGGCTTTTCTGAAAAGTGCTGGGTGAAAAACAGAAATACAGTTCGCTCTTAGGCAGGCAACGGATCTCATGTATTATTTACACAGTAGATCAAAACAAAGGTGAAAACTAAAACTGCAATTGCAGATATGAACATCAAATAACTGAAGAACCACACGGGAAAAAAAAGATGCACTCTCCCCAAAGGAACAGACTAGACATGAGCAGGAAGGCCGTTCATCTGAGGAATTCTGTAGAACCTAATGCAGGAAAAAGGCGAAGATCTCATGTCGTCTTATTGGAAATCTCAGGGCTCGGAAGGCATAAATGTAAATCAGCTTGTCAATAAAACACACAGCTACAGTAACAGCAATCAAAGACATATGATCTACTCGTCCTATTTCAAATTCTAGATTTCTTGGGCAATGCTGGCATGTGTATTTTCTAAAGCACACTATTTTCCCCAACATTAAGTTCATGAATCACATCCAACAACAAACCTGTGAAGTGTAACCCAACACCTCTTCATGAAAACATCCTCACTTCTGGTGTGACTAAGCACTAATAATTTTCTTCCAGACAATCTTCCATTTGTCAGAAACAGGCCCCTGGCTAAAGCACAAAAGGCATATACTTTAATAATCTCTTGATTACCTGGATACAGCCTGGAACACCTAATAAATCTGTCAATTTTTCAGGTGGAGTGGGATTGATTTCCCCAGGGTTTCTTTGTCAGTTCCAATTTAGTATTAAATATGAAGAGAAAATTATTACAGAAGGTCAAATCTGACATGAAAAACTAGAAAGAGTACACACTGATAAAGGCTTTTGCTACGTTTAAAATAAGTGTCTACTTGCTTTTTCTGAGGCCCTATCTCTGGTCAATCTTTATTTAACATCTTATATGTTTCAGAGCTTGCAACAAATCCAATCACAGCTTGGCATCATGCTCAAATAGCCAGGAGTTTCAACACTGGAATTGTAATCAGATGAAAAATGAGGTGTTTATTCCTACTATTTTGCTATTAGTATAAAGTCAAGGGTATTCACCACAATCATGACTTCTTACTGCAGAAAATTAGTTGAAATGACAGGTCTAAGGAAAAGTTTGAAACATGCTGATAGTTTTAATCCTCTGTTTTCTAACCAAGTCAATTTATTGAAGATCTGTATACATTCTGTTTTCATGCCAGTGTTCAATAGTATAAACAAATGCTATGTCACCTTACAAAGAAAGTTTAACCCTTGCATAAAAATGTCTTGTTCTAATCCTCTTTGTTCTCCTATTTAAAATCCAAATTTGGTAGAAACTTGTACCACATTCTTCTTCTTAATCTAGAAATGGGGATTTAAAATACTTTATTTTTAAAAGAATACTAAAAAGTATACACCAAAGAACATTAAATTTTAAAAAGACAAGAAAATAGCACTAAAGATGCTACAAATAGTTAACAAATAGTTAACAAATGTAGTCAGGTTATTAAAATATAGATGGTGGCATTTACTATGGATGAATGTAATTATGCATATTCATTTCATATGCCCTACAGTGAATATTTACCTCAAAGTCTAAAATGCTCTTTAAAGTTTCAATGTGAAATCTTTCAAATAAAGATTTCAATATATTTCTGCAGAGGTAAAATGTAGAAATCTTAGTTTTAAGAAACTGCATTTTTCATATTTCTCTATAAAGCTTGGCAATTTTGGCAGTGCAGTATACAGTGTTTAATGCATCAAGCTTTTATGAGCATTTACAGCTAAACTCTTCGGATCAGCACTTACCTCCTCCCAAACTTCAAGGTCAGATCCTGCAAAATTTTATTCTTCCAAATACTGTACAAGACCAGTTGTGTCAATTTCTTTGACTATTGTTGTGTGAGAAGTTCTCACCTAAGATTTTGCATGTTTAATTTCCACTAGACAATGCTACACAAAGCAAAGGAAATCAAGCTCAAGTACTTTTACGCTTCACTTTTGAAAGTAAAGAAAACAGTCTGTTTTACCTGAGTCTCCACACCTTGCTCAAGCAACCTTTTAGCCTGGTTTTCCACCTCAAGCCGAGCTCTTGCAATAAAAAGCAGGTCGTTCTCAATTACTTCTATTCCAGACAGATCTATCCCTTGAGAAAGATAATCTATAAAAGCAACAAAACATTGACAAACATGACACAGGATAATGGAACATTTTCAGCATGTTAAAACATTTCAAAGATATAGTCAGTTCCAAAGGACATCTTTGTATACAACACTCGACAATAGAGTACATCAAAGTAATGTCTTACACCAGAAAAACTGAAAATCAAAGGGTTATTACTCAAGAAAACCTGGATATTGAATACATTGAATTTACTTCAACACAATTCTCTAGACTCAGAGGTTGCTGAAGAGGTGCAAAATATGAGTTCCAAGAACTGCAGAATCAAAATCACAGGGCAGGAAGGGGCAAGAAGTCATCTCCTTGTCCCAAAGCATTAACTAGATCACTAACCTTCCATTTGAAGAAGCATAATTAGCTCTAAGCTCTGACATTAAAGATGCATTATACATTAAAAAAATTAAATTATACTTCATATATTTAAATTGCACTCCTAAACATTTGGGATCTAACATAGAAAAGTAGAAAGAGAAGAAAAGAAGACATTTTTTCTTTTCTAATCACAGAATCATCACACAATTTATCACAATCATGGAAACCACCCTCAACAGAGCAGCTACAGACTACTTGGAATGGCAACTGCAGCAATAAAATCTACCCAAACCCAACTTTTAGCAATGACTTTTTATCCCTCCTTTTTGATCTTTCTGGATTTAAATCAACCCAATTCCCCATGCCAAGGTAGCGTAGACCTTTACAATATTGATTATCTCCAAGACAATGCAGGACTACTCTCATTTACACATTTTTCAGCATTTTGCATAACTAAACTGGTTGCCCACTGCTTCCTCTGAAAGAAACAAATAAAACTAATAAAATAATGCCCAAGACACTTCATTCAGTATCAGATGCTTCCTTCATAAGATGATGTTCCACTATTTCCACTTATAACCAGCCCTCTATGTCTTCCTAATAAAGTTATCTTTCTTTTATGTCATCCCAGCAAGTTTATTAACGCACAGGCTTAAAACATTTTGACTAAGCTAAGTGAATTTCTAAATCTTTGCCAAATAATCTTTCACTTTGGTAGCCTATTATTTTTGTTTATTCACAATAAACTAATCTAATTTCCAGATATTAATAATTTTAGCAATCACATGTTCACAATTGAACACAACATTCCAAGTGAGTCATTTCACAGCTATGAAGAGAACACCCCTGTACTTGTGCATGAAAAACACCATCCAAGCTATGGGAATACTGCATAAAGCTTAGTAAGGCATAAAGGAAACTCTCTCTCTTAACAGTACCGTGTGTCAAACAGGTTTTAGTCTCCTAAGAAAAGGCCTGCAGATGCATTTGTTTAAAAATGGCTCAGAGGAGTGACAGGAGAGCCAAACAGCTGGACAGCACACCTGGCTGTGCACAGGCTGTTAATGGGGCCCCACATGCAGGTGTGCTCACAAAGCTGCTTATGCAGGGCTACAGCACCCACACTTACCCATTACTTCTCTGCAACTTTGTGCTGTGACTAAGCTGCATCTCTGCAGGTGGCCTTGCATATGAACCCATTAAAACTAGAATTAAACTCCCACTAGTTCCAAGGAGCAAGTGTCCTGAATGAGAAGACTAATTTTCTGACACCTTTCTTTCAGCTGCACAAAAAAATAACAAAACACCAAAAAAAACAGGAAAAAAAAAGCAAAACCACCAAAAATAAAAACAAAGGCAAAAGAACCCCCACGGATTAAGTCTACTGCCATGGTAAACTCTAAGGAAGTTTCTTGGCAACATAAGGTTAAAAAGGTGCAAATATTACCAAATATTTACATATCCCACAAACACCAGAACTGCTGCAGACTTCATTTATGGCATAAAATCATATTCTGCAACCCCAGGCTGCTTAAACAAAATAAAATTATAATATGGTTCAGCTACCTTAAATCCACAGGAAAAATCTGAGGAAGGGAACTAAAAAAGAGACTGTTTCTCCCTGCTGTGCTTTATATCAAAATCTAAATTAAGTCACTTCAAGTGCTAAAAATCTAATCTTTCTGGTGGTTTGAAGAAAAGAACAGAAAGACCATGCTGCTTTGGCTTCTCCAAAAACCTCCATCTGTGCTTCAGACTGCCAGCCACCTCCTGCGAAACTGCTAAAATCTGCACCTTTGGTCCAAATTTCCTGCAATCCTAACAAAATGCCTTGGGACAATGCACTTCAGCAGGATATCAAAACAGTGGGACTTTCTGTGGGTTCAGTGGCTACACATCTGCCTACAGATACTCTCAGTTGCTATTCCAACCAGCAGGGAAACTCTAGCAATCACATTATATAGTTTTCAAAAGAAAAGCAGTTTTCCTAAGGACAGTAGGTCAATGGCAGAAACGTCTGCAAGTGCTTTCCTGCCATTTCGGTGTGAGAACAGACGCTGCAACACAGGCGGGATATGTGCCTTCTGATAGTTTTTGTTGTCTAAGCAGACACCATAGTATTAGAAATCGCTACTCTTGTGTACTCTGGAGAGTGATGTTGCTACCACAGACAGCAGGATGAACCTGAGCAGACGGGCAGTTGACACAGGAGCAGCCACATTGCTGCCAGAATGCCCAGGCATTTGGGATCCAGTTTATTTAAAATATTGCAGAGGAACTTGCACATTCCAATCAGTCAATTTTAGTTAGTAAAAAACCTTGTCAAGGGAAACACATCAAAGATACTCCTCGTTATTAACCCAGGGACTAGCAAATGTACAATTTTGCTTCAGGCACTTATGTGATCATTATTCTATTTCTTGCCAGGCACAGTCAGTCAATAACATTGTGGTCATGATCAGAGGTGAGTGGGACATGAGCTGTAAGGTACTTGTGTCTTCTGGTCAGGAATTAAGCAAACAAAATGGCTCATCCCAGAGCTGGCACAGACTGAAGACTGGGATCCAGTTTAAAACTCCTTAGATTTCCAACTGCTTTAAGCTTAAAGCTCTGGAGTAAAACTACTGCTGTATTAACCCTAAGAGATTTAGTTAACATAGTACTTACAACTGATATCTCTAAAAGCACATATATAACATTCTGTTAACTTTGGGAAAACTTGAGCTTTAAACAAATTATAACCTCAATATTTTGTAACGGAGCAGCCACCAAGGCATTGCCCTCACAGTCACACGACACACAGCCCGCTGCTCCGGTCACTTCTGCTCAGCAGAGCCAGGGAGCAAAATAGAGCAGGGAGCTTTAGTCCTAAAACCATTCCTCTACCTCTCTCATCCCTCTGATAATTCTACCTTTTTATATAGATTCATGAAAATAAAGGCAAATCCTTAACTCTCCCACAGGATGTTGGTATTGCTTCCCTTCTATCACACCCTATTAAGCTTGGAAAGCACAGCTGGAAATTACTTTTTAAGGACTTAAAATACAGACTGCCTGCTGAATCCTCCTCTTGAACAAAAATACTGTGTGTCAAGGCAGAATACACTAACACCTAGGAATAAGTGACATTTCTACCCTACCTAGGCCTAAGAAAGGGTTAGAACTTTTATTTCTTAATAAAACAAATATTTTTGTCACTGCAATTCTAAATTGCCTTGATTTACTAAACCTGAACAGCTTTTCTAATCTAGTGTCTGAGATGTTCCTTGAAAATGCAATTTTAAACCAGTATTTCCCGGATAGTTATGTAAGTGAAGCTTCACAGAGACAAATCCAATATGCACATAGTACATTAGGTAGGAAAACAATACTTGGAGCAACACAGTTAGCTTTCCTTAATCCAAGTGACTCATCAATGCAGAATCTTTCTATTATGTGATCTCATTTTTTAACCTCAAATATTCTTTGTGATAATACAGAAACAAGATAGGAGCGAATCTGAATTTAAATTTTAGGTATTAAAATCCTTTTGGAGTAGAGATAGCTATGAAGCCCAACAAAGCTCCATGCTATGAGCTCCACAAAGACTGTATTACACTCTTTATATAGACTGAGTTGATGCTGAGCTTTTGCTAGAAATTAAAGAAACAACAGAAGTCTAGTGAGAAGAACAGGTGCACTGACAAAGAGGAAAAAAAGGACAGCCAGTAATAACCCCATGTGATTATGCTGCATCACAAAAGAGGCTGCTTGAGTGCAAAGAGAAACCCTTCTGTGCCCCAAGAACTAACCTCAGTGACACTAACAAAGAGGGGGAAAGAAGGACACTCAGAACATCTGAAGGGGACTGCCTTGAAGCAAACACCTAAAACCTGCACACACACCACTTCCCCCACGAGTGCAAGAACCCAATGACAACGTAAAGGGTGTTTCATGGGAGATTGGGATGTGTGTGTGTATTAAAGGAAAACAAACCATTCCTGAAGTTCTAAATAAAATCATAGAATGGTAAAATCACACATCTTTGTTTGCCTGTTTGAGAAAGGTTTAAGGCTCATTTCTTTTGCATTGGTCATTTATTTTGTTTCTGCAGTCTTAGTTGCAGAGAATGTTGGTGATATCTGTACCCTAAGAAGAAGCTGTTATTTTCCCATACTGAAGAAAAATTACCATATTTGAAGAAACTGCTAATTTAAATTTCGAAAAGTCAACAGGTCCAAAGGATACCCAAGAGTTCTGCTGGGATTTAAGTATACAGAAGATAGGAGGTTACATGATTTATCAAGAAATACTGTGAAAGACTCACATGTGCATTGGTATAAGATGTTCATGAAACTGAATCTAAACTCCTATTTGCAGTATTTATTTCTGCCACACAAAATTACAACGGACTGGACAGATACTGCAAAAACACATAATGTCTATCCTGTGAGGGACAAGTATTCAGTAATGACAATTTCAGTTTTGAAAGGGATTATTAAAAGTTCAGTCTTTGGTCCTTTACTAGTGCCTAGATACAATCACAAAAAAATGAGTGGATTGATTTGTTAGAATTGTGGAGAATCCATTTTATTTTTTTTATCTGTGTCTTAAATACCTCAAAGTGATTTACTCATTCAAATGAGCCACAAATCTAATCTAGCACAGAAGGTTCCATAGTCTCAATGGAAATGTTAGCTACTGAAAAGACAGCATCCTGCTTGCCTCACTTGTATCTGAACCAACAACCCAGGATGCTGCTGGGCCTGAGTATGTCAATTTATCTCTTTTCATGAATGGAAGTAATGTAAAACCAAAGTCAGTTTTAAAACAGTCTGAGATCTCAATTCCTCAGCAGAAAATGTACGCTCACCCTTTGGTGAAAGCTGCCTCAGGTTTTATATCACATGTCTAGTCTATAAGGGCAATTGGAAAACACTCTAACTTAAAGAACAACAGTCTCCTGCTTGGAGGCACTTAAATTTGCCATGCAATTGATGCAGATGGCAGGTGGGGATGGTAAGAGCAGGCACATTGCAAAGTCTTTAAACTGGAAGCTGATGCTTCCAAAAAGAACCTTTACTCATGCTCTGTTTTAATCAGACTGATTCTCCACCTGGGCTGAAATGACTGCCCCACAGGTCTGCATCAGGCACCCAAGCACCTGCTGAAGCAACGTTTGTAACAAGCCTTGAAATCAAGTGAAAAGGATCTCACTACAGTTTCTATGAAACAATACCTTACAGCCATTTTTATACAACTCAAGCTCTTCAGAAAAATATGTGTATTCCTACGAAAACTGCATACAGTGCCTTGTAAATCGTTCAAAAGAATCTAATTGCTCTATACTATGTGCCATATACAATGTCATGTATTTCAGATATACTTCACAAAATTATTAATTCTGAATGTTAAATTACTAATTCTGAATTTTCCCCTGCCAGTATTATGAATTCATTATTAAAGAGGAAGAAATTTTATTTTACTAAAATGCCAGTTTCTTGGAAAAATCTTAGTCTATTTCTTGCCTTTTCCTACAGAACAAAATTCCTGCAAACATTTCTTGAAGTGAAACAACTGAGAATAAAATCTCTCTGTGCCGCTAAAATGCCATTAACTTCCTATGAAAGCTAGTCTTTACTTAACCAATTTCTACCACCTTAAATATTAACTACTTGTATGCATAATACATAAGGTTTCAGTTTTTAGCTATTTGGCAACATTAAGTGAGTCAAAACTGTCCTGCTGGAGCCAGAAACTGAGCTGGGCCCATGGTGCTGTATTTCTGTTTGCTTTCTCAGACAGCACATTAATACTCTGCTGCTGTTTAAGTGCAGAAAAGGAAACAGAATGCATTAGACAATCAGATTTAGCATCTGAGAGATGTCCCTAGTGAAGGAAGACATGAAAAATAAAAACAAAGCAAAGCACTGTGCAACTTTTTGTATCAATCACATGCCAAGAGCGGCTTCACTTTTAAGAAAGGAGGTCAACAATACCAAAACCAAACTGGTGAAAGCACACAGTTCAAAAAAGCAAAACTTGAACCACTCCTTTAAACACAATTATCCTGTACTGTAAAGCAGACCTGTCATCTACATTGTATTATTATAGAATGGTTTGGGTTGGAAGGGACCTTTAAAGATCATCTAGTCCAACCCCTCCTGCATGGGCAGGGACACCTTCCACTGTATCGTGTTGCTCAAAGCCCTGTTCAGCCTGACCTTGAACACTTATGATGACGGGACATTATCTTACCTGATTAAAGCTCTAAGTCAGGAGAAAGCTGAGAATTCAACATTCTAATTTTAGAGACCACATAAGTATGAAAAAATTGAACTTTTTCCAGCATGTTAATACAAAGGCCAAAGTTTTAAGTGTACAGGAAGGTTGGAACAAGAAGGAATGGGTTGTCATCCTGCCCTTGGGATCAGCTTTGTTTCCTCCAAAAGACTGTTCCTGATATTTTTTCATAGGATATGGTTTGTGTTAAAATATTTAGTAGTGCTTTAATAATCGTGTATGTCCAATCCTATCTACAGAGGAAACTTGCTGCTTCTCTCCAGACTGCATGCAAAAATACCAAAAAACACACTCTGAGCTAATAACAATTATGGGGGAGCAGTGAGGAAGACTGACAAGCTATTTTTAAATTATATTAAAGCAGCATTTAAGTTCTCTTGACAGAAGAGTTAATTCCTACTGCTCTCTGGGCTGGAAATCAGATGCCACGCAGGATCTGGAATTGATGGAAATGAGTTTGATATCTATTTTTATCATCATCACTGATTTAACAATGAGAACCAAATTTTGGAGACATTCCTGTGAAAATGCCATGATTCAGAAAATAGCTTAACACACCAAGACAAACATTACTTAGGTCTAATCACAAGTTATACCACACGACTCCCACACTCACTTAGGCCTAAAGCAAGAGTTGTTGAACTCCTTTAAGGTTCCCCCTCCCACGCACCATTAGATCTCCCCCATCCCTCCCCCTCACCCTTGAATGCAGACTCACAACCTCACTTCACCACGACCTACTAAACCTGCTACTTTCTATTCTGCCCACTGCCTGCTCAGCTGCCTGGACTGCTGGGCTCAAAGGGGAGCAGGCAGCAACCCCACAGCCAGCTGGGGGCTGACCAGCCCGGAGGCTGATACTGCTTAATGTCACCACCAGTAACTTGGGTGACAGCACAGAACAAACACACTGTGAGTTTACAGGTGACAGCAACATGGGGGAAGCGCTCTGGACCCTGGAGAGCAAGGCTGCCACTCTGAATACCCTCAAAAATCTTGAGAAAAGGACAGACAAACCCCCCCTGAAGTCCAACAACAGCTAGTTAATCCCTGTTCACCTGGGATGGCTCAACCCTGCCCACACAGGCAGGTCAGGTGCTTACTGGCTGGAAAGAAGCTTTGCAGAAACAGACACAGTGGACAGAAAGTTTACCATAAACCAGCAGTACATGCCTGTGGCAGAGGCAGCCTGCTGTGTGTGCTGGACTGGGTGTAGCCAGCAGGTTTTGGCAAGTGATTGTTTTTACTAGTTGGCACTTACCTCCCAGTAAAAGAGACACTGATAGACTGAAGTGAGTCCAACAAGGAACCACCAAGACAGGGGACAGAAGCATGAACGCAAGGAGAGGCTGAGAGAATCAAGTTTGTTAACATACAAAAGAGATGACTAAGGAGAGATCTAACTGCTCCTTCTGCTACTTGACAGGTGGACAGGAAAACACAGACAGACCTTTCTCAGAGGTGCACACAGATAGAACCAAAGGCAGAGACACAAGCTACAGCACTGTGGAAATTCTCATCAGACACATGGGGAGAACACTGTACTTGTGGTTCCGCACACCTGACCCATGGAGGATATTAACCTGCAGGAATGCACATATATTTTAATATAATTAAAATTGTTTAAGTGTGAAATATTAGAACCTAGATCTTTAAATATCACCCTAGTCTTCTTAAGCCTTTCTTCAAAACAAACTGATCTGAGAAACTTCCTCAAGAGCCCCCAAAACATTTCTAGTAACTAAAACTGCATTTTTTTTCTGAATTCTCTGTGATAAGATATTCACAAAGAACTGTAACATTCATGCCATTCATCATTAGCATTTGGGTGGAGGTGAAACCAATTTCACCCTGAATATTCTTTCTGAGCTACGGCCTAGAAATCAGAAAATATTCAAACGAAAATTTCTTAGACCAGTGGCTATACATTTTAATGGGTCTGTAACACGATATAAAATTTATCATGAAAAGAAAAACAGCATTGATATCATTTACAAAGTCTTCATTTTATTCTGATAATTAAGACTGTTCTTCATTAAAAATAAACAGGAAAAAAACCCCCTCCACTTCTCCATAATAAATTCATTGAAGTTTAATTTAGGCACTGCACAGATAAAGAACTGCTCTTCAGACACACACGGACTTCCAAAATCAAATTTATTCTGCCAACAAAGCAATAATACCTCTACAAGTCAATACTCCTCTTGGGCTTTTTTTGGAGTGAAGTAAAAATAAAATATGTTGCCAGTAAAAATCTAGTTGTCCTATTTTGGTTTTGAACAGACTGCATAGCATCACAGACGCAAAGCAAATGTACAGCATGTGTGAAAGAGATGGAAAAAGAAAGGGGGGCAGAAAGGGATAATATAGAACAGGAGAGATGTAGCCCAAGTGGGGCATTACAGAAGAAATGAACTTGAGATTTGAAGGAGTTAAGAGAATGGCAGTATGCTCAAAGATAACACACAGAAAAATACAAGGGAATGTAGGCAAAGGATACAAATATAAATCAGTTTGGTCTTATTAAACTGCAAGAGTAACATAGTGCCATCACATGCTTTCCACCTTGACAGGTTCCTCCCCACGCCCGACTAAGCCCACAGCTTTGCACTGCCTGCTCATTTCTGATGCCAATGGCGTTTCTGCTCAAATTTCAGGACAGCATCCAAAACTGGAAAACAAAGGGGTGAATAAAGCTTGTTTTCATAAATTTCAAGCAGACAGTAATCAGGATTTTTAGTGTCAGGAAAATATTTCTTAAAATCTCAACAGGTGAGCAATAAGCAATCCTCCTTGAAATGGAGAATCACATCAGTACATAAAATGAAGCAGAATGGAAAGAATGTACTCTCCTATCTACCAGAGATAATTGCATTGAAAATATATTGCAACTGCACCATAAACTCACGTAAAAGAATTACGTTCTTCCAAATGGAGTGGATGAAGGAAACCATCTCTTTCCCGAACAAACACAAGGATTCATCTAAATGAAGGTATATAGTTGGGATTCACACAAATTCCATTCTTATCTTAGGAGCTGGTACCTGCAAATTTGTCTCTGGTTTGTTAGCCTGAAAATGCATGAATCCCAACAGTATATGACTTTGGCTGTCTTTTGTTTGCCTAAGTTAGTGCTGTAACTAAAGCCATAAAAGCAAGAAAAATAGTTACACGCAGAGGGATGTTAGACATCACCTAAATTTACATGTTGACCTGAAAATATCAGTCTTTTTGTCAGCTTTTAAATATTATTAATACATTATCATTCAATAGCTAAGTAGAATTTTTCAATATAGAGCATTATGTAAAGGTGTGATGACTCAGTTTCCATCACTACCATCTCATGTTGCAATAGACACATGCAATGATAAAAGAAAATGAAGGAAAATGATGATGTGTCTCAAGAATCTTAGTCAAAAGTAACTTCTTTCAAACAACCCACCAGTTGCTAAGATGGCAAAGATGGCTGACTCTTTGCTGAATCAGTGCCTTGAAGGAGGGCAGGGGAGATGCTGGTTCATTTATGAGTTTTAATTCATTATTTTAATGGTTAATGATCTAATTCTCCAATACTTTACATCTGGATAAAGGTATATACAGACAGTTACAGGCTTGTAGACCTCTACAAGTCTACAGTTACCATACTGAGCTAGCTATTTCTAGCTGCAGTTCTTTTTTTCTCTTTGGTGAGATATATCCTATACCTTTTGATTTTTTATCATTATTTTTGCACTAATATGTGCATCCAAAAATGTCAGACTGCACATGAGAGAACATGGGTCACTTATAACACACTTGTAAAGGCCAGGAGACACTTCATGATCAGTAGTGCTGCAGTGCTATAAAATCAAACTAACAAAAAATAATCATGCTATCTAGGCCTGTGGATAAGGCGAAATACTACTCTTTTTCTTTACTATATATATAAGCTGCACATATTTCTTTCATATTCCTCTCTCCTTATGGGTCTCTCCTGACTCTTTTCGAAGCCCACCATTCACCCCTTTCATACTTACACCTTTGAGACACTTCTGCAAAAGCAGCCTTCATTTTCTTTAGTATCAACTATGTTAACTCCCTTGGTACTCTAGAATATATGTAATTTTTGTCTTTAATAAATGCGTATTTAATTCCTCCCACCTTTCACTTGGCATATCATCAACAACTTCCTGCAATTGGCTGCAAATTTACGTGTTTTTATCATCTTTAGAGTCAACAGATGTTGCATAGGCTATAAATCACACAGGTTTTATGTACCTCTGATACTTTGTAGGAGAACAAAATGAACCCTGTGTTACCCAGAGTGCTTCTGTAGACACCTTGAGTAGAACTGCAAGATTTTAAAACCTCACGAAATATATCTTATCTCCTACAGCAAAGGCTTCTCAAAATTAGAGATCAGCCTATGGCAGAAATCTGCCCAGTCTGCTGGAATTCTTGCCAATTCTTGTAGCAGTAATAAAACTTAGCAACAGTACTAAAAAGACAGGCAAGAAAAGAATGTTGTTTGAAAGCCCAACTGATCATAACAGTGTTCATATTCCAAATACTTGTATTTGAAATCAGCCTTCACAGGTGCCTGCCTTTTGATCTGCCGATACAAATATAAAGTATTTAACGATGACACAGGCTGATGGCAGTTGCCTCTGATGATGCTTTAATACCTTCTACCTGGTATGATTTGGAAAGTGAAACTGAAAAAAGAGAGCAGCTTTAAACCTTTCCTGTCACCCCCACAACACTCATGCAATTTGATAATCAAGTTTCCTGTCCTGTTTAGCTGTACCTGCACTAACAAGGACACGGGGGACTGAAGGAAACATCACACCCCTTCCAACTTGCCCCACACAGGCTGCTCAGCAGTGCTCCCCACAGCCCCCACACCTGATGGTCACACACCCAAAGAAGTTCCCAGCTGTGACCACCAGGGAAAGGGAATTAGAGGAATGTGCCTGCACAGCTGCTCCTCAAACATGGAACAAGAGGAAACAATCGCTGAATGCACAGCCAGGTCTGCCCTTACACAGCTGTGGCACCGGCCTGTCCTGCTGCCTGCAGAAGGTCCTTGGCGCCTAAAAGTACAGTCATGGTTCATCACTACTGGTCTGCGATCTTACATGTACACTGACCACGACTGTCCCCATGGAAAACACACTCATATTGTTAAAATTAGGAAGCACATGCAGGTACAATGGTTGAGAAGTACCATGGAAAGTTTTCCTAAAAATGTACTTGTCTTCTCAAAATTATTTAATATTGATGCAAACAGAAACAAAACCATAGTTTTTCTTCTATTACTTTGAAACAGATAAAAATGAACAGCTAAGTGTTCCCAGATACAGTGCTGATGAAACACTTGAGTTCTACTGTCATTAATGCCACAGAGACACAAAATTAAAAATCAATATCCTTGGCAGCAGAGTTGAAAACAACGAGCTAAATGCTAAAAATATAAATCACTTTTTTTTTAAAGTTTGCATATCCGAGGAAGCAACCAGTAAATTCAAGCAAGTCTTTCAGTTGTTAAGAGCACAAATTGTTAACAGATGGGTGAAAACATTTAATTTAGAGAATAGCTGTTATTAAATAAATAATGCCGATATTTTCTTTGTAGAGTTTCATAATTATTTATGAGCCCATTATTATTACCTACATCTGTCAGCCAATTGTATCTAATAATTAACACAAAAAAGTTTAACAGGCAAAAAAAATGTGCTGCTTGAAGGATAAAAGATGTTTAGCAATTTAGCACTTTAAAATAAAATTGAGAGAACATACAGACTCATTGTGTACTCATATGATTCTATCATAATTTTTATTACAGTTCTAATTCTAAGTAATAGTCTGATAACAGATTTTTCTCCAGCCTCACAAAACATCATTTGTGGAATTTCCTGCTGATAATCACGAATCATTCCAAGATCAAGAAAGAAACAGAATCTTCTCTATAAATAACATTACTATTGTTGAAAGTAAATACCTTTTCCTTCTCTGGAAAAAAATCAAGAGAAAAGTGATTTCCCAATCCCATATAGCGAACTTTCTTATAGGAACAGAATTTTGAAGTAAAGAAATTATTACACTGCACCACAACTAAGACGTACATTTCTCCAACATCCCAAAAGTATATTTCATCAAGAAAAAACAAAGGAAAAATAAGTTAAAAAGTGAATATAACTTTATCTTTAGCATAAAATTAAATGAAGATTATCAATTGTCTTCAAAATTAATGGCATTGACATACTCAAAACCATTTATCATTGAAACACTGGAAATGAAATCAAGAAGTAGAAGCAGCAAAGAGTCTTGACTGGAAACAAGAGAACACATGGAATTCTAATACGTAAAACTTTATACTGTCAAATATATCTCTCTGGGCCATCTCTGCTCAGAAAGCAGCAGATAATCTCCATCACAGATCCCAACTGCTGGAATAGCTGTGGCCTTGGCTAGTGGCATCTGTGACTTGATTTTGCCCTCAGGTTAGTCAAGCTCCATTTCCAACACCGAGTGCTGAGCCCAGTGCATGGACAACTTGGAAAGCAGAAGCTCCAGGGAGCAGCAGTTTATGTTTTACCAATACTGTGAGCAAAGGTATTTTATGTTTGATAGTCCTCAATTTCTGTTTCTTTTCCATTAACCGTGAAATAAAACCTTGAACCACTCATGATTCTATAGACCTCCACCATTTTTCTCCCTCAGCCATTTTAAACTCATTAATAGGAGGTGGTGGCCACTGACAGCTGATTGACCTCTCCATCCTCACCCTACTAGAGAAGCGTTTGCCATCTGTTTTTCATTCAATAACCTTGGGGGCATCAAGTCATGGATTTACCCAATGCTACATAACTGCTTCTCTGCCCCAAGAATCCTTACAGAGAGTTCCTGACAGAGCAGGCACGGTCCCCAACCACACCTGGGTCCTGCTGTGACAGCCAGCACAGCCTCCAGTGGCTGCTGGGACAGTTCCCATGGAACGCAGCTCCTGCACTCTCCAACAGGAAGCACGGACTAGTGAATAAGGCTCTAGCACTACAAGAGTACACCTATTCCAGATCTAACAGAATTCCCATTTCATTTACACAAAGTATGCAAGAATGGAAAGTGTAGCCTCTGCAATGCACTGGGGTTTTTAAAAAAATCTATGTATTTATGCTGTCATGAACAAGAATTCAAAATTAAATGCATTTTATAAGACATTCCAGTAACTGGAAGTAGCTATTGCTTTCTATTTAAAGAAAAAATATATTTTAATTATATCATACTATGTTATGAAATAATTTTGGAGGAAAAATCAAGCATAGCGTATTTGTCATGAAATGGATGAAAACTGGACTTCAAAATGTCAGACCTTCCCAGAAAGCAACAATTCCAAGTTTCTTCTAACTCTCCTGAAGATTCATTTTCAACCACAAAGTTAATTATGTTTGATCTGACTTCAGCAAGCAGCGTTAGGGATCAAGGCAAATTGCTGGAGTAAGGGGAAATCAGACAGGTCTTCAAAGTCTTTCTAGGTAAGACAGAGTACTCCTTAGGAGGAACAGGCTTCAATAATAAAATTTTGTATTTGATAACAGGAAATAGGAAAATAATTTCATTGGCTTATTTAGAGAATGCCAGTTTTCCATCTTCTCATGTACAATAAGTAGAGGCTTTTAAGAAGAAAGGAAAATAAAAAAGGCTACAGAGGTGGTATTTACAAATAATCACTCAAAATTCATAAGCTACAACAAATGACAGAAAAGTTTCATATGGAGTCTGTTGCAGGGGTAAAAATAAGCAGAATACAATTCCCATTTTAGAAACACAATGAAGCGAAAAACCTGAAATTGAACATCAAAGGCCCCACAGCAACTAAGAGAAGGGATGTCTGTCTGTCTTCACAGAGGGAATCATGTTAAGTTAACAAAATACATAAACCACCAGAACTACATTTCTGAGAAACAGAAAAAGAAAACAAAATTCCTTGGTCTGATAAAGCAGAACACTTCAGAATATTTTCCCATGCTTCATGTATGTCTTTGAGGACCAAATTTGCATGTATGTTCTTTATTCTACCTGTACTCTCCAAGTAACCACTCGTGTTGCTGTGAGACTCTGTGCCCCTTACCTTCTGCCCCAAGTAAAACTGGAAAATTTGGTGCACAGTCAGCAAAGAGGAAGAGAGGATGGACAGAGAGAAGGACCTAACCCTCATTTCCTTCCTTAGAAAATTACAGAGAATGGAAACATCAGCAACAATTGTGTCAAGAGTTAAAAAATGAGTCATTCATTCCTCAAGAAACCATGGCATAGTTCTACGTTTTTTAAAACCACGTTGGTATTTATATTTCACTTTGTTTCTTTATTTCTGAACTTCTACAGAACCCTTGCTCTGCATTCCCCCAGGTTTTCAGAAGTCCTGAGAACTGAATGGGATCTGTGATGTTCAGATTCTCAAACTTTATCTTGATAACAGCATATAAAAATTTGGAATTACCATGTAATATAATTAGCATGAGATTTTTCAATCCTGCATTGCCACAAGTCAGCAATACAGCCGTGGAGGCACAGGCTGCCTTTCGCTTTCCAGAGAACACACAGCAGCTGAGACACATCTTCAAAGTTATTTTTTGAAAAAGCGGGAGCACAATGTGAGCAGTCTGGGCCTGATAACAAAGGACACTACAGTATCCCCACTTGGAAGTGACATGCTTTATAGAGAAAGGTTAAGGAGCTGTTTTTCAGCTACACTTCTCTCACTGCCTCCTCCTGAAAGTGATCACTTTGCTGGCTCCCCTCCAGCAAGGGCTTGAGAGGAATCAAACGATGCACTGTTGAGAACTGCAGAGAGCCTGCAGGCAGAGAGGTAAGACAGAGAGCATCTTAATGGGGAGAAAACTGCAGACCAGAGATTTCCCTCGTGTAAGGGAAAACATACTGGAGACACTGAAAGGACTTGAAAATTACCAGACACTGGAGGTATAATAAATTACAGGATTCTCCTACCACCTTCCATACAGTGAGGACACGAAAAATAACCACCTCAAAATCTGCAATACACATTTTAGCAACATTCCAGCAAACCACAGATACAAAAAAGCTTCGAAACCTCTGCTGTTAGAAGGATTTTGTTTTGCAAGTTTGTTCAGAAATGGATAACTACCTGACTCATCTCCACTATAGAAGAGTTCTTTAATGCTGTAGTACTGGTCACCTGTTATCAGCTGTGTCCTTTGAACCTGTTTTGAGACTACAGAGCACGACATAAATCTGCCACAGCTTTTTGGCACCTCCTGCCAAGTACTTGCTCACACTCTGCAAAATTATACAGACTATTAACCTTACATAAATTTTAAGAGTCTGGGTCTTCCCAAAGAACATGCAGAGGGCAGACTCATAAAAGTTCTTAATAGCAGCGACCAGGACCAAAACAGACAAAGAACCATTAAAACCTCCACTTGAATTCAGGTTCTGTGCAATTGCTATACAAAGAAATGAACTGAAATACAGTCCATGAAAAACAAAACACCTTAATAACTCTATAAAACCTCTCTTGGAAGGAGAGACATAAAACTTGTGTGTCTCTGCTTCATCGTATCTGAGCATTTACAGCACAGTGAAATTCATAGCTTATTCTCAATTCAGAAATAAATTTACCAGATAATCCTAAATATTGCAGTATAAAACAGCACATCAATCTTAACAAACTTTATCTTCAGCACAAGGTTTCTACAAGATTCAAAAGCAGTTATCATAAGATTTATACTAAGTCAAATATTAATGTAAATATTTCTAAGAACTCTTAGCTTTTAGTTTCAATTTAATTATTTTATGGACTTGCTTAATATGTTATTGCTTAATATGCTTAAAATGTTTTGACTAGTTCAGTCAATGTTGAACAAAGAAAAAAGGAGTGCAAATGACTGAAGAAAACTGTTCTTCATCTGGAAACAGTTTTCCAACACACAGTGATAGGTTTTCTGCCCATCTGTTAAACCAGCCCCATCAAATTGTTATGAGGACAAAAAAGGGGGATAGAAAAACAGTATTTGTTATGACTCACGCAGTATTTTTCACTAGCTTTGCTTACTAAGTGTAACACAGTTGATTCTATGTTCTATTCTTAATATATATTAAATCCACCTCTCGATTACAAACTTTTCTTAGTGCACCATCACAAAGATAAAGTGAAAGGGCTACAATATTTCTATGCCAGCAAAAAGCCTAAGTGTACAAAAGGGCTTTGGGTGGTGCAATGTATCCTGTTTCATTCCACAGCTAACATAGGCTGACGTGGCAAAAATTCCTTTGCAGCACTACACGTATGCTGAAAGGACTGTCTGGAAGAGCCATGCCAGCACAACTTGCCTTGTGGAGAGCAGGCCTGAGCTACCCAGGCACCTCAGCACTGACAGGGCACAGCCCCAGTGTGGGCACCAGCGCGGCGCTCTCTGTAAGAGGCACCTGCTTTGATTTCCAGGGAGCCCCTCGAGCACACCCCGGCAGGCAGGCAGGCAGCAGGATGAGAACTAAGAATGATGCTGTCACACAGCAGGGCATGGGCTGCTGCTCAGCAAAAGTCTATTACAAGCAAAGTGATCCTCAGCACAGGTCACACTGCAATTAAATTGTTCTGCTGTGAATATTTCCCCAGTTTTCAGAGTAAACAAACACTAACCGAAAAAAAAGGAATAAATACAACAAAAGCAAACTACTGGACAACACCTGACATTTTAAAATAGAGATACTGAGTTTGTGCAACTTTCTCAAGTCGGTCAGATCATTTAGCATGGGACACTTGGCTACAGTTACCTGGTTTTGGAGATGAGCTATTTTTCCCTTGATGGCAGCTGACAGTGCAGCTACCCAGCAAGTGCACCCAGTCTGTTAAAAACAACATCACAGCAAGTGAAAATAATTCAAACCAAATTCAAACTACTCTATTTAATGATTGTATAGTTCTCATAAAATGAAAGTACATTAAATAAGCAGAAAAGATCAATATGACCAAGAAGCACCTGCATATTGATCAAGGAAAAAAATAGCAGAGAATTGTCCGATGCTTCATCCCAATTCGCTGCTCCTGCTCCCACAGCAGGGCTCCTCTGTGACTCCCTTACACCCCGACTCGGCAACTGTACAAACTGCCACTCTCTTTTGTTCTTTGCCCACCCCGTAAGTTTTAAAAATAGCATTAATACTTATATTAAATGTACTATACTTCTACTGTTTTAAGACACTAAGACATAATTATGAATTCAAAAAGTAACAATAGGTGGTTGGTGGATGGATGAAGAATAGAATTGTAAGTCAGCTTCTGATGGACAGGGGGTGTTTTGTGCTGCAAAAAAAGCTAATGAAGAATTATATAAGAGTTACAAAAATACAGGACAAGGAAATCCCAATAAAAATTAGAGGTGTTCACGAAAAAAATTAGACATAAAAGACTTCCAACTCACATATAAGGATGGTTGGAAGGCTTGGGATGGAATAAACTCTACAAAAGAAGACAACAAAGATGAAACCGTTCTTCGCAAGGCAAAGTTGCTCTGCCATTCATTGACTCTGATCATTCCAATTGCTCAGGGTTTGTCTTTTCCTTTGTATCTTTTACCTGATTTCTTTTACTTAAAATGTATTAAAAGTCCTACAGAATTCAATAGTGTTAATACAGTTAAGCTTTATCAGACTCGTAATCTTATTTTAAAAAATCAGATTAGTTTATTACCTTTTATTAAATTCTTTCAATTCGTAGTTTCAGAAATTAGGTGACAGAGGGTGAAAAAAGGAACATACAAGCTTTGTTAGCAAAATGGCTCTCCCCAATTCTTCTCTGAGTCCATGTAAAATTCGGTATTTTAATTTTCTCATCCACATTTACAAAAAATGTATTTAAAATCGTAACAGATACCAAGGCAATCTCAATCCACAGCATGGAGATCACCCCATATCTACATGCAGAGTCAAAAGAATGCTATCACAATGGAGATAAAGCAAAAATTAATTGGCAAAAATTATTTTCAGGAAATCTGAATAAATTTCAGATTGTCCTTTCTACTTGTTATGTCCCCTATCATTAGTCAAAAATTATTCTCTCATAAGCAAATGTTCAACTGGCCCAGGTTATGAGTCATTCCATTTACTCTTTCTGAGCTGTGCTGTAAGGTCAGCTTTCTCTCACCCCTCTGGAATTTGCTGAGTCTTCAGAGACCTCCAGGGGAAACTGGGAACAGTAATGATTCAGACACTTACTTTATATATAATCTGACCATTTAAGAAAGGGAAGATATTGAGATCTGGTAGCAAACCCAAGTCTCTTGTGATTCAGTTCCACTACCAGTTTGAATTTCAGGTGCCACGGCTCCCTCCCTTCCTCATCTCCCAGCCATGTCATCTCTTTCCCTCCTCTGCACCCACACAAGTCAATCTTTAATCCACTGTGTGTATGAAGCTCCACATTAAAGCAATAAAATACAGAACTCTGTAAAGTTTTGGGTTATACTGGCATCAAGTTTTCACCATCTTACTCAGCAATTAATGCATTTTCTGATTTCTCTTTACTCAGCAACTAATTAGCACATGCCTACAACATATAAAGAATGCACAAAATCGTTGTGGCAAAAGCACTCAAAAATTTCAAAGCACAAGTGGAAATTCTTTAGAGAATAGAATTGAGCAAAGTAATAAAGTTGGGAAGAAAAAGTGCCAGGTTATCTAGTATTGAAACAGACACCTTCAATAAGGGTAAACTCTCTGGGGGAAAAGCAAAGGAGCTTTTAAATGGCAATTAGGTAAGTTCAGATTATTCAGATAACATTTGTTATCAGCTTTCTTCAAATGTTCAATCACTGCCCTTCAGAAAGTAGCTCAGCTGAATCCTCTGTATTTTCATAGTAATTCACTTACCTAAGTCAGCTCTTTGCTTATGTTTTAGAGCGAGGGATTTATTACTTGGCAAAGGAGAGGGGTAATGCTACACTGTCTCACAAGGCAGAGAAGAGCAGAAGTCCCTGACCCCTGGAGCACTCCTGGTCTGTGCAGCAATGACACAGTGCTCACTCTGTGTCAAGAGAGCAAAGTTCTCCCCAGCCTGTGCCCAGTCCTACCCTCAGCACTGCAGCTTCACCTCCCCCTGTAGGTGTGCAGGTTACCAAACGATCCACGCGCGCAGATCTCATTGGGATTACGCCTCCTGTGCTCCTAACTGCTCCTAAGAAACTATCCAATACTTGTGTATTGATTCAAAGTATTGATTCAGTGCATTTTAGTATGCTGGTTGAAGACCAAAAACAAAACCCAGCACCATCCCCTTCCCTGGGAAGCGCTTCCCCCCTCCCCCCATCCTGCATGTATAGCTTAAGTTCAAATCCAGGTTTCTCCAAGCAGATAAAAGCCTTCACTGATCAGTAAGGGCTATGTTTGGTAAATGTGAACATTACACATAAGTATTCTAGTGAATTAATCCTCTTAAATTCTATAAAAATATATTATTCAACCAAAGAGGATTCCCTTCCCCACTGCAATTACACATAACTAACACGGGTTACTTTTTTTTTACTCCATTATTTTATTATGGGAGTGGGAGGAGAGAGAGAAAGAGACTTCTACAGAGAACAGGTCAGCAGTAACACTACGGGCCAGTAGGAAGGTGAGTGCAAAGGCAAGAGAACACAACAAACATCGGGACATAGGAGAAAGGATGACAAGAACATCACGTAAATAGCAAGCACCACCAGCAAGAAACTGAATGTAAAAGTTCAAAAATTACAGTAGACGCCCATTATAGAATAATTTTAATGAACTTGCAAAGACAGTATTTCAGACTAATTTAACCAAGGAAAACTAAATGAAATCTCCCTCAAACAAAATAGGCTATACAGATGGAAGTCTAGTACTGTGGGTTTTACCTCTGGGAGTTGCAGCCTGCACAAGATTCTATTCTTTCATTACAAATCTGTTGTGTGGGGGGCGGAGGAGGAGTAACTGTGTTACAGGGATAAAAAGAATAGCACAATTGTTGTAGGAACATCTAGTTTCTCTATGTATTTCTATCCATCGCAATCCATCTTCAACTTCTCATCTATTTTTCCTCATTACCTTCCTTTACTGTGTCAGCAAAGAATATTTTAGTGCTGGGGGGAAGCACTCTATAAATGACAGTCCCTGAGCAGGACATCACTAATTCATTACTGATGATCATTAAACAGCGTTCATTTTAAGAGAACACAGAAAACAAAGAGAGCTGATCAAGCTCCATCAGGAGAGAGAGGAGGACTGGCAGGAATAGCAGCTGTGCTCTAGCTCAGATTGGATTCGTGTTGGCAGAACTGTGAAATAAAGCCTGCAACATATTGTGCCTTTATCAAATCCTGCTTTCCCAATAAAAGGTATCCAAGGAATTTAATGCTTATGTTTTGCCTTTCACAGGCTATTTTACTTAGGACAGTTTGTGTACAACTGAATTTATAGAAGTCCAAGATGCACTTATTTAGACACGCTGCTCCTTCAAGCGGTGCCATCAAACACACACACTAACACAGCCTCATTCATCTGAGCATCTCAAAGTGCTTCATAAATGCCAATTGAACAGATGCTACGAATCTGAAAAACGTTACTGCCTGAAAATCTCACTTGGTTACAATAGTATGTTTTATAAAAAAGTAGAAAGGGCCAGTGCAAGGGGAAAAGCATAATTTAAACTATACATTTAACAACATTTTGTATGTATCAATTTTAATAATACATTTTTCACAGTCAATTATGCAAGAGTCAAGTTCCTCCCTTGCCAAGAAAAACATCCTAAAAACTAAATAAAAAGACCTGAGAGCTCCTCAAAAATTTTTTAAAAATCATGAGACATAAAAAACCCTAAAATTCAAGCAATTACAGATGTATTTGTAAGACACAGATGAAAATGAAAAAAAAATCTATTTTCAAAGAAATGTAAAAATTAACATTTAGGATTACAGTATATAGAAATTTATGCACATTTTGTACACTGGCCAAATGAAAAAATTAAGTTGTTTTATTTGTCTCTCTCATATCTGGGCACAGAATACAAAAAAAGGAAGAAAAACCTAAAGAAAGAAAGGACAGAGAGATGTGTAGGAAGATCTCAAAGCACATAAATATAGTGTTGTTCTTTGTGTTCCCATGTAGAAACTACAAAAGTAGGTCATCTGTTACGTATTACAACACAGCGATATAAACCAACTTCTTCTCTTCTGACTACCTTGGTGGGGAGAATCTTTTTGAGTATAACATTACATAATCCATTGGTGCAACTACCTCAACCTGCCTTAAATAAGTAGCACTTCAGATTTTGTGAAACTGATGTAAAACTTTCACAGCTCAGACTTTCAAACCTGAAACTGGGGCTAGAAACAGAAGTTCAAACCCAGAAACTTCAGGAGTTCGGTGACTTGTTATTTTCCGAGCAAGAATTCAGAGAACGTCCCTAGGAGTGGGATCACTGCACTTGTGCCTTCTCAAGTGGGATCACTTATCCAGGGAAACTGAGCAGCAGAACTATTCGCCTTCTACAGGTATGTATACCAGTTCTTTTTTTCCATCTCCCCTCTCTCTGAATCAACCTTATAACCCTGATTTCTGTGCTGCTATAGAACAGTAGACCATTATTTTATAAATAAAGCTTCAGATCAGAAAGAAGAAAAAAGTGTCATTCATTGCAATTCGCAGGCGGGTGAAAGGGCTGCAGTAATGTTCCAAGAAAGAACTGCCTTTTCTTTGTGCTTTTCTTAGGTTCTGTCTGAACCTAAGCAAGCTGCCAATTTATTTAATCCCTCCACGAATGAAGGTAAAAAAGGATTTGTCCAAGATGACATATAGTTATAATAAACATAAAGGAGAAACTGTCAGATATCTTTGCCTATTCAATTCCCTTGGACATTAAAAATAAACTTCTCCAGACCTGAAAATGCTCTAATTAATTCAAAATCCAGTCTGGTATGTTCAGTTGGAGAACCAGATATAACTCAGTGTGTAACTACTGTAACTTCAACTGTGGCACAACAGTATGGTAGAAACTTTAAACAAAGAAAATTCTACCACCCATAGATCTGATTTATTCACATTTTGCATTCACCAATAAGAGAGCTACCCGTAATACTTAGTATTTTACTAGAAAGTCAACTTTATGTTTCATCAGAGAGATGTGTGCACTTTGGTAACAGAGATAGGAGCAGTATTTATTATATTCACAATGGCAGAATTATAATTTTGTCTCATATTACCATGAGCAACTACAAAAGCATCAGCTTGAGGTAGACAGCAGTGAATTCATTCTAGTAATTATGGGTACTAGTGCAATAATTAAGATTTTTTGATGTATCAAAGATCATATCTAGATTATAAACAGAAAGGAGAGCATGACTTCAACACCACTTCTTCAGTCATGCTTACATTAATACAAGTTCAAACGAGGAAAGCCTAAAAAGAGCCAAAGAAAACATCATGTTTTCAGATAATTTAAAAACCATGTACCAATTACACAGAAAGGTTTACACTCAGATTTTTCCATCTTCAAGTATGAGTAGTCCTACTCTGTTGGCAATAATGACAGACAGTCTACGTTTCAAACAAGGTAATATTTAATAAATAATGAAAGAAAATTTATGTGAGTTTCATGGACTGTTAATTTTTTCAAACAATTGTAATTGTAAAAGATCCTTTGAGCAGTGGAAATTTTTGCCTTACTCCCTTTTTCTCCACAAAGGTGATGGGGTACCATGGAGACTAGTACACTTTATTATTATTAAGGGAGAATGACTTAAAACTAGTTCTAGCACATTCCTTATAAAATCTTGTCTTAATGTTGCAGTATTTGAGTCTATCCAGATTCTGTTTTTCACAGTAATTTTTCTTCAGATCTTTAAAGCTATATATTTACATAGCCAATAAAGCTCACATTTTAAACAGTTAAGGAAAGGAAAGCACCACAGTCAGATGCAATTGCTACAGCTCTTTCTCATGAGATTTAAAAAAGCATTTGGTGCATGAGGCTTGAAGGTGAAATCATTTTCCCTACTGCTTTTCATTCATCATGAAGATTGCAGTTTGTAAAATTGCTCAAAAACTATAGAGACTGCACTTTTTTAATAGCTTTTAGAAGATAGCACTTGCCTACAGTTCCCATCTTTAGATCTCATAGCATTTTTGGCCACTGTTTTAAGCATTCTTATAAAGGGAAGAAGTTTAACACCAAGGAACTTGTCTGAGTAACAACTTTACATGTAAACCCAGTTACCACACAAGTCCTGTGAACATTGTCGCAACAGGAGCATCATTCTTTGTCTCCTAACTAATACTGCCTTGGGATTTTGTCCAATGCTTCATCTATTCCCAGCCAATTAATTTATTAATTTCTCTCCAGGTTTTTTTTCCTTTGACTTATTTCTACCCATGATTAGAAATGGAGAGCTATGAAGTCTATACCAAAGTGGGAAAGGTGAAGAAAAGAACTTACGCCTTCAACTATATAAATTTTTCAATGTTAGGAACTGGGGTGGTAACACAAAGGAAAATCCCAAGGAGTGGTCAGGCACTGGAAAAGGCTGTCCAGGGAGGCGGTAAAGTCGCCATCCCTGGAAGCATTCAAGAAACAACAGATGTGGCACTTAGTGCTGTAGTTTAGTTGACATGGAGGTGGTGTTTGGTCAAAGGTTAGACTTGATGATCTTGGAGGTCTTTTCCAGCCTTAATGACTCTGTGATATTACTTCAGATTAAAAATACAAACGAAGACAGGAATGCTATTACTTCATCTGTACAAAAGTCTAAATTTCAGCAGAGATTGATTTTAGTATTGTAAATAGATTTGTGTGTCTTTTCTCTTTCCCAATCCTCATACACCAGATACTACTTCTAATAAATTTAAGCAGAAGAAATGCAAAAAAAAAAAAAAAAAAGAAAAAACAAAAACAAACAAACAAACAAAAACCCAAACAGAAAAGTTTGCTAATTGGAAGAGAGGGGGGAATATTATCACCACTGTGAAAGTAAATAAAACCAGAGTCAAAATCCATTCAAACTACAGCTTCAAGTACTTTTTCCATTGCCATTGGAGAAGGCCCATCTTTGGAGAAAAGTTCATTTTGGAAAGCTTCTGGGGCAAGGGTACGTCATTTTAAATTTAGCATTCCTTCTTGATACCTTTTTGCAAGTAGGATTCCACTGCAGAGAACACATTATGCACTGGAGAATCTCCATTTGGAGAATGTAACAACTATACTGTTTCTATTGCCAGACAGCATGTAATTCATACCACTCCCAGAGAATTGGGTCAATATTATAAATACTGTATACTTGTTTATATACATGTACACACTCACACAAACTGTAGCTATGGTGCTTGTATCACAGAAGCTCCAGGATCAGGAGTCTGCAGGCACTGAACAGATCAGCCTTGGGAGCGCTGCCTGGCAGTGCCAGGGACGGCACCACTTGGAATCCAGTCCAGCAGTCACAGATTTCCACAAGAGCAACCAAGCTTGTCTGGTGCCAGCTCTGCCAGCACCCCAAAACCCCAGGTTTGGGAGATGATCCACAACAGTGCTGAGAGGGCTTTGGGAGGTGGACACAGCAGGCATTTTGAGCAGCCCTGTGTTTAAACTGAACAGCAAAGAGTTGGGTGCTGCAATTAGAACTATTTGGATACAATTTTCCCAAATGAAGCACAGCATAATTTCATCATTAGAAGTTCAAATATCATTCAAATACCCAAACAAATAAATAAATTACTAACTCAGTAGGAATTCAAAAGCCAAAAGGCAGTCAAAGGAATACATTTTTCCACTCAGAGGGTAAAACAATAGCTGCCTGGCTGCTTTCTTGAGCCCCAGTCAAGAAACGGGCTGGCCCAATCTGTGACCTGCTCAGTGTTCGCTGCTTTGATATCTAGCAAGCACTTCCTAGATAATAGTAATCAGTGGAGATTAGAAGCTATACATTAATCTCTGCGAAGCTATAGAAAAATCTGTGAATCTATAATACTTGTCAAAAGAGAAACCAGCATTTTGCATTGTTTTGCAGGTGCTAAAATCACTTAAAAATAATAAGTAAAAGCACAAGCTATAAAATTCATCTACATTCAAATTTATTTCTAACTGCTACTATTATTCCACTATGCCAGTAACCAATAATGCTATCCCAGATAGAATATTGCTGCCAATTTTACAAGCAAAAAATAAAAATAGGTTTTGCCAGAATTAAAACTGCATTTCTTCCCATTTATTTATTCATTCAACAGATGCATTAGCCAAGACTCTGCACAAAACCAGAATATTAAATTACATCATCTGGATGTATTTCTAAAAAGAATCTAAAAAATTAAAAAGATTAGTGATTTGGTGAATTCATTACTTCATCATCTACAGCTAGCAGCTCTCAGCAATCTTAAAACATACTTTGAAAATATAGATGCTTTCAGGCAAGCACAGAATGAGAAAAATAAACTTTGCATCATAATCACAGATTTAAACAAAGATTTAAAATTACAGATTAGCAATTTGGTGTGGACTCTCTACAGTCCACAGTTCTCTCTGCAGCTGCTGGTCCACGGAATTTTTGGGATCAATCCCATTTCCATTCTCATTTCTTTGTGTTGTGGATGTGCAAATCTAGTCAAGGCAATTTTGTGCCCAGCTGATCACAGGATGTTATCCAGCAAATTGCCATCCATGGCAATTGTACCCAATGGAATTATACTGTGAGACCAAAGTGAAGAAATGTTGATACTGAAGAGTTTTTTTCAAAACCCAAAAACTTAAAGGCAAGGTTTACAAGTCAAGCTCTTAGCAGTACAAAAGAGGACATAAAATTCATCACTCAACATTCTCTGTCCATTTATAGCAAAGTCTATATAAATAAAGCAAAGCCTATATAAATAAATCTGAAGTGCAGCTCAGTCACCCTTACAGTAATTCTCACAACTTCTCTGTCCTTGCATGTGACTCCTTCAGTTCTCATCAAATATTCATGATACCAACTCCATGCCTGGCTCATCCTAAATAGGTACCTTTTCTTCTTCCTTCTGTCACATCACACAAACACATTAAGATACAGGTAGGATTGGGAAGGGTAAGAGAAGTAGAAATGCACCAAAATACAAAGCACCTACATATTAATGAAAAGCTTTTTTCAGTGTGGGACAACCCAAAGTACCAAACATAAAACCACTATATCCAGTTTGTTCTATTCATAATATTGATTTGTTTAATTGTTAGCTTCTATATGTTTACAGGTTTTGTTTATCAAGTATCTTTACAGTTAATATAATTTCCCAGTTGACATTGGAAGCAACAACTCCTCAAAATCAAACTCCAGGTGAAATACTCCCCAAACGTGGTTCTGTATTTTTGCCCTGTGTTTAATAACCTCCTGTGCATGCTGCAAGGCCTGTTCCATAAAGATGGGGGGGAGGGTTTAATTCTGAAACGCTGGATGATGAAGTAGAGAATTCTGTAGTGTTTCATCAATATGTTTTTTAAGATCTCATTAATTATTTGCAAGTTCTGGAGGTTTGTTTTGCTTCCCTGCCCCCCTTCCAATGCAGTTGAGGGCTTAAAGCAATTTAGATAGAAGTAAAGTTAGTGCAAGAAATAATTTATATTCTGGCTTTGCCAAT
This sequence comes from Sakesphorus luctuosus, assembly GCA_013396695.1. Classification (NCBI taxonomy): domain Eukaryota; kingdom Metazoa; phylum Chordata; class Aves; order Passeriformes; family Thamnophilidae; genus Sakesphorus; species Sakesphorus luctuosus. Next base: position 457,932 of record VWZD01002968.1, read on the forward strand.
ACATTACTTTACTTCAGAAAAAACTAAATTAATGTCCTGAGAGATAGACAGATGAACTATTTTTTCCACTCAAACCTCAATTCTCTCCTTATTATTCCAAAGCATTGCCTTGGCTTAACTTTCTTTGTCAAGTCTAGTTAGACATAAAAAAATTGTGCTTAAAGACCTGCAAAGAAAACAAATGTGGCAATTTTCTGTAGTCTGCACATTCTTCAAAAAGAAATTAATCTTGTATTATAGAGACTGAACAGATTCATGAAACATGGACAGACTTCCCAGATCTGCCCTAGGCTTCCAGCACATAACCAAACTGTTTTTCTACAAAACAGAATAATGTGAAGAGAAACTACAAAGCAGACACAAGATGCTCAGGCATTGCAGTCATGGACATCAGACAAGCAGCTAAAATCCTTAATTTAAATGTTAATCCACACTATCTCTAACTGCCCATATAATTTTGCTCTAGATTAGGGCACTGAACACAAAAAAAATTTCTGTGTCTAATATCAGTCTTTATTGCCCCAAAGGACACTGCAATAGCTGCTTTGCCTACAGGCTTCAAGATTACTGAGAGTGGCTTTTATACTCTCACAAACTGTCTGAAGTACTTGCTATCATCACAGCCCGTAACATTTATCAAGGTATGCATTTAACTGACAGGCCAAAGAGCCATAGCGCCGTTACACACAGATGCACTCAAAAACCACCAGAAAATCCCTGTTGAAGTATTCTGTATTGCTTATTGTGATAATGCCAGCTTAAAGATTTTGGAGTGGGAGTAGTTAAACAGGGTATTAGCAAGAACCCAATAAACAGGGAGCTGCCTAGAATTTTTTGATGGTGGTGAACAAAGTAAGTTTCTGAAGAATATATGACAAATTGGCAGGGAAAAAACCAATTGCCCTGGGGGGAAACAGGAAGGGCTGGCTGAGTTTTTCTTTCTCCTTCAAAAGCAAGACAGCAGAAGAGGTATTACATTAAACAACTTTAAAGAGAAACATTTCCAACCTAGCCACCAGCAAGCTTAAAATAGTAACCACTTTCAAAGGGCAGACTCTCCTTTCCTTTCATTACTTCCTCACATTAAAACTAATCTGCTTGATTAATAAGAGAAATAATGTTCTCCAAACCCCGCTGTCGCTCAGATGACTGAGTACCATATCTACTGTGGAAAGAATGAGAACTGCAAAAGACCACTACTTGTATCAGAATGGCAGCTTCTCTTTCAGAAAGACAGCAAGGTAACAGAGAGAGTCAGCATGTAATAACTCACACGGCTTTCTTGTTGATCGGTTGTTGCAGTTGCTGTATTCCATCTCTCACATTTGCTCCAGGAGCTCCTAAGGAAAGGTATCAATTTGCAGAGTTGCCAGCCTACCTAGTAATAGTGAAGCTTCTCACTTGGAAAGGTACCACGAATAATGCAAATAACATTTCTCCTCTTTCCTATTCCAACTACACTTCATAGCTCCTATCACTTCAACTCATTCTACCTCTGTGTTTTAAATTATTATGTAGATCATCAGTGAAGGCTGCTGAAGAATTTGACAAGTTTTTTCTCCAATAACATGTATTTGCTCAAGATCCATCAGTGTAAAAAAATGTCGCAACCAACCACTTTCAATTTCTCAAGATTTTATTCATAAAGTAAAACACAGGCTTCAAACCTAATGACTACAAAGCCACTTCCAGGCATCAACCACATACAAAGCAGAACAGTATTCCCTTCCTCAGACATACCACTGACACTACTGCTCTCAGCCTTCTCCCAAAAAACAGCATATGAGAGCATTTTTCAATATTACAGTAAGTGATTTCAAAGACAACAATTATGCAGTGAAGTTAAAAATACTTTAGAAGACGGAAAAAACCTGAAACTATGGCTTAGGCACAAAAATCCTTGATATTTGTCAGGCTTCACAGACAAAATTAGCTCTTCATATGCACGTGTATTGCATGCACTTTAACACAGTTTAGGTATTTATTTTAGACTCTGGACCTATAATATATATGTTTTAAAAAATCCAGAAAATATGAAGGGTATTATATTTCTCTTTCATTTATCTACTTAAGAAAGAAAGAGGCCTTTCTCAATAATCAACTTTTCAAAAATCTTAAACTACATTATGGATACAAATTCTGAAAATGACTGAACCCAAACAACAGAGGAAGAAAGAAAATAAACTGAACATGATACCAACACAAATCTCAATTTAGATCAACATGCACATCAATCAAATGAATAATTTTTCAGCAGAGTACATGTGAAGCCAACACAATGCGCTTAGTTCAATTTCTACATTATTATGTATTTATCATTACAGCTTATTACTTTTAAACTGCTTTCACATGTCTTTTTATGGCACTACATAAACAGATTTTCTATCAGTTTCCCTGAACAACTCTGTAAAAATAACTCAGTAATCAAGGTGGCAAAGAGAGGACAACCAACTGATTTATCATTTTAAAAAATACGAAAAGAAAACATATAGTACCGCATATAATTTTTTAGATTCTGAGAACTAAGTTTATGAAATATCACCACTATCAGACTGATGTGAATGACTTCCTGCACTTGAATCAAACACAAGGGCTGACATGGTTTTAACCACTTCTACCTGTCATTCACAAGAAGGGAGGGGCTCTACCATTCATAGGTTTTGTTTTGTTGTCTGAATAAAACAAAGTATGCTCCTGTCACTGCAGTTATGTGGAAACAGGCAGAGTTACTGTGTGTGGTCACTGAACTTTGATTTTAAGGGTAGTAAGCCTATTGGATCCTTTTCACATGGTTTTTGTAGCTCTTCCAAACCAAATCAGCCAAGGGGCTGAGCAAGACTGCAGCACACAAAGTCACTCTGGTGTAAAAAAAGATCACTGTGGGTGATCTTAACAAAGTCTAAGGGACACAGTTTATGTGATACCTATTCATGTTCTGTTCAGCCTTTACTCACAGGCAAGTTAGACCAAAAGACTTGTCCGTGCCTTTAAGCTATAAGAATGGTCACTTCTAGGCATGCCATGTGAACACTTTGTTTTAATTATCAGAAAATGATATTGCCTTCCAATTTCAAAAAAATTACTAGAAACAAAATCTTTTCAAGATCTCTGAGGAATGAACAATTTAATCTTCCTGTTTTCTCATTTTGTTTTAAATTAGCAATTCCACTTAAAGGACATTACACCTGGAAGGTGTGTAACCAAACTCCTGCCTCAGGGGATTGTAACCAGGTATCCAGTGCTGCTCCTGCTGCCCATCCCACATACTTAGCTAGGCATGACTTTCATGGCAACCAGGATATCTGATGGAGAATCCTCAACCAACTCCTGAAGTTTAGAGGTGAATCCTGTGCACTGTGATAAGCCAGGCAGAAAGCTTGCTAACAAGTCTCTATTGATGCCGATCCGTGATGCACCAGCACAGCTGTCGGCAGCCAGGACTTGGGGATGGATGCTGGGCAACACAGCCACTCAGCAGCAGGGAATAACACCAAAAAACTACTTCCAATATACAAAATATCTTGATGAAAGCAAGGTAAGCAACCACCTGGGACTTCCAACCACAAGGCAGTATTTCCTGAATCTACAGCCATGCAGGGTCAGGACTGCAGCTCCAGCACATTTCAGCTTCCATGCTAAACTACTTTCCAGCTTCATCAATCAACGTTCATTCAAGGACACCTTCACAAACTCACACAATGCAAACAGGTGGCTTTTTTCTTTGTATGTTCGAAGCAATACAAAAGATATGATGTCAGAACTCCCCAAAGCCTTTCCATAATAATGGAAACCTTCACTAGAACTCAGTAGCAATTGCCAACTTAGAGCTAAGAATATTTTACAAAAGCAGAAATCTCTCAAATTCTCAGAGTTGTCAAAGCACAATTTTAATGAAGGAAAAACTAAATTCACAGCAATATTACAATTTTGAAAGAAAAACAATCAAAAAATTATCTTGAAATTTACAGTTAATTAAACTTTTGGCAATAACTACTCCAAGATACAGCACCATTCATTGTGAATGTTTATACTAGAGGACAAACCACCTCTATGGAGCTAAGCTGGAGTCAGACTGATGTTATTTAAATTACTGCTAAATTTACCAGCCATACTTCCTTCCTGAGGATAACTGGTATTACCTTTTTCTTCTTTGCACTAAAATGCTTAAATAATTGTGCAGCAATGCACCAAGACTATGATTTAGCTACAGCACTTAAACGAATTTACTCTTATGATACGAAAAAGGCTCCTTCTCCATGTATGAATGATAACAGCACTGGTTTGGCAATTCTCCTTTGGTATCACCTCCTTGTGCAAAACTAAAACAAGATACAGTTTCAGACTTAATAGCTAAAGGGCATCCCGTAACTTACACATTTCCTCATGAGTACAGAACCTTCCAGTGCTGAAAAGGTCAACAGTTGAACTAACATGGAATACTACTGAACAAATAACCTATGCCTAACAATTACACAAGCTCAGATGAATCCTATAAGACATTCTTATTTCATGGCATAAGTAGCTACCTTTTTTATACTTAGGCTGCTATGCTAACACTAATTCTGCATCTTGAAAAAGGAATATATATACATCATACAGAAAGATATAAAATATATGTACTATTATAATATTACATATATGAGTTACATATAATATGTTTTTAATATCGATTTAAAAACACTTACCTTTGTGTTGCTTCTAAAGGTCTTTATCTTTGTAAATACAAGAGGAAGAACAGTGAAACAACATACAATTATCTGGAAAATCCAGATTTTTCTATGGATGTAATTCTAAAACTGAGAAATCAAGATCAACAATGTCCCATGTGTGGGACTGTTTTCTGGCAAGGGAAACATGAATGTTAGAAAGGCGAAAAAACTCAAACCCCAACCTAAATAAGTCATTATAAAAATAACAAAGCAAAGCAAGTTGTATGGCAATCAGTGATAAGAGAGAAAAAACATAACATTAAGAGCAGGACACTGAATGGCAAATTAATTTTGTGGATGTCAGTCTTCACTACAGAAAAGGAATAACAGCCTTAGAACAGTTTTCGATAGATTAAAGAAATGACAATAAAGTACTTGTGCCAAAAGAAAGACTGCATTGTCATCTGAGTCAGAATGGTATTTATGTACAAATTCTAGCAGACTTTTTATTGTCTATTCAGCATACCACTCTTAAACAATAATAAAAACTCTAACAACAAGAACTTGTGTATTACATAGGAGTCAGATTTACATCTTTTAAACATAAAAGCATGCTGCAACATGATTCAGGCCAGCAAGCCCTGATTTCAGTACTAGGTAAAGCAGAACACCCTCACAAATTTAGCATAACAAGGACACATCAGTGCAACCCCCAATCCCAAACAGCTACTATGCACTGCTTAGTTTTACTTAATACTATAGAAGTTACAGGATTTTCAGCTATGTTCTAACAAAGTTCTTTGCAACTGATTACTGAGGAAATCAAGATGCAATAAGAAACATTTTAGATATGGATCACAAGGTGCTAGAACAGATGCAGACAATAAAATATCCGAAAGAGCTACATTAGAATTGGGTATCACACTGCCCAGAGTAGGTAAGTGCAAGGTACAGAAGGAATTGTGCAGATGCACCATATAAATAATGCTGAACAACAATCCCAGGCCAAGATATCCAAGATCACTCAATACTCATTTTCAACAGTAACCTAAGTTTTAAAGACATTACAGGGCACTAAAAACATTGTATGAGTTAGGAGCCCCAGTCTCTCGCAAATATGAAATAGATGACATTTTTAGACCCAGAAGCAAGAAAATTCTGAACAGTCATCAAAAGAGCAGCAAGATTCAGACTAGGAAACAAGATGTGCAGTACAAAGAAAGAAAGCATTGCTGAAGCATTCAGGGAAGGTAATCATGGAAACTGAAAAAACACTAATGCAGAGAACAAGGAAAGTGAGCAGACAGGCTCCCAACTGTGTGAATAAAGATCTTCATGAATGCCCAGGAGATCTGGATGTTAAGATAGTCAGTGGTAGGTTTTATGTAAAGTTATCCCTAAAACACACTAAGAGAATGCTAAAGCTCTGAAATCAAGGACCCTGGTAGCAAACATCAGAATTGAGTACATCATTTGGCCCTGCTAGACCTTGTGATCCTAACAAGTCTTTTTAACATAGTAAAATTTTTTTAAAAACTGCAATGCAAGAAGCTGCATTCAGGGTGATCTTATCAACTCACCAGCAGAGTTTAGACCTCCAGGTTTAGAGATGACCTACCACTGTTATAGAATGCTGTAACAGCCAATGCTGGGATATTACATCCTCTGTGTAGAAAGTAAGATAGTAGATAAAAGATGGAAGAGGACCAAGAAATACACTACAACTTCCAGATTTTTTGAACTTCCTGCTCCCAGCAAAACAAAAGGTATTCTAACAGACAGTTATGAATCCTGAATTCAATTTAAAAGTACTACAGGGGTGCATGCTATGGCAATTGCCATTATCTCTACCCCTATGTACTCAGTGTCCATTTACACGCATATGCCTCTGTTCCCTTATGCTCCACCCTGCTTCAAGCTCCTGCCTCTCTGCATTTATTTTTCCCTCATATCAGACCCAGAAGACTCAGCCCTTCACAGCTCTATTCTCTGTCACCATCTGGGTCTCCCTCTCTTCTTGTGTTGCCATTCCCAGTCCTACAATCCTTCACCACCAGTCTCTGAGTTTAGGACTCCTGCTGTTCACTGATATTTCTACCTTCTCATTACCCTTTCACCCCTCTTTTTCCCTACCCTAAAAGACAAAATACCAGTCAAATTCTTTCTCTTCCATTCTGTACTGACATAGAAACAGGTATAAGAACAGCACATTTTTCTGTTTATGCTGGGTGCCTGCACATGGCTCTTTTTGCCCACTCTTCCCCATCTACCCTTTGAGGATGATGTCATCTGTTCACACCATCTTAAGTAGCATCTGCACAGCAATGGCTTATAAGCATGTCTATCCATCCACCTACTCCTGATTGCCTCCATATGGTACTGCTTCTTTTCCTGAATTTCTCTCCAGAAAATTTAAGCTTAATATATGTTCACAACTCAGCTCCTCATCATTCCTCTCAAACGCTTTTTGCAGAAAAAACTTCTGCCAATATCACCTCCTGTGATACAGGTGGTCCTTCATGACCCCTTCGCCTGCGTTTGAACCACATAGCTGTGCTACATCCAGAATCCTGTTACAATCCTCCTCCCTGGGTATATCTTTTTCTTTCTAACAGTACAGCTCATCCAATACCTCCATCTTTGTTCAGACACACTGAAGAATTAGAAAGGGAGATGGAGACTCATCTGTTTAAATTTAGACAGGCTTCCTTACTTATCCTAAGTCATACTGAAAGGGAAGCAAGTAAATCTCTTTAATATATTAGTATTTATGCTTTCATTTCAAGAATCCTCTTTATCACATCAGCCTTTAGAGCTATGCTGGTATCACTGGTTTCAAGCTCTTGGGAGGCAGATGACACAGAGACAGCTCAAAGGGCTCAATCAGTTGCCACTCAGCGTAGCCAGCTGGTACCTGCTGATCTTTGCTCAAAGTTTCTGCAATCTTCATTTACATATTTTCTGAATGTAAAAGAGTATGGAACAGGAAGCACAGGATGGATATGCAGCAATTTTAAAAAAATAAATGAAGAATGCTGTTACTTAAAGATAAATAATATAATGGAGAGCTGTCTGAAAAAAAGAGAAGAAATAAAGACATCTGAGTTACACAACTGCAATTTAAAATTGCATTAACTACTTAAAAACAGAGGACCCCATGAAAATTTGACCCAAACTACCATCTTAAAACAGTTACTTATTTAAGAACCCTACTTTAACATTTAGTACTTAACCAAAATTTAAAAAAAAATCTTTTAAATCAAGACAAAAAAGGAAAAAGCCCCGCACTCACCACTCTCATTTGCAATTAAAAACTATCCACAGAACATTTTATCCTCAGATATTCTTAACTACTTGTTTCAAAAACCAGATTTTTTTAAAAATACTGTACGGGGGTTTATACTGAATTTATTTCCAAGGTTTATTTAGCCAAGCACTAATCAGAACAGATATTGTGCAACACTTTTCATTATGTGGTTGTGATTGTTGTTTGTAGTGACAGAACAGATTCAGAAGTAAGTTATGAAACAAAAAGTGAAAATGAAGACATCCCCTGCAAAGTGAAGGTCAAGAACATCATGTAAGACATCCTTACAAAAACCTGTTAAGTCTTCAGCAAAATTCATGTGAAACATATAAGACATTTTTCAGAAGTTAACATTTCAACAAAATTAACAACCTTCACTACAACATATACATTGTACATGGTGATGGATCCTAAAAATCATTCCTTTCTGATTCATGAAGTAACTGAATTATCAAGTCATTTTAAGGGTCTGAATAATCTCTGTGAATCCTAACAAATTTTCCTAATATACATGTTGGTACCAAGTTGTCCTCAATGTAATTTACTGAATACAAGATCTAGATGATCACTTAGAAATAAACATGTGAGGTGAAATTCAGCATGGCTTAAAGAGGCAGTATTATTTCATAGATGTTCTTAGGACAAAAACAGAAAAAAAAAAACAAACCAGAAACCCAAACCACCAAAAACCCTCAGAAATGGAAAGTAGGCAAATTCAAATATAGATTGGTGGAAGCTTTTTAAGTAATAAATGTTTAATCCCTTTTTTTTCAGTGTCATGTGGTTGCCAGTGTACACAAAGTAAGGAGTGAAAAGGTAAAAATAAAACAGGCATACCCTTAATATATTCCAAAATTTATAAATCATTTGTAAATTTAGTCCTTTTATAAAAGAATCCTTATATAAATCGGGGGGAGGGAGGGCATCAATCCCATATATGAAGCACAATTTAAGCCCAACATCACTGACCAATCAAAATTAGTGAATGCACTGCATCTCTCTGCAGTGAGGAGAAGCGACAAGGTAGGCTGTCATTCTGCAAAAGCTGCCCCTCGCAAGCTTTCCTCTCCGAAGCACTGCTCTTCTTTTTTAGAAAGCTTGAATCTCACTGGTGTCTCTGGAGACAAGAAACCTTCAGTATGTTAAATTACTTTCATTATGTATTTTCAGATGCTTATTGATTCTACCGTAGGAAGAGTGGGAGACTGCAGCAGCCTGTAAAGCAGAACTAAAGCAGTTGTATACATTAGGAGTATGCTGAAACAATGGCACAGTACAGGCACAAATTTTCATTAAGGTCATTTTCTGAAGATATGCTTATTACCCTCTTTCCATTCTACTCTGCTAACAAGTGAACAAAATGAATCCCTCCAACCTGGAACTGCTTCACCTGCATCGAGAATTTATCAAATCTTTAGTGGAGGTAAGATCTGTTCCTTATTATGGTATGCAGAATAAGCAACATTGAACCAAATTAAAAAATAGGAGAAAAAAGGCAAGAGATCAGATTTGACTTATATTAGGCACTTATTGTTATATTTGAGGCCAGGAAATACTCAAATGTTATTTCCCCCTCCCCATTAAGAATAGAATGGTAGAAAAATGTTATTCTGTATGAAAGTCTTATAGAATATTAAGAACCTGTTTTGGTCGTACAAGATAAGGACAGCACAGTTTAAGCTCATACAGTATTGAGAAAACAACCAGGAATATGTTTTTCCTCCCTCAGCAGTATTGTCAGATATTGGCAGTTAAATATGTTTCAGATTTATTCAGTTACCCTTCGAAGGATCAGACAGTCTGTAATTAGTGTATACATACTGTTTTATGAAGGTTGGCTAATATGACTAATTTCTAATTGCTCAAGAAATCTCCCTTTTTTGTTGTTTTTTTAAAACTTATTTCTTTCATTACCCTGTATATTCAAGCCATTTACTAAAAGCATGGATTTGCTAAATATTTGAAGAAAGAAAATTATAGAATTGTGCAAATTAAACAAAAGCACATTTCCTATAAGGCTCATTAACTCTGTTCAGTTTCTCATTAAAAGGCAAGAGAGTTGTATGTATAAGGTACCTGCTCACCAGAGCTATAAAACTACATTTTCTACCTTTACTCACAGACACTCTACATCCAATAGTTACTGCTTCTAGTCAGGGGGTTTTGTAACCTGCACTGTCCGAAGAACAGGAAACTTGTCCAAAAAAACTAAATTCATGTAAACTGACAGAAGAATATGATTTTACTAGCAAATAGAGAACACACTAACTGATTTTCTATGTAATCTATAAGGTCTAATTTTAGAAATCTATTGTTTATTAAATAAATGATATTAGAAAATATATTCTTGCATTACTTTATTTTGAAATTAAAAGCCCTACTTTTAACCTTTTTTTTCCTCCCCTTCACAAGGGCATGCAGCAACTAATTCAGTTTTACAACTGACAATATGAAGAATGCAGTTGACCGGGTATCTTTGTAGCTGTCTGACCTACAAGCAGCAGGATGCATCACTAAAATGTATTCTTAAGACATAAAGGAATTAGAATCAAAACATGGAACACAATTGTATTACCATTTACGTGCATGACACTTCAACAATATACATGGAAGACTAAAATATCTGCTCAGATTTTCATTAAAAGAAGAGTGCAATGATTGATTCTTAAAATGGTGAGCACTTCTTAAAGAGGGATTTATAATTTAAAACCAGAATTGTGGAAACTACTGATGCATGAAGAGACAATGAAACATGAAATCCCAAAAGGAAAATATGCATACTTCACCAGCAAGCTGAATAAAGGCTTAACCAAGCTTTTTCTGTACTACTCATTAAATAACTTATTTGTCATCATAATGACTAACGGATATTTTCTCTCCATTTTATGATGTTATATATTCTCCTTAAATCAAAATAAACCAAATTAGGTAACTCATGGTTACTCTCAAAGCACGTGAACTGGATTTTATGATGTATAGCAACTTCTTTGACTAAGCCATCACTCAAAAGTAATGAGCAGGAATATTACAGAAAGAAATACGCAACCATAAACTAAAGGATGTCTACACACACTCTGAAAACAGAGATCAGAAATTATTTCTCTTTAAACCTGGAAAATAAAAACAGGCTGCTACAAAATGCAACAGGGGAAAGAAATTAACATCGTTTAAAAGAAGGTTTACTTGTTATTGCTGGCTTGAAATTCAGAACAGACACGCAGAATATGCCCTGGTCTGTAGAAGTGTCTGAGGCAATTAAGAAGTCCCCATGTTTAATCAGAATTTTTTGATGCTGAACTGCAGGAACAAAAAAAAGGGAAAAAAACCTGAAAGGAATGAAATAAGAGCCCAGCTACCACTTGATTTCCAGGTTACAGTGCATGTCAAAAATCTCTCAGTGACACCATGTATCAATTTCTGACAAGCTGCTGCCACGATGTGAGAGGCCCTTGAGGCTCAGGGAACAGGTAGGTCGGCAGTCCGTGCCCCCAGCTCTGCTCAGCACTTGCAGGGAACAGGGATTTACCCAGATGGGAGAGGGATGTGCTGGATAAACGAGCTCCCTGCCTTCACTGTTCTGCTTTTATTTAACTGAAATTGGATCAATGCAACAAGGATGTGATGTTTAATCTATTCATTATGACTTAGCACATCTGAACTTTTCTGTTTTCACAAAATTTCGGTTGGCATAATATTACTGTGAGAGTGTCATTTGTTTTAGCAGATCTGCTTTTGATTTCTTCCTGGCTTTGGCTAATACAAAAGAACTTCATTTATCCAGCAGTGCATTTGGAATGGTTTCTTGAAAACCATTCACAGTCAGGACAGCATACATAGAGGAAATTGTATTCCTGAGGGCTAATACAAACCGAGAAGAGGTTGCCTAAATTAGAAATGAAACAAAGCTTTTGAAATATTTCTTGTTTTATTTCACACCTGAGATTAATACGTTATAATCTACATCTCTTTATATTTAAAAGGCACATGTGAAATAGCTGTTGAAGAATACCAAGAATTTTCATCATACAATTTGCAATTAATAGTATTGTTCAATTGAGGCTTTTCAGAACTGCAGATGAAATCCATTTGCATACTGTATCCCAAGTGTGCTTAATTCATACTTTCACTTTAAAAGAGCTCATTTTTGTTCACCTTACTGCTACCCATTTTAATGTTTCAGAATAGCAAAAAGGTTGACATTCAAATTTATTTTCATGCCCAGTACGTCCCCTCTTAATTTTAAACCTACCTAAAAAAAAAATAAGCCTTCAAGTATCATAGCAAGAAATTGAATAACCCCCTTTTATTTATTCACTCAATTAAAAACTCAAGAGCTGGCAGACAATATAAACAATACAAACATCAGGTATTTACATGCAGATGCTGTATTATTTACAACTTACCGGCATGTGTAAAACAAAGCACATGAGCCACAAAATAAAAAAATCTCCCAGATGTAAGAAGTGTTAGTTTTTTAACCTCAGTTACTCCTAAGAGAAACATACTATGTATGTAAATCTGTTGGATTTAATTGCAGTTTGTAAAAAAAGCCAAAAACCAAACCCCCAAAGGAATTTCTTTTCAAATATTATTTCTAAAATTGTTCTCCTAAATGTATTCTGGAATAAAATTAAATATTCCTCTCCTCCATGTAGGCACTGATTTCTTGAAGAAATTGAACATTTAAATGAGAAAAAGGAAATGTAGTATTTTATAATAAATTCCGTTGCCCCAAATCCAAGTTAAGTTTTGCATTTGAAATTGTATATATTTATATAAAATTGTTGTTGTGGCAAGCATCATACGTTTAGAGAGACGCATGCATAAAAGATAAAAGTGAACAGAAGATTTCAAGCTCTGTAAAAATCTGCTGAATTACAGAACTTCACATTGCAGTCCACAACACTACTGTAAACTTCATAAGAAAGACGTGGCTAAATTGGCATAAATAATTTAAATGTTCTTTTTATGACACATGAGTAACAGTGCTCAATGTTCCTATCACTTTCTTTTTCCACAAGAGCTTTTTAAAATGATCTTGAGCACTAATTTGTTAATACTTAACAACGTGCTTCTAAAATGACCCTTGAAGCAATACAAAGGCTATGCACAAGTATAGTTTATTCAACAAATGGGCCTTTTGTGAAAAACCACATCACTATAAACAAAGCCTTGCCTCCTTAAGTGGAAGCTTTTCACTTTTTTTCTTTTTTGAAACAAATCATGCCTTCTTTTAAAAAGGAGAGACCTTATTCTAGATCCTCAGGCTTTTGAGTCCATGCCAACTAAAGCTCTAAACATACAGTAAATGAAGAGATTGGTAATAATAGCTGCTTTTCCTCCTTCCCTCCTCCTTCCCCAGGTTTTATCTAAAATAAGTGTTAAAAAAAGAAATCAAATCGTTCCGTATTTTATTTCACCTTTCAGGAGAAAAAACAACTGCAACAAAAGAATGTGTTTCTCCCCTATTCTGGAAGTCAACATGCAGTCTGAATCGAACATCACAGTTCGAGATGCCATTGATGACATCGACACCAACATGTACCAACCACTGTCATATCCATTAAGCTTTCAAGTTTCTCTCACTGGATTTTTGATGTTAGAAATTGTTTTGGGACTTGGCAGCAATCTCACCGTGCTGGTACTTTACTGTATGAAATCCAACTTAATCAATTCTGTCAGTAACATAATTACAATGAACCTTCATGTACTTGATGTAATAATTTGTGTGGGATGTATTCCTCTAACTATAGTTATCCTTCTGCTTTCACTGGAGAGTAACACTGCTCTCATCTGCTGCTTCCACGAGGCTTGTGTCTCTTTTGCAAGCGTTTCAACTGCAATCAACGTCTTTGCCATCACCCTGGACCGCTACGACATCTCTGTAAAACCTGCCAATCGAATTCTGACCATGGGAAGGGCTGTGATATTAATGACGTCAATATGGATCATTTCACTCTTTTCCTTCCTGATTCCTTTCATCGAAGTCAACTTTTTCAGTCTTCAAAGTGCAAGTACTTGGGAAAATAAGACACTTCTGTGTGTGAGTACAAATGAGTACCACACTGAACTCGGAATGTACTACCACATTCTCGTTCAGATTCCAATATTTTTCTTCACTGTTATAGTAATGCTAATTACATACACCAAAATACTCCAGGCCCTAAATATTCGGATTGGTACAAGATTTACAACAGGACAAAAGAAGAAAGCTAGAAAGAAAAAAACTATTTCTCTGACCACCCAGCATGAGACTACAGATATGTCCCAGACTGGTGCAGGAAAAAATGTTGTGTTTGGTGTCAGGACTTCCGTGTCTGTCATAATCGCTCTGCGCCGAGCTGTGAAACGGCACCGGGAGCGGCGGGAACGGCAAAAGAGAGTCTTCAGAATGTCCCTCTTGATCATCTCAACATTCCTGCTCTGCTGGACACCCATCTCTGTTTTAAACACCACCATCTTATGTTTGGGCCCAAGTGACCTTTTGGTAAAGTTGAGATTATGTTTTCTAGTAATGGCATATGGAACAACCATATTTCATCCTCTACTTTACGCATTCACAAGGCAAAAGTTTCAGAAAGTTCTGAAAAGTAAGATGAAAAAGCGAGTGGTTTCAATAGTGGAAGCAGATCCCATGCCAAATAACGCTGTAATACACAACTCATGGATAGAGCCCAAAAGGAACAAAAAGATTACCTTTGAAGACAACGAATTAAGGCAGAAATGTTTAGTACCTCAGGTTGTCACTGACTAGATTTCAGTATTCACCAAAACACATAAACCGGAACATTTGAACAAATTGTAGAAAAATACTGCCAAATAAGAAAAACTTTTTTAACTATTGGTGAGACTGTATATTTTCAATATGTATGTTAAATAGAGTAGGTCTTGTATATTCAATTTCTTCATTATGTAAGATATATGTTGCATGGCTGTTTGTTAGCGTAACACCATGTGTATATTTGTCAAAAATATTCAAGTCCTCTTTTTTTAGAAAATAAATAGCCTTAAAGAAGTGCGAACTTTTAAAAGTATTTGTATGGCTCAGTTTCTCTGTAAATACAAAAGAATTTTTAAAGAAAAATTGCACTTGGGAATACTTTTCTGAAGCACAAATTCAACATTTTGCATGAAATGGTAGTTTTAAATTTAATTTATAAACAGTATTGATCAGAGATATTCTGAATGCTATGCAGGTACAACCTGGACACATTTTGACCTCCTATTTAGACAGCTCCTTCTTTCAAATTTCTCCAGCATGCAACTGCCATGTATGTGTTGACAGAGTCATCTACATGATGTCCTTCAGTTAATGGTTCAGAATCTGTTACCTTTGATACGAGGGGAAAAAAATTCATGCCAGTCCAAAAACTGACAGTACTTTTAAGAAAAGTAAAGTCTTGTTTATACAATTTCAGATCCACAGTTTTTACATTTGAATAATTACATGGGAGGGATCGTGGCAAAAGACAGGCTAAATGAAGGAAAGAAACATGGACAAGAAAGATAGTGGGCTTGATGCCAAAAGATAACCCACCAACCGAGCCATTCCTGTATAAGGCTTAGATTTTCATGCTGAAAGGGTTTAGCCAGACCTCTAGTGTGACATGAGGACCTTTTATACAGATATTTTTCATTTACACCATACAGCTACATAGAAAAATATGGCTGCTAAATGCCACAGCTGAAGCTGACAATTTTTCTTGCCCTCAATAATTTTTTTATTATTTTTACTTCACATCTCTATCAATGATGTTCAGTTCTAGCTCTGCAACTATTTTGTCACAAACCAATCACCAATACTGCTGGCTACCCTATTCCTGTATTTCCTGGGTGGCCATGGTATGCCTTTCTCCTACATTCTCTTTTTCTATTTTATCTTAAACCTGCACTGAGGAAGCAAGAAGCCTTAAGAAGTTACCATCACCCTAATATTGTAAGCAAGAATTAAGATATTAATCCAAACAAGTTTGTCTGGTTGTTTGCACCATGCCATGCTTAGAAATTTCATCATTTCAATGAAGAGTGGCTAAATTCATTGAACTAATTACTGGTTATTAGGGGGGGCAGAGAGGAGTGGGAAACAAAACAAGAAACCGCAAAATCCATGAGGAGTTACATAAACTGATCAGTGTGTCACCAGCTACCAATATACTTAATAGGCTCATTTTCAGTAAGTAATAACTTACATATATAAAGAAAGCAGAGCCTACCCTTGAATATGTTAGTTTGACTAAAGGATTACACAGACAATGAGGATTTCTGAAGCACTTTTCTGAAGTTGCATATAGAAAAGAACTGTTGTTTTAAGGGAACAAAAAGCTCTTTTCCATTACATTGCTAAATTATTAATCATATGCGTATTGCAAAAACAGTTTTTTGGGTTAAAAAAAAAATTGGTAATGTACCTTAGTTTACTTGGGCTCGTGCCTTAGCTTACCAGAACAGAATACTCAAAAACCAGTATTACAGCTCCATATTCTAAAGAATAGTCACTTACAATCAGGCAAATTCTACCTACAAATTTTATCTAATTGATCGTAACTGATTGGCTGAAATTACTGGGTAACATGTATTCAGACAGAATTTCACTGGCTTGTCTGTGCAAACCAGCCCAACGACACCTGCATTCGACTGTACCCATTTACAGTGTTGTTTCCAACTAAGCTATCCCAGTTTCCCACAAGAATTGAAATCCTGTGTCTTATTGCCGAGGTTACCAAGGTTTTATGCAATACGCTTTCTTTTTTCCATATGCTCCACATTTATCACTTCAAAAACATTCTTTTGGGAATAAGTTCTTCCGAAAAGAAATGTACCCAAAATATCTAATAGAAACTGTAATTATTTTCTTTTCTGTAGCTCTTCTTCCTTTCCCTTTCAAGCCATCCTCTCTATTTTGAACATTAGAAGGAAGAGAAAGTGGGATGTTTAGGGTTAATGACTTAACATGATTTCACTGGTTACTTATCAACTTATTTCCAATAAAGCATTCAGATATCAAAAATACTACTCATTTATTTAAAAAGAAGGAAAAGAGAAATCATAATGAACACAAAACATGAATAAGTTCACATCACATCCTTATCTGAAACAAGCATTTAAGAACAGCTTTCAGGCTTGAAAGGTTTCTTGACAATATGACTTTTTAAAACTAAATAAATCCCCAAGAACTCAACGTTTAGTGCTAAAGCTCATTCATGAGAAAGTCATATGCAATGAAGAAGCACTTCTCAGCAAAGATAAAGAGCAGCCGAGGAATTAGTCAGAGAGATTAAGCCCAGTTTTAAAGACTATGTCGATCATAGCCATTGATTGTCTAGGAGAATAAAAGCAAGGCCATTTTTACATTTACTATCCTTCATCTTCATTAAATTTTTAAACATGGATTTATACGGCACTGGAGTACACTCTGAGGGCTGCAGAAGAAAATTCTGCATACAGCAGGGAGCAATACAAGTAGGGATACATGCAATCCTGTACACACACAGAAGTCATCATAAAACACAATCATACATGATCTATACCACATGACAGATTTAACCCAAACAACATAAAATCAAGAGTAAATAGTGAAGACACACTGAATATCCTACAGACAGAGAAGAGGATTTCAGGAGGGATAGGAAGGTGCGCCGTGGGTGCTTGACAGATAGACTAAAACAGAATGCAAAAAGAGGCAGCATCACTGGAGAAAAAAGGGCAAATATATGCCAGAGTATTGTACAATCAGAAGCCCACTACATTCTTAAAAATGATCTCACCACAGTGAGTCATTAGTTTAATTACATTTCACACCACTCAGCCTAAGGCAAGCAGAATTGTACAGGACTCCAAAAATACTAATTCCAGCAAACACATCTCAGAAACACAAGCAAGCACTGCCAATTTTCACATGTTCTCTGTCCCTGAAGTATTAGCTGGTATCTGACTATGTTGTCTTTTAACTGCAAATGCATTTCCACTCAATTTTACACTGCAAAATGAGGTTACCCCACACTGAAAATTACAAAAAAAAAAA
>VWZD01002968.1:475938-546316 GCA_013396695.1 Sakesphorus luctuosus
AAAAGCAGAGTACAGTTCCAGTATCTATTAGAATATTCAAGAAGCACACCTCCACACACTAGTATATGGCAAACCAGTGAAACAGAAATTATGTAAATACATCACAAATATCTAGTTTCCAGTAGGCAACAATTTTTATGGATTACAAGGCACTGCTACATAGTCAGAAGTTCTGTTTATTTATTAGTGCCAGGGGAATAGGAGTCACTTCAGTGCTTTCTAAATATATTAGATTAAAAATGTATGCATCTGGATACATATCAGATCAAACACCTCTCTTCCTTAATTGTTACACAAATACACACATGTATGTAATACATAATCACTACATAACCATACACATCAGAAGTGGGGCTCAACATCAGCATCTATTTTATATCAGTATGGAGAAGTTTTTGGTAAGAGTATCACTGAACTGGACAGACAGGCATATACTTAAACATCCTCTCTTCCCCACTACCACTTTGTTTGGTTTTTTTCTTTTTAAATGAAATAATATACTCAACAAGCTATACAATTTACCTGGACACAAGGTAAAAATTTTCTACTATGTTAACCATTACACATGTTATATAGCAATCCACGTAATACTTCTATTTCAACATGAATGTATGTGCTAGTCATCAAAATTCTTTGATAGCTGAATATTTTAGACTATTGTTTGTTTCCTCTGAAGAATGTTTTAGTTGCCAATTGCCATTAAATTCTTTTGAAAGGAGAGAATACAGCATTCTTCAGCACAGTTTCAATGAAGTATTAAAAAAACTAGAATAAACTAAATCCCCCTTCTGTCACCCAGGGTTCCATCAAAATACCTCCAACATATAGCTAAGGACAATCAGCTTCTGCCTTAAAACCTTCCAGCTTTTGTAACAGCCGAACTCCACTCCCACTTCACACATGCTGCCATAATATCACTGAATTTATTTGCCTTACACCCAGAGGAAAGAAGAATCTGACTCTGTAATTACCTTCCACTTTTTCTACTTCGTAGAACACTTGTGCAATTCAAGAAGCAAAACTAAACACAGGGTTTGCATTTTGTTTTGCTGGGGAAGGTTGAAAAAAATGAAATTAAAAAAACTACGTGATAACTGACTACCACAAAGATCAAAATCACTCACAGTCAGTAAGTGTTAAATCAGGAGGATGTGAAGTAGGTGAAGAGTACAGGTCAAGTGGAAAACGGTAGAAGGTAGAAGGAAGCACTGTAAGGAGCTGTGGCCATCAGGACCACTGAAAGCTGGAAGGCAACCTGCGCTTGCTCTGCAAAGAATGGTAACCTTATTTTTCGGGTTATAACAGAAAAAATACAAGAGGAATTTATCTTTGAATCATCAACTGGGATATGAGGTCATGCCAAAGTTGTTGGGAGGAGAGGGGAGAATGAGTCAAACACCAACTCCAGTAAAGGCTTTTGATTTAAAAATTATACACAGGTAACAGACAAAACAAGGGCATGCCTTATTCTACTACCTCTTTTCCTACAGATAAAGTATACATTGTACTGAGAACAAAGTACATACAGAGCACATGCATTACAAGAACAGGACGAAAAGGTTATTAAGTGTCTGCCCCCACTGATAAATTTTTAAAAATGCTGTTGAATTTTCTCTTTAGTCAGTATTGGTCAGAGAGTTTCAGTTTGTCTGGATGCTTCGAATGTGTTTCCACTATCACAGTATGTTTTCAGTTACTGCTTCTTTATCTCAGTTTATTTATTTTTGTAGAGTAATACATTGAAGGAGAAATGTCATTAGATATCTTTATGTTCTTTGTTAAAATTACACTTCAGTGGTTAATATAAATTCATCCAGAATGGAAGAAATATCTTCCCGTATACTTAAGTTACAGATTTCTGTACCAGCTGTTTTCTCATTTTACAAAGAAACTCTCACACAATGAAAAGAAATTCATTTGAAATGAAAAAAAAAAAAGATTTACAGTGAGAGTTGTGTGATGCGTACAGAACCTGAAATTATTAAAACACCTTTTTTATAGTTTGAATGAATTATATGCTTTGCATACAAGCATTTGTACATGCCCAGTCTGCCTGCTGACACAGCCAGCCAGGCAGGCTGACAGCACAAAGCTGCGGGCAGACAGCACACCCTTGTTTGCTTTCCAAGCCCGGTGTTCAGAAATACACTTTGGTTCCTGTTACCCTAAATGATCTCCAACTTCCTGCCACACATTGTAACAGTTTACCTTGATACTGTATCTGATAAACAAATCAATGTCACTGCTGAACCAACACTGCTTTAAAATCTGTCACTGGCTATGTCAGACTGTTACTAACAAAGCAATATTAGCACAGTTTTACTTTTCACTGTACCAGGATCTCTCACAATCTGTTGTGAGATCTTTCTTCAAATTAAACTCCATTTCAAATCAATCAGTGGGGGAGGGGAAGGGGGAAGCACAGTAACCTATTCCTACTATGTGCCATGGTTTTCTTCCAAATCTTAATTCAATATATTTTTCATAAATCCCTGTCACAAATAAATAGGGAAGGAAGAACGGAGAAGTAATAAAAAAGGACAGCTTCCCACATTACTAAATTATTACAAATATCAGTGATATTTTGTATTTATTATTACAAATATCAGTGAGATTTTGCATTTACTATGGGCTGAAAGCATGCATATGGCAAAAGAAAATGGGAGTGGTATACTATTTACAATGTAGGGATCATTACAAAAAAGAGGTGAGTGTGAGCACTGCTGTTGGAAAACCTTAACAATAATGAGAAGATCTATTACTCCTGCTAACAGAACAGCTCTAATAGCTAATAAGTGAGACCTATTAATGAATGAGAACAAAACAAAAGATGTGAAAAATGGCTGATGAGAAGCTCAACATGACCTGGCAATGTGTGCTGCCAGCCCAGAAAGCCAAGTGCATCAAAGGAATCTGGCCAGCAGGTAGAGGCAGGTGATGCTCCCTCTGCTCTTCTCTCATGGGATCCCACCTGGAGTACTGCATCCAGCTCTGAGGCCTCGATACAAGAAACATGCTGACCTGTTGAAGCAAGTCGAGAGTGCCAGGAAGATGATCAGAGGGCTGGAGCACCTCTCCTACGAAGAGAGGCTTGAGAGAGTTGGAGTTGTTCAGCCCCAAGTAGAGAAGGCTCCAGGAAGACCTTAGAGCATCTTCCAGTAGCAATGGGGCCCTCAAGAAAGCTGGAGACAGATTTTTCACAAGGGCACGGAGTGATAGGACAAGGGGAAGTGGCATAAAACTGAAAGAGGGAAGGTTTAGATAAGACACTAGGAAGACATTCTTTACTGTGAGGGCTGTAAGGCTCCAGAACAGGCTGCCCAGAGAAGCTGTGGATGCCCCATCCCTGGCACTGTTCAAAGGCAGGCTGGATGGGGCTTGGAGCAACCTGTTCTAGTGGAAGGTGTCCCTGACCATGGCAGGAGGGTTGCAACAAGATGGTCTTTATGGTTGCTTCCAACCCAGCCCATTCTATGATTCCATGAAAAGAATGTGTGAGTGAAGAGAAGGTTTTAACACAGTTCTTTGATTCACTAACAACAATAGTGGCTTCTGTACCTAAATCAAAAGAGAACTCTAATGGAAAACCAATGTTTTTGTGTTTTGCCTAAGTATCACAAACCTGCACATAATACGGAGCTGAAGTAAGATTTAGCATAATTGATGCTATTGTTACCAGTAAGTATTTAATGAGACTTTTTTTCAGAGATAATAGACTTTTTAGAACTATATTTGGATGTAATAGAAACAATAAGTGTTACTTTACTTAAAATGTCACCTGCTGAAAAATTACCAAGCAAACATCGAACCATAAGAAATTTGTGAATTGCATGAATCACTTCATTTTCCATGTTTAAACAGCAACATTTAAGATTAATAATTTTGACCACATGAGGTTATATGTCCATAAATATAAAAAGCAGCTGTGCAGCTCATCTGCAGTTGCATCAAATATTGACAAAGTACAAAAAAGTGCATATGAAGACAACTTAAAGACATCTTTAAAAAGATTAATGCATTCAGAAGCTTCTAACAAGTCTTGCCTCAGTAGTACAGGGAAGATTTCAGATCACTTTAAGTAAAGTAGAATAAAAGTGGGAAACACTTGATTCAGTCACTGGTTTTTTGTTATGTCCCAGGTGGGTTTTTTCAGTCAAAAATCTCATGTTTCTACTGCATTTTTAGCCAGTGAGACAGGTCAAATAAAACTGGGGGGGCAGGGGGTAATCTTCAGAATTGTAAACAACCTGCCAGAGAAACAGTATGTTCTCAAAAAATGGGAAGTTCCTTCTTTTAATGAGGTTAGGTTTTCAGATCTTTCCTTGAAATTACATGAAAAAAGATATGAGACTCTGCTGGTTTTCAGCTGAAGAGGGTTTGCCTTTAAGATAACAAAGCCAGTAATCAGATTTAATGCCTGTGGGTAACTGAAGGTTGGGCCTGAATGGTAAACATGTAAGATGACTGGAATTCTTTATGTTTCAAATCGTAACTGAGAAGAGTCCATAAAATTTTTGATTGATATTTGAAAATTATGTGCATGAGTCAGGAGACAAAGAGGAAAAACTACTCCTGAGAAAACGGACTATTTTTCAAGCTGTTTCCTATGAAGAATGAAATCTTACTTTACACTTCTCATTACTTTGTATTACATACAGTAACACCTCCACTGACCTTTTAGGCAAGACAGAAATGACACTTACAGGGACAGTGGCTCTCATCCACGACCTGAACAAAGATTAGACTCCAGTCTTCCATTTTTAGCTATTTAGTGGGTTTTTTAAACCCAGACTGGCTCACACTTTAATCAAAAATGAACAGAATAAAGTTGGTTGTTATGTTTAAGATTTGAAAAACCAGTATTTACTAGAGGAATTACAACAAAACTGTGTATATAATCTAATTTTTCAATTATTTTATACTTCTGAATTTGCCAGACCTCATTTTCCAGTTCTTAGCTCCTGTCATTTCCTTCTCTGCTAATCCAAGAGCCCTTCTGCGGCCCTTTATTTTCTCCCCATGAATGCACCTCTACAGTCCTAATCTTCAAGAAAAAGAGCCCATTTAATCTCCTACTGTGATATGTGTAATTGCATTTGTTCACAGGTAACCACAAAACTATGTTTTTACCTGTAGAGTGCAATTCTCTATGCAATTTTCAGAAGTACAGATTTGCTTGACACAGCTGTATGAATGTGAGAACAAACAACACTGGTAAAGCAATCCCAGCAAGGATGCAGTCCAGTTCCAAAGCTTTACACAAGTTTAGTACCTTCCTTGCCCCTGTTCCTCTCTTCCAGCTCCCCTAGTAACAAAATTGTCTACTAAGAATATAGAACAACTGTGTGGTGAGGAGAAGATGGCTTATTTAAACCCCTACTTAGGAGAACAATAACTTAAGGGAGGTTTAATTCACCTAAATTGTAGATTATGCACACAAAATTAACCTATAATGCATGTACACAATTCCTTTAATCAACTAAGCAAAATGCACAAATTTGTTTGACAGCACATATTTTCCATAAAAAGGTAACTCACTGTCATTAATTCAGCTTTACAGCCCTGAATTCTTCTTTCAAATGAATTCAACTTGTCTACTATTTTTATAGAGCAGCTTTGTATCTACCTGACCTTGATTTCAACATAAATACTGCGTTTCTCCTCCTGAATGTTGGAACAACAGGAGTTCGACTTTCTCCCTCCCCACTCAGTAAGGTATTACAAACTAATGGCTCCGGGAACTTAATATTTTGTATAATATTCTCCTTAGTTATTGTTGGATTACAAGGTATTCTCACTCGATGGAAGAACAAATTAGCCTGCCTTCAAAGAGAAAGCAAAAGCATTTATTGAAAAAGCCTCCTACTCTAAATCTTTATGAACAATCTGGAAACAAGCATATCAAAAGGTTTATTCCATGGTAGGTGTCTTTCTGGTTCCAGTCACTGATGGATATTTTCTGCAGTATTTTAAATTTTTCATATACTTGTAATGCATTTAGTTGTGTTTATACATTGTTTTCCAATTGTGGTTGTTGTCTTTGCTTTGTCACCACATTAGAACAGGCTTTCAGCCAGGACTACCCTCTTCCTTGACTGCCAAAAAGCCAATATTTCACAATCTAATATAGTCTTCTCAGTAATCTTTCAGCTTTCAAGTTTGTCTAAATACATTTGCCCCAACTACTGAACAGAAGATCCTTTGCACTGGGAAATTAACTCTTTCAAAACCAAAACACTAAACACTGGGTCTACTCGCAGTTTGCCCTGTGCATCAAGACTTGCCACTCTGAAAACAAGTGGCTTCCAAATCCAAAGTTTATTTATTATAAGAGAATTAAAATTGATGTTTCTCCTTGGCGATAATTGCTGTGTTAGAAATTGGTGACCTTTTACCAGTGGCTGTAGAGGACATACAGTCTGGGCTCCCAACACCACTCCCCCACAGATCTCAGAAATATGCTTTGTCAGCAATGATTCTATTTTTGTGGTTTAATTCAGTGGGTTGTGGAAGTAACATCTTTGGGATTTTGTTAACTGGCTCTCAGATCTATATAAACTTACAGGTACTTCTACTGAAACTTCTCTTTATATTACCTCCAATGAAACTTTCCAAACTTGATTTGCTATCACAATTATTTGATCTTCTAGTAAGCATTTCAATCAAATGCTCATTTCTTTTCCTTGGTGATCAAAAGTTATGGTCCATTTCACCTATTTCTCTTTTCTCTCTGACTCTATTGCTGAATCTGATTGTTCAAAAAGACAAAAAACCCTCTGTTTTCTCAGATGTGCAATACCAAAGCATTATTTCTGAACAAACCATATTCTCTTGTACAACCACCGGGTTACACACTAATAAATGCTTCAGTCCCAGAAGAAAGACAAAGATCAATATTATGAACTGCTTCTCACTGTTATTTCCTTGACCACTGAACAACTGATTGCACCACTGGCCATAGATAAACAAAAAGAAGCACACATCTTCCCAGCAACCCTCAGCCAACATCCCTAGAAAAAATACATGTGACATTTGTGCACACCTTCCCATGGGGAAGGGATCATCTACTGAACTCTAACCACCAAATCCACTCTCCTTAGAGATCACTATTCTGGTTCTGGGAGGACTAACCTGCAGTTTATTATTGAATTTCCAAGTATATAAATGCTTAGGAAAGGAAGAAGGAAAGAGAGAAAGTCATAAATGCCAAGTCCTCCCAGAGCTTCAGATGGTGCACATGCAAACCTGCTTGAAACATGAAATTGCCATTTTCTTGCAGAACCTCCACCCAAAGTAGAACAGACAACTGGATTCACACTGTTTCAGATGTATCATTTCATCTGTAAATGGAGATACAGAACTAACTTTTCCCTACTAGTTGTTAGTGCCACCAACTTGTTTAGAATAGGTACTGAGTCCTAGCTCTTAATTGTTTACTTAAACTTTCTTACCTGCTGCAATACAGTAAGAATATGCCACCAATTTAGAGATGACATCTCTCTGCTTTGTTGATATATCTGAATTCATTTATTGTTTGAAATTATGTCATCCAACTTGCCCTTGTCTTCATGAACATACACAGACTCCTGAATAGAAATCTTTTCCTTTGTTTATGTAATATGTAAGAGACACTTCAAATTATTTTCAAAGTCTTGCCACCTAGTCATGCTCTCTACAAGGTATTGATAACTTACAAGATGGTCTTGGGTTGAGCTGGCAAAACGCCAACTGTCCAAGACAGAGTGAAAAAGGAAGAAGAGGGAGAGGAAAAAAACTCTAAACTAGGTTAGCTTAAACTAACTATATGTATTTATACAGGAGAGAAAATTAAGAGAAAACTACAATATAACACACACTTACACAAGTTATGTATAACAAGAAATAACCTCCCACTCCCCAGTTAATATGAAGTGTATTACTCTAGATTCATAAGCACTCTACAATCCACCCAGGAAAGAACAAAAAGAGCAACAACAAAATGTTTCTACTTCCCTGAAACTCAAACCAAATGCAAGTAGCAGCAGCAGGAGCAGGGGCCTAGCACAGTAGAAGAGCTGTAGCAAAAAGATAATCTCTGAGAGATTCGCCACCACCATCTGTCTCTCTTCCCTTCTCTCAGCCCAGAAGTACCTCTTTTAAACTTTTTTCTCACCTTTGGGCTGCTCAAGTATCAAACTAATATAGACTTTTTAAAGTCAGTGCACAAAAAAATTACTAGATTCAAAGGCAGACAGAGCCTGTAGATATCTTCGGGTGTTGATAATATTCGTATGTCACCTGGAAACAGAAATCCATAGTTTTCCTTTCTACTTTTAATCATGTAGTACTATTTAAAAAGTATGATTATCCAGTAATAATACTTTGTCTCAAAAATTCCCTAAAATCTGCACTAGTTACACAACTGTAACTGTTTCAAACCCATTAAAAACAAAACAAAAAAACCCTCTGAATTTGTATTTACCCTGTATTTGACTGAACACAAGTATTCATAACTACAAGCCTATCTCATGCTGGTTCCCTCAAATCCTTTCATATCTCCACTCCTATGACGCATCCTAGCTAACAAACATAAAATACTTATTGGTCAAATACTTGAAATTATCAGGAGGTAAAGCAAAAACAAGGGACAAACCTTGCCGGAATACCTTCCTTCTGGTGGGGAACAAATACTCCTTACCAGCAAAACAGAAACAGCTTTGGTATAACTCCTTTCTGCTCTACAGGGATACTTTGAAAAGAGAGTAGAAGGTGAATTTTGTAATTACAGAAACAGAATATAAATATAGTTTTCAGATTTTAAAATTACACAATTAAATTCACTAATTGCAAAATAAATTAACAAAAACTGGGAAAAAACTGTCTTATGAGACCTGATCTTTACATTTAAGCCCATTAATGGGAAAAGCGAGGATAATTGCCAAGACCTTCCACAACTCCTCTTTTCATCCCTCCTTCTATTCATCATTTCCAACCAGTTCATCTTTCAAAATTCCCAGATCCCTCTGTTTCAGCATTACCTGGGTGGGACTACAAACCCCAGATAAATCCTGTAGCTGTCAAAGCCCCAGACCATCTGATACATTTACCACAGCAAATGGAAAACAGTGTAGTTTCATAAGAAGTACTGGCTTAATCTCAAACACAGACCTGGATGTGCTCCCAAGGCAAACACTATTCATGCCTCGGGCACCTGACCATACACAAGGAAGTTTAAATGAATAATAACTTATCAGCTGCATGATGGGTGCAGCTCCTGTGCTGTCCTGACAATAATTCCTCCCTTTGCAGAAAACACTGGCAGTCCATCACACTCCCCCTCCCATTCCTCAGTTATTGTCCATTATCATTTCTTTCCCACTGAAATCTTCTGAACTGTTAGAAGCAAATCAATCAGAGCTGTCAGACCACACATTTTGTGCTGAAACCCAGCTTAATGTAACACTGGCCTACAACCAAAACCTCTATACATTAGATTACGACAATAACAATTCTAACTGATATTAATAATGAAATGGCAGCAACCGCACTCAGCATAATGGAACTCAAGGAGTCTGAAAGTGCAAAGCTTTCCAGAAATGTAAGGGACAAAAAGTGTGGACATCTGTAACTGAGAGAAAGAAAAAGCAAAAGATAGAAAAGTCTTTGATGGGCGTGGAATAAGGATAAAAATTGTTAAAATACTCCATATGCTATGGCAGAGGCAACTGGAACACACCCTAATTAACTTCTGACACAGCCTTGCTAATGGGCCATCAATAACACACCTCTCAGGAACAGGGTAACACCAACACAGAAAGCTGAGCACTAAATTTAAAATGCCGGATATACATTTTAAAATATCTGATATACAGCCCTCTGACAAGGTCTGTATACTTGAGACTAAAACTAATAAATTTAGCAAATACAAAAATACAGCAAAATCAAATTTTTCAAGTAGTTATAGCCAAATGATTAATCTCATCAAAAGCAGAAATCAGCTTAATGCTTACATGAAAAAACAGTTTCATAATTCACTCAATATGGCAAACTTGAAACTTGTTTATGGTTGTTTAAAGGAAACCAGACATTGAGAAAACCCTCCGTGACTTGTAGAACTGTCTGAATAAAGAGAATGAAATTTCAATAGATCCAAACAGGTATGACTCTGGAAAACAGTGACACAGAAATAAAAATGCAATTACATAAATCCACAATGAAGCTATAGTAACAAAATCAAACTTTTAAAAACTTGAGGAATTGCAAATTCAAGCCCTGGTAATTTAAAGGTTATGTTGAAAAACAAAATGGCTGCAATATTTTTTTCTTGTATGAATTCAAACTTAAGTCTTTTCTCTCATATGCCTGTTATTTAGAGTCTCCTATTGAAAATGGTTAGGAAAAAAATGCATGCCAGAGATTAAGTAACAAAATAACAAATATTTACATAAAATGCTTTGTCTAACATCAAGTTTCCAAGCTAGGAATCCTCGTCACAGCAAAACACAAGTTGGTGGTAAAATCTGCATGTTCTGTCTGTGTTGCTCAAAGAGAATAAAGAGGTCTTACACCACTGGCCTCTAACTAAAAAATGAAAAATTGTATTAAGTTTTGAAAGTCATTTTGTTACATGAACATCAATTCAGTATCTTACAGTCAACAGTTCAAATTAATGAGCTTGTTATATACTATCAAGATTTTTCTTTATTTCGAAAGCTAACAAGAAATAAACTGACCTTCCCTCCAGGGAGGGGTTTTTGGCCTGGAATACAAACAAAAACTTGCAAAACAACCTCTTGCAATATTTTCCATCTTAGGGTAACAGAAGCCTCAGGAGAAACAAAACAAAGCAAAATAAAAAACAACTCAACTGAAAGGAACAACATGAAATGGAAGAACATGGAGACTATACTGAGCTACAGAAAGGCACAGTGTTTTTCAGTCCAAACATTTTCAATTTCAGTGAAGATCTGGCAGTGTTACTGTTAACACCACCGGGGACAGAAGAAAAATGTTTCAGCAGGATATTTGCACTTACTATGGATGCAGATGCACCACCTGAAGCAGTGGCACTCAAAAATAATGTAGATGGCTCTGAGCCAGTAATATAATTCAGTCATTCTCAGTAGGACTAATTACCCCAGGCAAAGAGTCATGTCAGCAAAGCCATGTAATTTCTATTAATCAAATCAGTTCACTTACCCCTACAGAACAATACACAGACATATGCTGTATTATTTTGGAGGACACTAAGTCTTGCACAAGTAATTGTAAGGCATCTAAGTCCCTAAGCAAAGGCACCATGAAAGCAACTTTTTCCTCCAGATTAATGCATGTTGATTTTATGAGAAAATGTGCACTGCAGTATTAGTATCAGCAAATCTGTCTGCTCTGTGTACTAGCAGTGAAAGGCTCCACTGACATGACCATAACCAAGTTCACCCTCACTTTAATAGCAGTCAACAACATAAGAGCTGGCCTGGCAATCATGCATTGTGAATTACTGCTTGGAACACACACAAAAAAGGTTCATCACTGAACAGGATATGGGAAGAAGGTGATAGTGACAGACTGCCACAGTATCCATGGAGGTGTTCAGACAGTTTACCATTGAAAGTTCAGTAATACTTGTGTACAGGTACATATCACATATTCAATGTTACTCCAAAAACTGCAGCAGTTAAAATGAAATGTCTTTAACACAACAACATTTTACTCGAGGAACAAATATTACAGTCAGACAATCTGCAATCACTTCAGAATAAGTCTCTGTGTTTTAGTAAGATTACTTATGCTATTTTAATACTCAGCTAATAAGGTACACTGTGGAAACAACAGGTAAAGGTAATCCCACCTTGCAATAGATATGGCTAACGGGTATAGAACAAACCAGTATGGACACTTACTACTAAAATGAGTTATTTAAGTTTTCAACAAATTAGAAGTAGTGCCTAGTATTTTGATAAACACAAAACAATATTCAACACTGATCCCAAATCTTAGAAACCCTACAGGAGTAAATTAATATCTTTCTTAAAAGCAGCCAGGCAGTTTGCCTTCTGCCATTTACATTCATGTAGTCAGTATCACCTTCCTTTTTCCTGTTCACTGCATTCTCCCAGACAATATTGACATAACAGCTTTGGAGGGGCAGTTTTTGCAGCACACAAGTAACAAGATGAACTGTGTGAAGTTTATGAGAATGTCAGTCACAACCAGAAGAGAAGTAATTGTGTCAGAGGGATGAGCTGAAGGTCTTTGAGGACATTTATCTACTATTGCATCTGAAGGAGTGATAAGAAGAGGCTGAACTAAAGTGATCACATGAATTTTCCAGTCACACTGTCCTAATAACATTGCAGAAGGTATACAGGCTCAGTTTCCAACAAACTTGTGAAGCACATTTTACATCAAGCATTTCAACTGAAAACAAAAATCAAACAAAAACCACATACAAACAAAACACCAAACAAAAACACCACCAACCCCCCCCCAAAATGTCTCTATACTACATCTTCTGATAACAGAGATGGAGTGGGAGGAGCATCTCCGAGAGAAACAAAGGACTGGTTACTCAGTCCTCCTACATCAAGGCAAACCCTTCCCTATGAGCCGTCACTGCTCATTGCAGGGGGGATTGAACTAGATGGGCTTTAAAGCTATTCCACAACCCAGGCTATTCCATGACATTATGATTTTATTCCTGGTACATGCCTTGTCTACATTGTTTTTAGAAAGGCTTCAAATACTGACTTCACAGATCCCCTGAAATTATCAGTACTGGCAGAAACCTTTCCTAACATTTACAATAAATTTTTTTTGCTTCATTTCAGTCTCATTACTTACTATTTCAATCACAGCAGATACAGAGAGCCATTTAGACCATTGCCATTTGAAAAACTTTCCATCTGCCTCTCAGATCCTCTTCTCAAAACCAGAGCCACACACTTTCAGTTCCTCCACCCACTGACCATGTCCAAGCCCTTCATCTTTGCAGAACTGTTATCCATACCATAATTTCTCCTACTCCTGCTGTTAACTACAACTACTTATTGCTAGGACTTAGCACTTGCCTGGGAGAGAAATTAAATCAGTTCAGCTAAGATGTATCTCCAATTCACTGAGAATATGCTTCATTATAATCCTGTTTCCCATTCTTCTCTTGATTATTACCTGTAAATTTAATAACCATATACACCACATTACATTCCTCAAATCATTAATGAAAACACCGGCCAGCTGCAGAACACGTTTCAACAAAACTCCATATATTGCTGGGCAACAGTGAACAACTGATGAAGACTTTTGGGGTACAGCTTTCTCTAAACTCCTGCATTCATTGCCCAACATTTTCATCTGGATTCTATTGCTAATCCTGCCAGTGTGACATGGTGTCAAGAGCCCTATTTAAATCAATGGTGTCAAGAGCCCTATTTAAATCAAACTACAAGACAGTCATTGATCTCTGTAGTCCCAAGGCCTGTTAAGCTGCCAACAAAGAATATACAGTTGGTTAAACAGGATTCACTCCTGATAAATCTATGTGGCCTACTATTTAACAGCACTTTTATACTATAGAGTAAAAAAAATAGTTTATTTGTTCTAAAGTTTTTTTGCTTCAGGAAGTCAAGTTAGTTTGAATTGTCTAAATAAAATAGGTGGCAGTAAGTTCTATCTTCAACAAAGCAAGCCCTCCATTAGATTCTGGGATCTCATCTCTTCCCCCAGGAATTCCCAAAGATAATCACCAAGAACAATGAGACTACTCTGAAAAGCAGTTGAGATACATTAGGATGAGCATACATATTGTTTATATTTATATTTTTATTTATAAATATTACAAATCTTTATATACATAAATATAATATATATATATATATGCAGGCAATGCAACATGCTCTCCTTTCTATGGAATAGGTCTGTGTTTTAACAGCAACAGAGAACACGATGGGGGGAAAAATTAGACTTTTTAGATTTAAAATATTTGGAAATATTTTGCTCTAATTAATGTCATTTTCAAAGACAGGGAAAACACAGATCATGCTGTCTCCCTCTATTAAGCATTATTTTGTATTACTGTAGGACACAAACTGGGTGATGAGCTGCAATACTATAGATAACTTCACAATCTTTACCAAGGTGTTCCTTTCCTGTGGGAACTCCAGGGTGTTACATGCAGTAGCAACACCAGAAAAGCCCACTGAAACAGGCAAACCTGAATACTGGACAAGACAAGGTCCCACCAATGCAAACCACATTGAAACAGGCAGATGAGGTTGTTTTCCTCCTTCCATTGCCCCTAATTTCTGTTCTAGCAGACATACCAGATATATCCACGCTTTTTCTTTTTTTAAATCATGCATGACCCATATCATTCACCCCAGAAAGATGCTAGGTCCAATTTATTTCTAGCCTCCACAAGACAATTGTTCAGGCCCAAGGCCACTGTCACTTTTGTGCAGATGTCACTAGTTCCACAGTGCATTTCAGAAGACCAGGCTACCACCACCCACCCACATTATGTCACCTACAAAGAGCCCTTCCAGGCACAGCCAGATAGTTTCTTTCAAATTGTATTTCACCCAGTATCCTGCATATCCTAACTAATTTCAGTTTTCTCCAGCCCTGTTACACTTCTTTACAAGATCTATTTTTTCCAATTTCCCTTAAATCTTCCATTGCCATATTAAGCCTAAGTAACTGCCATATGTAAGCTCTGCTGTCTCTTTATAAAGAATTGTGCTGGTTTTGGCTGGGGTAGAGTTGATTTTCTTCATAGTAGCCGGTCTGGCCTGTGTTTTAGACTTGTGCTCAAAACAGTGTTGATAACCTTGAGATGTTTCTGTCACTGCTGAGCAGGGCTTACACAGAGTCAAAGACTCTTCTGCCCCCCAACTCATCCTACCAGCAAGAAGGCTGGGGGTGCACAGGGAGTCAGAGGGGGACACGGCCAGGACAGCTGACCCCAAGTGACCCAAGGGACATTCCAGAATGTACAGCATCATACTCAGCATATAAAGCCTGGGGAAGAAGAAGGGAGAAGAGGACATTTGGATTGATGGTGTTTGTGTTCCCTTGTGATGGAGCCCAGCTTTCCTGGGGATGGCTGAACACCTGCCTGCCCAGGGGAAGTTGTGAATTAATTCCTTGCTCTGCTTTCCTTGCACGCACAGCTTTTGCTTTACCCACTAAACTGTCTTTGTCTCAACCCATGAGTTTTCTCTTTACCCTTCAGATTCTCTCCCCCATCCCACCAGGGACAGAGAGCAGAAAGCTGCACAGGGCTTGGCTGATGGCTGGTGTAAAACCATGACAGGAACACAGTACAAATGTAGGGGTTTCACCATTTTAGCTAGACTTCAGTAACAGACAATGTTTTGTCATTTCTTTAAAATTATTTAGCTTTAAAGTAAGGTCATAGTCCTATCTTTGCCCATCCTCTCTTAAGTTACATGGAAGGCAATATTGCCCTGGAGCAACTTCTGTATTGAAGATGCCAAAACTGTGTTTTAACAGCTCCCTTCTCCTTCATTTCATGGCTGCATAGCTCAGCCACAGACTGAGTTTACAAAAGAGCAAAATTATGACTGGTGTGGGAGCCAGCCTCAAAATATATGCTCACAAGGTCATTCAAACAAATAGATTAACTTGTTGTGACATAAATTACTATACAAGCATATATAGAGACAAGGAGTTTATTATCGTTAAAAGAAACCTAGGCATTTATATGAACAATGATATCATCTCTAGGTATTCAACAAGGAAAAGACAGAAACCCTTTGCTGTCCAGAGCTGGCTCTGTAACTGACAGATGGAATTTACAACATGTCCATGCTGGTCATTTGTTGCACGACTCAGAATTTTTCATCTTCATCTGGTAAGTTACAGGCTGCTATTAAAGACAGTAATTTCTGCATACCCACATGGAAGACAGCAGGTATTTTAATGCCTGCAGAATTTCTCTGGTGAAAGGAACTGTATATAGTGTACCATTTTCTTGTCACATTCTATTGTTTAATCTTGCTTAGGAATGTTTCTTTTCCACTTTATAAAATATTTGTATTTAAATATCACCAAGAAGCATAGTCAGGGCATATAATTCACTGCATTAGGCACTGTGTGACATCTCAATACTATTGCTTGTTTTACCTATCCATATGTTGACTTGGATTGTATAATATGAAGAATCATCACTAGAGAAGCAGCTAATAGCTTATTCAATGGAAAATCACAACTCTGTTCCTACTTTGCTAGAGAATCTGAAGTCTGCTGGGAGGTAGAAGAGTTGCAGAAGTCTGGGGTTTAGTTTTATATATACATACATACACACACAAATCACCTTTAATCTCTAAAATTATATAGGAATTAAGTTTTCCTTCTTACAGCGCCAAAGTGGAAAGTTAATGTCAAAGAATGTGAAACTCCAATACAGAGGAATTTTAAGTCTGCTTTAGCTTTAAGTAAAGATCTCAGTCAGAATATTACCAAATGCTTTCCAAGAAACTTCCTAACATCATCCACTGAAGCTGGAGATCTGCAGACTACTAGCAACTTAGAGAGTCCAGTAAAAAAAAACTCAGTAAAACCTAATTGTTTCTTGTGATTCCTCTGGTTGACCCATATTTCTAATGCAAAGACTTTATATTTTTACCACAGCTTTTCCTATCACTGCAAAATAAACTTCAAGACACAGCTAAGTTTTAAGTGAACTAACATAGATCTGCTGCAGAAGTGTATGTTGAATACATATACCTAAATGGGAACATGCACATCTGTGTCCCCAAAACTTTCACACAAATTGTAACAGTATGTAAAAATAAATTGCCAGTTATAGCAAGATTCTACCCAGAATAACTTACAGAAGGTATATTACAATCACAGAAAGTGCAAAGCCTTCACAGTAATATCACAGTGCTGCTGATTTTGACAATGCACAAATTGTACTGCACCAAACATACTACAAAAAGGTAATAAACAAGGAAAGAGTTTTTTCTTTGAATGAGACAAGAGAGATATTCAGAAATATCTAGCTAAAAACATACATTAACATTCATCTTGGCCATGAACCCTAATTAAAAGCAAGCCTTTACGACAGGTTCCTACGCACTACCAGGCTCTCCCAACACTCATGTCTATCACTATTCACCACCGTCAGATGTTGTTGTACTTACCAAGCCCTCCCAAAGCTTTCATATCTCACCACAGAATTACCAGTGCCCAGTGTCTGCTCCCCACACTTCCCACCCTCCTGACACCACCGAGCACTCATCACATTCCCCATCTTTCTAAAGCACAGCATTTCCATAACCTCACCCCAAGCCACCACAGCCTCACTGTTGTCCTGCCCCACACCCTCCCACACATCTCAGTGCCTTCCAGCACAGCACAGAGCTCCCCAGCCACACCCCAAACCCAGCCTCCCTGCAACACACCACCTCACCACTGACAAGGACTCTACCTGGCCACAAACCACCCAGAATGAAGGATTAAATTAAGGGTCACAAGCCTTGGCTACCTCCATGGACCACAGGACACAACTCAAAAGGGCTCCCTGAAGGGACACATTTCCCTTTAACCTAAACAATTACTCAGACTTGGCTAAGCTTCAGTAAAAGGCCAAGTATGTGAAAACAAGAAACTCAAAAGACTGTGGCATTTTAACAAAAGAAAGTGCAAGTTCTTTTTTGAAACAGTGAAAATAAAAAAAACAAAGAGGAAGGAGAGTAGTAAAAGGCATTTTCCTTCAAAGAAAGAAATCCTAAAAACTATGCAAGATATGCACCTCAGATTTTACCATTATATTGGACTAAATTTTTAATAGTATCTAGTAATCAAATTAATCCCACAAGATTTGTCATTCAGATAGATAAAAGACAGTATTATTTTATATATTCTGAATATGTAATGGGAGACCAAAATGGAAAGAAAATTTTTTAAACAATCAGAAAAAATACCCTATCTTAGAATGCTACAATTGATGCTTAAGTGCTTCAGTCAAGCTGATACACTAAATAAATATATAAACTTTCCATGTGCAACACAGCATCTTCCAATTACAAAACGAAGCCACTGTCTAATAATTTTTTGATTACACAGTAGAAAAAGATCAGTAGTGACAAATATGCACAATAAACCTCAGGATGATCTGAATGTTTGATAGTTCAGTCCTCCCATAACCTATTTTTGGAAGCTGAAATTTGAATATCATTAAATCAAAGGAGAAATAGCAGGCAAGACACCATATACACCACCACCAACTATCTCCAAGCCTAGTGGGATGCTCCTCGCTGCATCCTGAAGCACAGTGTGGAACTTCCCAAGCTAGCACAAGTACGAAAAACAATGTAGCAATACAACCTCATTCAAGAGAACAATCTCATCACTCTTTCTACAAGCCAATAAAATACAGGGTAAATTAGTCACTACTGCAGCAGGATGTTTCCAGTACCTGAATATTAGGTGTCTGTATATTGTATCACCTACAGCTTTCATACAGGTCACAGGGCAAATAACTTTCTTTAGGATGAAACTCGTAGTTCAAATGATGCCTTATCATAGTGCAATGTCTTCCAAAAGCCAAATACATACCTGCTGCCTCTGAAGGCATTTTATACAAACACAAACCAAAAAAGAAATTGCTTCACAAAGAAATTGTTGTCCAAAAGAACACAAGTTATCATCACAGAATTTTCATGTTATTAATTATCTGTATCTAGAGAAGTCACATGGAAAAATGGAAGGTACTAATAAACACAGTTCCTGCCATTTCTCAATTTAAATCAGGAAGCAGACAGCAAGAACCATGGCAAAAAAACCAAAGAAACATGCAAAACTTTAAGTCAAACACCAGTGAGAGTCATGTGAGTGCAAGCTAAAAATGCCTCAGAGTAACTAAGAAGGACTCACCAAGTTCATTGAGACTCTGGGCAGCTTTTGTTATCTCTCTGCTTCCACCTTGCAGTTGTCCTTGAAGTCTCTTACTGAGATACAAGATGCGTATGATCCTACGCAGCAAGTCACAGGCAGCCTGCGGGGAAATTGTAGCGTTAGGGGATACCCTCAGTATATTCAGATCACATAATGCTGGGCCACTAATGTGGAAACAGGAAATATGTATGGGAATAAAACTAAAAACTTTTCAGCACTGAAATTTCTTTTTTCAGAATTTTTTAACACAACTCTATGTTATACAGATCGGTACTTTCCAAAGTTGGTAATTACATTCATGGCACTACTGAGATTATGCTGCCATTAGCTGTGCAAAACACAAAGGAAACTCAGAACCCCATGACAGAGGCATGTTCTATTTCTGACTAGAAATGAGCTTTATTTTATATTGTGCATCTCTCCTCAGTATTCCTCACCTCTTAGAGCTTTAGTAAAATTAAGAAGTTGCCCTTGCCAACCAAATACTGATGCAAAAGAAGCAAAATGGCAGCACATACTTCACAGGACATTAAAACTTAATGGCTAAATTGTTATTACAGATATTGACTCTGATGGTAGGAATATACATAAAAACTAACTCTCAGCAAAACTTTCATAAGGCCAGTCACTTTCATTCAGCCAACTGAGAGTTCACATTCTTCCATATGCTTATTTAATACATGGCACTCTTGGTTAAAAATGGAGGATGGATGTAATACGTAAACTTTTAGAAAACATATTTGTGTATGTTTCCATTAACATCAAATTAGAAAAAAAAGGCATTGCTGACATCTGGATCCAACACAGTAATTTCATAACTGTTCACTCAACTAAGATCTTGAAACAGGTTTTCTCCTACACATTAAATAATACAGAGAGAGAGAAACTGTAGGCGTTACATTGAGCATAGAGCTCCTCTAGGGCTGGACTGGGCCAGTGGAGTTAGGAGGTACATGCTGTGGGAACAGTGACATTCTGGACTGGGTAACACCTAAACTAGAACTCAGATTTCACTCAGATTTTAGTACAGTCATAGGTTCAGTCCAGCATCTGCAATCAGATTAACAAGAATGGTGAGAAATCTGGAATAAGTAAGCCATAGTTGTTCTGTGCTGGTTTTCCTGGTACTGAAGGCAAAGTCTCCTGAAGTTTTAACCTTATGGATATAAAAATTAATTTAACATTACTTTAAAAAATACTTAGTATCCAAAAGAATTTGAAGCTCTCTTTCATACTCAAGTTAATTTCTTGAAAACTCATGTTAAAGTGCAACAAGAAAACATACAGAGGTGAACCATTTCGACCAATATTCACAGCAGACTGTACAACTTGGTAGTCTTTTCACCATGCCAGCAAAAACCAATGAAAACATAAATATTTATAGTTTAATTTTATTAAACATCCAGACAGAACAAAAAGGGAAAATTAGAAAATCCCCAATGAGGCAAATCAATGAAAGGCTCAATTAATCTCACTGCTTTGGGCTCTCTACCACAGTCTGAAGTGCAAGTTTCCTGAGCATTCTAAGACAACTTAACCACATGACTTCTATTACATTAGTGAGAACTAAGCGGGGCTTATCCTACTTTGAGAGATTAATGTATTAATTTTTATTAATGCATTTCTTTAATTAGAAAAATCTTAATCCAAATATCACTTTCATATCTGTGAACTGAATTTCTGTAAGATGAATCAAAAATAGCTTTTTATATAGTGCACTGTGCTTCACCAAATAAGAGGCCATAGTATTACTACTTCGCTTTCAAATTTAATTACTTTCTAATCCAATTGTGTACATCTGGCTAGTGCTTTTCCCTAAGAATTCAACTTCAGTTATTTTCTGACTCTCTTATACTTTCCATGCTGTTGCTCATTATCTCCTGTCCCAATAAACAGTCTCTTAAAACAACTATGAAACTAAGAAATCAGAAAAGTTACATTTAGATACAGGAACAAAAAATGTTTTAACTCATGGTTCTGTGAATTAGGAGGAGAACAATCCAATGACACTGAAGATGCACACTCAACTTCACAGTGATTACTACTGCAATGTGCCCTTGACAAAGATCCTGTTTCACCCAAGTGTTTTCATTTATGTGAACTGTTCAACTTAATAAAAATCCCAGTCACTGTAAAAGAATGCAATATATGAGGACCACGTAACAGAAATAAAGCATTTTATCTAGTAGTGGAGTTGCTCACAGATGCCAGATCCTCTAACCTGACCACCTACAAAACAGAAGCTGGAATTAATTCAGGAAAAAATCCTTCCTGAGTTGATACAGTATGCTTTTCTAAAGGAGGTGCTTTCAACCAAGAAGGAATTAATTCCACTGTTCAAGCAAGAATTAATTTGGAAAAGGCCAGTGGCCCCAGTTAGTTCTGGTGCTGTAAGTAAAATTAAAAATAAAACACAACTTTTTGGGGGGTTACATGTTAGCTATCTCCTGAAATTTAAAACAACATATCAACAATAACAGACATTATGGCTACAATTTAAGACATCAAAAAGCCTTGTATTTTTAAACTCAAGTTAATTTTAAGAAATTAGTGAAAGAAGACTTAATTATAGAGAGATGGACACTCCAAAATGTGCCAGTGTGTAGCTCACATGTGCAAGGTAATAGAATGTATATATTTTGTTGTTTATGAAGCCTTAAGAAAGAAGAGACTGTTCACCATCTTTAGACTACACTCACTATTTATTTACAGTAGCATCAGTATGAAATCTGGTACTGGTAAACATTTTGAAGAGAGAATAACTTTAAAATACAGAATTATTATTCTTTTTAAAATGTTTTAAACATTTGGCTCTGGTAAGTATTTTTAAACACCAAGATATCTGAAACTAACAGACCATTGTAGAAATACTTGGTTAAACAGAGCTGCACAGAAAATATCCCTCTGAAGGACAAACTCTCTGTCTACACATTTCAGCTGTTAACTACTCCCATTTAGCTTGTGATTGACTATGGAAAAAGTCAGAAGAGAACAGTATGATTTAAAGTAGGAAGTGAGTTTTCTGAGCCTGCTTCTCCCTTGGGATGCCGTGAAACTCCAAGAGAAGAGCAAGACATAATACACAGAATCTCACAGCAGAGATTAGAAATTCAGGACTAGATTTGAAGTTTTACAATCAACTTCCAGTGAGAATGTTTTACTATATTAAAAACAATTACAGACGGCAAAATCTAGCTTTATGTAAGTCAAATATTCCTTCAGCTTGTGAGCAGTCCCACAGCAATCAATGGCAAGGTACTAAAGTGACACCATCCTGAGTACAAGAGGCCCTGAAACACCACACGTTTCATCAAAACATACCTGTCAACACTACAGATTTTGATGGAAGGCAACCTCTTTTACCAGTTATCTATCTTTGTCTACTTATTCTATCAATTGTACATCAGCTGATAACATTATTAAGTTTGAAAATGTCCTAAGCCACGAGCCTTGCATTGGGACCAACCTCATGTCCTAAGCCCTGCCATTGCCAGGAAGCAAACTGTTTGCTGTGCTGTTCCCCTTCCATCCTCAACAAATGAGTCAGCCAGATGAAGGACACCACAGTAGTGCATCTTGGGGAGGCAGGAGAGCTGAGATTCCCGATTGAGTCAGCTCTCTGTAAGGGCAGCTTCATTTCATCGTTCAGGTGTGCTGACCCCCAACTCCTCCCAGCACTGTAGTGCAACATAAAGCACTCGCTTTGTATGTGCCAACACCAGGAAGGGACAGCAGCTCTCATGCTGAGGATGGACTCTCACACTGGCAGGGAAGCTGGAATCATTATTCCTCTTTATACACTGAGGTACCCATTCAAGTGAATTTGGATACTACAAAGGATAGACTTGTAGGCTCCCACTTACTCTGCACCTCTTTCTTCCAACTTACAGCAAGAAAAGCCAGGTATTACAAATTCCCTGGCACAGCCTGAGTAATGCTGACCCTGGATGGATGCTACTCTCATACCAAAGGAAAACCCATGTAAATCTGCTACAGCCAAGAGAAGCAAAGAGCACTCAAAAAACATTTTCTAAGTTGAGGGACTCGTTCTTCTCAGAGATCTTTCTGCAGTTCACTTTGTGTAAGGGCAGGGCAGAAATTAACTTTATCTTTACCCCAAATTGACACAACTTATTCCGCATATGAAACATCCGAGAACAACAAAAGATCTGCACCTAAACTACCACACAGAAGTCACGGAACTTTTGCCCAGTGGCAAAAGCACTAATAGCTGGAACTGAAAACAGCAGGAGAAGTGGCCACCCAAACTGGCTAAACAGAACATAAAGAGCCACTGAAAGCAATGTAGAAAATAACAGAGTTCTGCCAAGAGACTAATGCAGCTGCTCCACCAGCCCCCAGACCAGAAACTGCCTAAGTCTGCAGCTTCATCTACTCTACAAAAGCAGTCACTTGCAGATGGCAATCTACTTGAGTGTATAGCCACAGTTCAAAATTCACCTACTAAAAGGTAAGTTCCTAGTTCTCCAAAGCTAAGGTAACCTTGCAAAGACAAATAGTTCAAACAATAACTCATTTAACACTTGTGAGGTTGAAGTGGCGTTGCTTTTCAACCCATAAACTTAACAGAATGTAGACACACCACTCCTGAAGATCTATGGAATAGTTTTCAACTATTATAAAATTATCAATAGAAGTGTTTGAGATCTATCTCCCCATCATTGCAATAAGCTCTCTCTCACTGTTATCTTCTAATGGAGATCTACATTTTTCTGCAGACTCCACTTATATTTAAACAACAGGGACAACTTTGCAGCTGGCCTTACAAAACTCCAGAACCACAAATGGCTCAAGCTGCATCTTTATTATTTTGCAAGAATTAATTTCCAAACTCTTTACTAAACTGCAGCCAAGCATGCATTAATTCAGGGGCAAAAAGCATCTTCTATACAACCGCACTGTAACATAAATTACCCAAGCAGTAATGAGAATTTAATTAATCTGTACTCAGATAACCTTTCCCTTTTCCCTCTGTTTGCCACTTAGCTAGTGCAAAGGTCAGATTCCTACTTTGCAATACAAAACACTTCTCAGTAGCTCCTGAAGAGACACAAAAATACTGATTTTCACTGAGAAATACTGACAATGAACTACAGGCTACTGGAATAGAAAAAATAGCACTCATGTCCAACAATTGCGAAATAACACAGGTCCAAAAAGGGTTTTTTAAAAATATATTTCTAATGCAACTTACTTGAAGTTTCGCCAGCTGAGCTGTACGAGACACTATTTTGTTGTAGGGATCAACAATTTTGACTTTAATTCTAAAAATAAGAAGAGAAATTTATTTATAGCAGCATTATTAAATACCATTATAGAACATTAGAATTTCTACTTTCTAATTGCGTAAGGAATGGCATCATCAACACCATACCTATCAACAGTACTTTGCAGAGCACCAATTCTAGTTTGCATCATTTGGAGGACACCTGCAAAATAAAGCAAATTTTTTACATGGAACACTCATTGATTACAGAAAGTTTTTCTTCAAATCACAGTAACTATTGAGGACTACCTTAGCATGAAAAAAAAAACCAAAACAGTTTCCACCTTTACAACAAAGCATTCATACAGACTGAAACTGGTAAAATGCAGCATATTAGGAAATAAACTGAGCAGGTAACAGGTTAGGTATTGAATGTCATGGAAAATCTATTAGTAGAGAACATAAAGAAGAAATACACAGAGGAAATTTCACTCTGAAATCCATCACCTGTGAAGTTTCAAACAACACTAAGAGGACGTTATTTTTTAAAAGAAGGATGATCAGGACTGCAGTTCAAAGGCACATAACCTGGTACAAACACCTGAACAT
Organism: Sakesphorus luctuosus; assembly: GCA_013396695.1. Taxonomy (NCBI): domain Eukaryota; kingdom Metazoa; phylum Chordata; class Aves; order Passeriformes; family Thamnophilidae; genus Sakesphorus; species Sakesphorus luctuosus. The sequence continues at coordinate 500,678 of VWZD01002968.1, forward strand.
GATATACAAAAATGGCACAACCCATTTAACACTATTTATTTAACACAGTGACTAGACAGTTCAGAGAAACCAACAGACAGAGGACTGAAAAGATAAAAACTTTTCCTTTAAGGTTGTCTTCCTGTGCATAAGCATCTTTAGCAAAAAGGAAGATATCGATGTCATTGTAAGGTCATCTCATTTAGATTACAAACAGAGCAAACTATCCTAATCATGCTTGTTTCAGATTAGTTTGGCAAAGCAGCACAAGGAAAGCCAACAAGCATGCTTGTTTTTTCTTGTTAAATTGCAAACAAAGTCAAGGATAGCAGTCATTTTTGCCATACAGAATGAGCCTGCTGAAAATTTAAGTTACACAAACCAGGCCTGCGAAATTATTTTTGTTTCAATTATTGTTAGCATTCTCAAACTTACTACATTTTCATAAAGCCTTGTTTACAAGCACATCACGATTAAACTAGATAAAACTGCAGCACAATACAGTAAAATGGAAGACAAACAAAACTACTGCTAATAGTTACATTCAGGTTGACCCACACTGTGACTATATCTCACTTATTTTGTATAAATATGTAAACTTCCACCTTCTCATATTTCAGAGGTAGTATCTTGGCTTAGTGACAGACTCATGGGTTCTCTGGCATTTATACACAGAATGGCCAGCATGCAATTCTCACACCTCAGAGGATGAAGATATGACATACAGTGAAAAGTGAGCAAAACAGGCTGCATTTTGCACTCAACATTGCAGGAATGGGGGAAAGGCCAGTGGCTGCCTCTATGGCTGTGATATTGCTGTTAAGCACACAGCAGGCCTCTTCCGAGAGGACAGAATAAGGAGGGGTGAAAAGGCAATCTACCCTCTCCATCTGCTGTGAAAGATACAGGATGATACCATTTAGCCTATCTTGAGATAACAGTTAGCTCAAGATATCTATTGAACTACCTGCACACAGAAAAGTGTACATATTTGAGATCAGGGTACCATTAAAAAAGGGGACAAGCCCGACAAAGAAAGGACTCTCCAAGCTGGGTGTATCAATTTGAAACACTTAATGAGATTCAATCCCACATATCCAAATGACTATTCATGCTGTGAATTGGCTCCATGGTCTTCACTTGCTAACTTTCTTGATAAACATACCGAGAGCTATGTGTTTCTAACTTCATAATTAAAAAAATCTGTTAGCATTCATCTTTTCTTTTTCTTCTTAACCTTGACTCAGTATTTCCTCTAAGAGCATAACTCTAAGTAAATGCAAAAATTTCAGCAAATTTCAGGTGAATTGGATTTTACTTTTACTTTGGGTTAGTAGTGTAAAACATGCATTATTTACCACATTTGCCTTAAGGAAATGTTTTCTAACCAAGCAGTTGTTTTTAAGTACATCATTCTTTCCTCAGAGCAATTTTAAGAAAGAATGCCTTCAGAAACAACCATAATTTCAGAAAATACAATTCCACTGAGCACAAATTGCTAAAGACTGTGACCAGGAGGTCTTTATCAATCACAAGATTGACTACAGATTCCTATCTACCTCTTATTTGGAGAATGAACACATATTTCAACCTTCTATGTTTGATTCTCCAACTGTTCAACAAGTTACTCAAGAGCTACCATCACTAGATTAAATAGTAATTTCTTTAATTTTACAGCAAATGCTGACAACCAAATACTTTATCCGAGAATTTTCAAAGACTAAGGATATACTATAGTTGTCAGTAACCATAAACTCTGGTTATGCCAAAACCTGAAAGGAGATAAAGGATCAAAGATAAATTATTTAGGAAGTTACAGAATGGAAGGGGAACAGGGGATATGTTTGGAGCTGATAGTATATGCAATTTAGCATTTTATAGAGTTAAGTGTCTACACAAAAAAAAGTGCAAAACAAAACCAAACCATACGAAGTTCCCAGCAAGTGACAAAGAGCAGAATGGCAGGTTTAATGAGCTCCTGACAGAAGACTATACTGTAGTCGTTTTCTATAGAGATTCAATGGTTCCTAAGTTAAAACCCAGGTCTCAAACAGTGGAATAAAACAAAGGTATGTATTTAACTTAGTAGCTCTTTGCTAGGAAAAAATATCTCAACACAGTTGAGATTATGTGTTAATGACTCTTGGTTAAGACATGCAAACTATGCAACACATGCATATGCAACATAAAGTCGGTGCTTATGGCAACAGATATCTGCTAACGAAATTAGGCTTATTTAGGAAAATATATTTAAAGGCCAAAAAAGGCTTGATAGCTAAAGTTCCCAAGAACTGATTATCAAAATACATTTTCCTATGAAGCAGATACTCCAGATAAGTATCAGCCAAATCTTCTCCCTGGAGCTCCATCTACTGACATCAAAAAAACCGTGCCACATGTTACTCCTCAGAAGTCAGATCTGTAGTCTTAACAAGAGGGACCAAAGTTGGCAATGAATGATGTTCCCTGCACAGATTCTAAAAGCTCTTCCTTCACACACAGTAAGAATACCCAATACAGTATAATAGCATTTACCTTCCAGGGACTCAATTCCAGTTGCTTGGGCCAACAGATCTTCATGTCTTGCAACAACCTTAAAAAACAGAAAATAGTCATTTACAGGGAAAAATGGGGATGTGTGCCTAAAAGGAGTATTAAATATATTGTTATCATTCCTACATTAGGCATTTAAGTATCACCACCCCTGCATTAGGCAGATACAAGGAAAAGCAGGTACATCCTAAAGATGAAGGGGTTTTCAGAACACAAGGGTTTTAATTTATAAAAGCACCATGCTCAGAATAAGAGAGTCAGTAACTGCAGCATTGCTCACAGTTAAAGCCAGCAGAGCAATTCCATTTCAACACACCTTCAAATATAATAATTGTAAATGTGAACTTATTAATCACACAACAATAGAGTATATTCACTATTTTTTTCTGACATTTAAAAATTAGTTCCCAAAGAACTTACCCATAGGGACATGGGAAGGGAGCAAACAGGTTTTGAAACTACACACAAACTTGTTGCAAGGTCCACTGTGGATTTGTGGCTTCTGCTTAGAAATAGTCTTCTACCAGCCAAACCCAAAAGCCTTTCTGAAGGTGTGCTAATATAGGTTGTATTTGCCTTGCTAAAGGTAAGTCTTAGGGCTTAGGCTACTCTCCAGCACAGGCTGAAAAGTGCAAGTTCTCACTATCTCCTCATATTGTTGTCCCAAAACATGGGCCCAATGTTTCTGATAGCTGACATGATCATTTGGAGAGAGTTAGGGAACATTCTTACAAAGAAGAGAATAGAGAGAGGCTGCAGAGGTATGTATCTCAGCATATAGAGACAGAATGCAGAAACTAAAATAGTATTGTGGCTAGGAGTATTAAGTGTGGGCTTAACTGAGTTATCAGATTCACTACTGCTTTAGCTGCAAGTTATACCCTTACTTACTGCTTGCAGAGGACACTGGGCAATTTCAGAACATACAAGATCATAAGATTACTACGTTTTTAATTACTTTATATCAATCACCCCAGAATAACAGGTGTTTTAAACTTACTTGTAAATGCAGCTCTTTATCCAGCTGACTAATACCTTGGGCAAGTTTTGCCAGTTGCTCAGCTATCACAGCCTGATGGATAGACTGGGAAGTGTAAGCTTTCACATCGAAGTCTTCTCTGAAGAAGTCAGCATAACATTCTGAAAAAAAGATTTAGATTTACATTCATGCTTCAAAACAGCTAAATAGTTTTGGACCTAGACTGAGTCATCCGACCTTCAATTCCTCCAACTCAGTGCATGTTATCTACATCACATACTACAAACGTGAGGAAAGACCACAATCAAGAGAAACAGGTTTGGAGCCTTTAAGTGGGGTTGAGGTTTGTTGGGGGATTTTTTTGTAAATTATGATAAAGACTCCTGTTCCTTTATACCCCACAACCCTGAGTGGAATACGCTAAGAAGTATCAATACCTTATCTTTCCAACTTTACAGCGTTAACCAGGGTAGGGCTGTTCAGCTTGTACCAACAACCAGGCACACACCAGTCACCTGCAAATCACTGACACGTGGCACAAGGCACAACTTCACGAAATTATACCGGACTCTCACAAAGGTGCGAGTTTGTAAAACAGTTACGAAATACTACTGGAACAAGCAACACCTGAGTTCCCAGACAGCGACTACCAGCTCCACTGAGCTCCGTCTCCTCTCCTTCCAGAGCACCCTTTCCCCTGGGAGCACATCAAGCAACACCTGAGTTCCCAGACAGCGACTACCAAATTCACCGAGCTCCCTCTCCTCTCCCCTCTCCTCTCCTCTCCTTTCCTTCCAGAGCACCCCTTCCCCCTGGGAGCAGGCAACAGGGACGCACACGCCGCCGGACCCGCCGCCGGGCCCTCCCCTGCGCCGCGCAAACTTCCCGCTGCTGCTCCGCCGGGGGTTCCCCGCCCGGCCCGCCCCGGGCTCCGCCCTCGCCGGGGCCCCTGGCGCGGTGCGGCCGTGCCCAGCGCTGCCCCCCGAGCTCTCGCCTCACCGTCCGCCCGCAGCTCGGCCAGCGCCGGGGCCGGGGCCGCCCCCGCCTCCTCCTCCATGCTGGCGGTGCCGGAGAGCGCGCGTCACTCCCGCGGCGCGGCGCGCGGCGATGATGGAGAACGCGCGCGCCGGAGCGGGCGGGCGGCGGCACGTGGTGGTCCCGGTGGCAGCGGTGGTCCCGGCGGCACGTGCTGATCCCGGCGGCACGCAGTGATCCGAGTGGCACACGGTGATCCCAGCGGCAGCGGCGCAGGGAGCCGGGAAGCGGCGTGGCCTTGGCTCCGGCGGGAGGTCCTGGCACTGTGCGAGTGAGCTCATCCCGCGGGAAGGCGCGCCGGGTGCTTTGCAGCACGGCCTGTGAGGAGTAACTGAGCGGCTGACATAGCAAACGCTGTTTGTTTTTCTAGATGCCAAAGGGACTGCTAATTATACATGATCGGTGACAGCACAGAAGCTAGAGAATGCCGGCTAAAAGATCCCATGGATTTGTTTCGTTCTGGGCAAGTTGTGAAAATATGTGCCCCCATGGTCCGCTATTCAAAGTAAGTAACTGTCGTGTCAACTCCTTCCAGTGTGGTTTCTCTGAGGACGTTTATCTTGACTGTAAAAACAGGGATGATCACCTTTTTCTCCTTTAATTATTTAAGACAGAGGAAGGCATGGAGCATGTTTTATCTTATCATTATACCTGGACATATGGAATGGGCTGCCCAGAGAGGGGGTGGATTCACCATCCCTGGAGGTTTTTAAACTGAGATTGGACGTGGCACTGAGTGCCATGATCTGGTAAAGGGACTGGAGTTGGACCAAGGGTTGGACTTGATGATCTCAGAGGTCTTTTCCAACCCAATCGATTCTGTGATTGTATCCCCAGAGTACTGCATGTCACAACAGCATTTTAGAACAGATAATCAGAAAACTGCCTTTACAATTTACCTCTTAATTTTCATGTGTCTGCAGGTTGGCTTTCAGAACCTTGGTTAGGAAATACAGTTGTGATTTGTGCTACACACCAATGATAGTGGCAGCTGATTTTGTGAGATCTGCAAAAGCTAGAGACAGCGAATTCACAACAAACAAAGGTATTTTTTTATAAACCATTGCCTTGTCCGGATATTTTTTGTGGTGATGAGCCAAATGGACCAAGTGAATGAAGTCTGTCACACAACTTGACATCTGTTAACAGTTTTGGTATTCTGTGTTTTGTATAACCATAGAAAAATTCTAAGTGAGAATAAGCACAATCCAGTGATAGTGGGTCAAATAAAATAGTGGGAAAGCTTGAAATAAAGGCCTTGCACCCACAGAGCTAGCTGCTCACTTATCAACCTCCTCCATCCTCCCAGCAGCACATCCTTCCCAGAGAACAGGAAGGGCAAACACGAGAAATAATCATGGGTCAAGATTAACACAGCTGAATTGTCACGACCCGCTCCTGGGAAGGGGACAGGAGTAACCTAGGTTGTTATTAATCATTCCCTTTGGAGTGGATTAAGGTGAAACGACACTATATAATCGGTGCTTAGTTAACAAGTTAACAATTCCTTGTAATGTGACATAGAAGATAACCTTAGGAGAGGGGCAGGAGGAAGATGCACAGGGGGAAGAAAGACAGGAGAACAGTCCAGGACAGCAAGGAAAAAGAAGAGATGAGAAAAGATGAGAAGGTTACACAGTCACTGCCCCAAGGTCCATCTCAGCAGTCCTGCAGCCATGGTCACCATCTGCAGGCAGTGGGGGCCAGGAACAGAACCCAAATTCCCAGAGTCACCAGTCCATTTTTATACCCTCAGCATGCCCTCTGCAGAAAGGAAAAAAAATACAAGTGATGCAAAGGCAGTCACTTCCTACCAACAGACCAATGCCCAGCCAGTCTCCAAAGCAACAGCCACACTGGAACACAAATTGCACGTCCCAACCCACTTTCTTCTTACCCTTCCACTCCAGTTTCGTTGCCAACCTTGCTGTAATACACTGTGGAATATTCCTGGTACCAGTTTGGGTCAGCTGTCATAGCTGTGTCCACTACAAACTTCTTTCCTGCCCCAGTCTGTTTGCTGGGGACAGGGGGAGGCAGAGTGAGGAAAGGAGAAAGTTTTGACACTGTGCAAGTACTTTGCAGCAATCACCAAAATGTTAGTGAATTATCAACAGTGGTCATGTCGCAAAATTCAAACTGCAGCACCACATAGGCTGCTATAAGCAAACTTGAAATAAATTTTAAGATTATCTCCATGCCAGCCAGACCAGGTACAAGATGACGGCAAGATTCTTTCCCCAGCAATTGTTTGGCTGTGTTTTAGTTACAAACATTTAACTCATTGCTGGGAAATATTTTCTGGTCTCTAGCAAAATCAATAATGTTGCTGCAGGTGAAAAAATTAATAGATCAGGCATTGATACAGAGGAATCATGGATTTATAAAAGAAGCAGGGTTTCATATTAGCTGGAGTGGAAAGTGGAAGGGGCTGTTGATGGATGACTTGAGATACTGAGAGCAAGAAGGACAAAGAGACCAGGAAGTTAAAGCACAGCTGGGGTCAATGTGAAGAAGCAAGGCTTCAGGCATGGGAATGACACATAACCAGAACATATACAAAAATAAGGAGTATAATGAGTTGCACAGTGTCATGGCTGTAAAGCAAAGAGAAAGTGGTATGAAATACATAGGAACAGGTGGCAAGAATGATAGAGATCTGCTGGCATGAAGTGTCTGCAGTAGAACAGCGTAACAAGGAATGCACAAGCATAGGCTTGAACTGGAGGAATGAAGAGCACTGTTAATGTGCTAGTGAGGTCAGCATGTAGGATCTATGCAGTGTGATGATCTATTCAGACCACAGAATCTGTGGGTTTGTAAGTTTAGGGGAAGTACATTTCACTATTTGAAATGCACTGACTACTATGGTGCATTATTCAAATAGAGCAGTCACAGAGGAAAGTCACATTGGGAAATGCAGGTAGATGCTCTTATTAGTAGAATTCCACTTCAAAGCAAGCCTGAATAATCCTTTGTGTGTAAAAATGAGTAAGAACATTATTGACAGTATATATGACTCCAAGCTCCACAGTAACCAGTGTGTCCCCTTTGAGTTTGCTTACACTTCTGATCTACTCGAAGTCCCGTGGCATTGAAGTTCCAGAGGTCAGAAATGTAGTGTCTTCTGAGGGGTGCAGGGACAGGGAAAGGAAGTTCTTTATGCTGTAACTCTGCTGCCTGATAACAAGAGGTACAAAATAAAATGTTTTAGTGTTGTAAATAACATCTTTTTCCCTACTCACTTCTTTCATACTTGCCTTAATTTTGCAGGCCTCTAAAACGTTCTGCCTTATTCTTTGCCCAGATTACAGTATTTATATTATTAGCATTTATACTTTTTCTGTGATTTTATGTTTAACTTGATGGCTGTTTAGGGATTTGTCTTCTAATTAGTGGAGTATGTTTGCAATTTCTGTTTTTCATTTTGTTCTGCATTGATGATAAGAGATAGATACTCTTTGTGTCTGCTGCTAAAAAAAATCATATGGCTAGACAGTATTTTCATTACTTACTGCTCAATGAAAAAGTCTAGGAGCATGGGATTATTCTAAAACATTAGCTATAACAATGTAAATCTCTTCAGCTAGAGCAGTGTACTGTTTTGAAAATATGCATGGGGGTTTTTTTCCTGATGGATTTTTAGGTAACCTCTACAATCTCTCAGCTTGACTGAGGCACTGACTCTGACTGACCTTTCTGACTTAAGCTGCACTCTAAACGAGAAAAATCTTCAGAAGTACTTGCAGTATCTTCAATGCTAGAAGTGCATTTGCTTTGTGCATTTGTTGGATCATCTCTTTCCATCAGTGCTCAGATATCCCCCTTCTTAACTGCAGCAATTGTTTATATGGAGAGTGCTAAGGCTGCTTGAGATATTTTTAGATGCCTTTAATGTAATGCAGTAGCTGTAAAAGAGGAGAGCATGTTCCAAATGACCATCTGGCTCTCTGCAGGGGCTTAGTAAAGCAGAAGTAGTTCAGCAGATCCAAGCTGAGGAGCACTGACACTTTGGTTTCTCACTGGAGACAAAGCTGCTAAAGCTGCCTCTGCGCATGTGTTCATTCCAGCTCTGCATATGACACTGGCTATAAAATCCAGCCATGCTGGCACAGAATAGGGAAAAGACAGGCTGGGATGAGGAAGGGCAGAGCTTGTGGGTGGTTTAGCTCCTTTTTGAAGGGTTGGTTCTGTAAGCAAATTTCCCACCTGGCAGGAGACACCTCCATGTCAGCACAGTAAACAGGCAGCAGGCAGACGAGAAGGGGCAGGCTAGAAGGGCAAGCAGGAAGGCTGCTGAAATGTAGAGAATACTTAGTTTCATAGATTGCCTTCTTCTTTGTGGAAGACAGGCAACTGACTGGTTTCAATCAGATAAAGTGTATATTGAGCCAGCAGCTGTGTAGGGCACATATACTTGTCTGAAGTCCCACCTCTTCTACTAATTTAGTAACCCCTGGTAAGCTAGCATTCAAAATTTAGAATTTGTTCTTTTTATTTTCTGGGAACTTTTAAATCTCTAAATATCTTATCACTGGAGCAGGTGATCATCCACTGATCGTCCAGTTTGCTGCTAAAGAAGCACAGGTTTTGTGTGATGCTGCTCGTATCATCTGTCCATTTGCAGATGGAATAGACCTAAACTGTGGCTGCCCTCAGAGGTAATGTTTTGAAAAAGATGGGTAAAGATGATGAAATAATTTGAGACTAAAGAGTGCTGGTCCTCATTTTCGTAGTAATTTCTGTCTTAACCTAAAAATAGACCTCAAGATAGAAACAGCTTTTTAACCTGTCAGAGATGTCTGTGTGGCAAGACACTGTGCTTAGTGTTCTGAGATGCCTGTCACCATGGTGAGACTGCAAAAGGCAGATGTATTTGCCAACTTGCCCTTTTTCATTTCTGAGATATTGAGTGTTGGCTCAGGAGTGAAGTGTCCATCTCTTCTCAAGAGCTGTTAAATATGCATTACCAAAAAGAGCTTTGCTGCAAATAATTTGGAGAGTGTTTTGAGAAATGATTTGGCAATTCCCAAAATAATGAGGCAAGTCCCTGATGTCTCAAATTTCTGCAAGTGAAGGATAGGCTCTAAAACAAAATTATACAGGTTATATTATTCAGGAAGTGCTGAAAACAATTTCTTCCATCTTTTACTAGATTTATAACTATAGTAAATTAGTGATCCACTTCTCACTTGAATTGATAAAGATTTTGTCTTAACCGTGAAACAGAGTAGTAATGCACAAATGAAGATTCTTGCTAACTGGTTCAATTGAGAACCATCTATTGCATGTTTGTCAGGCAGTCTTTTTCTAACTTAAGATGTGAAAAATAAGATAGGAATAATAAAAGATAATATTATGGTGCAAATACTTAATTTGTCTGTTCTAATTAGGTTGTCTTGACTTAAAATTATAGTATTTGAGAAAATTCTTTTCTGTAGAGATCTGAGATTTGGGAATGGAAGTGTATTTTTTTTCCTAACCTAACTACAGTTAAGTATGCTAGACTATAAGTTCCTTTTAGGCCAAAAATACATGCTTACATTGCAATCTCTTGGGTTTTCTGCATATTAGTTTCAAAATAACAAAAGTTTATGCACTTCATCTGACTTTATAAGAAAAACTGTTTAAGAAAAAAAGTGTTGCTCTTAACTGGAAGCAAAGGTTACTTCCTGCCAATCAAAATGGTGTTTTGCAGTTAAGAGAGAACAGAGCATTACTGAAATAATATCCTCACTTGCACTTCAAAAATCTTCCTTTTCAATCCGAAGTCATTATCTGTTTAGAAGAAATCCATGACCCAGTGGAAGGAGAAACATCAAACTATTTATATTATGTATGCTCTAAACTGTTGTTGATTAAATTTTAATTTATTTTCCTTGTGAGTCCATTTTATGGACAGAAAATTTAACTGAAATAGATTGGTAACTTGTCCAAAGCTCTAAAGCACAGTGCAGACAGAACCAGGATCTTCATGCTGGTATCAAAGGGCAAACAAATAATTGATCTACAGCCAGTACTATCTCTGTTTGCTCAACCACACGTTCTGAAGGTCATAAGGAAAGAAATTGGTGTATTTGACTGAAACTGATCTGCATTTTTTCAAATGCAGAATATAAATGTTCTTTTTCTTTTAAAGATGGGCCATGGCAGAAGGTTATGGTGCCTGCTTAATAAATAAACCAGAGCTCGTTAAAGATATGGTGAGACATGTACGGAATCAGATCGACAACCCTAAATTTTCGGTATCTATTAAAATAAGGTAGGTGTAACCTTAGGGCTGTTTGTGGTATAGGGAAGAATCCTTTTTTTATAGAAGCAATTTAATGTAACAGTTACAATATTCTGTTAATGTAGTATTCCACATTATAGTAATTTCCTTACATGTGAGTATCTGGGGCAAGTAATCCCAAACGTAAATAGCAGAACCAGCACAGCCTTTGACTACTTCCCCAAATAACATACTGTGTGCCAGAGTTTTCTTGCAGTCCAAACAACATGGAAGTACAAGTTAAGAGATAAAGGGTTCCATAAAAGAGAAGCAATGCATAGTCTGTATCATTACAAAGATTTACTTTTGAGCTATTGGAAGCCAGAGCCACAGTTGCTGTTGGCTATAAAGGGATAGGTAACAAAACTGGGAACTGGTCCCACAGCTGCTGTAAGGAATACATTCTGCTTCCCTTCATCAGTTTCTTAACTTCTGTAGACTTCTTTTGCATTGCTTTGTATGCAGCCCAGAGAGGAGAAGGCTCCAGGGAGATCTTAGAGCATTTTCCAGTACCTAAAGGGGGCTACAAGAGAGCTGGAGAGGGACTTGGTCCAAAAACGTGTAGTGATAGGAGAAAGGGAAATGGCATCAAACTGAAAGAGGCTGGGTTTAGATTAGGTATTAGGAAGAAATTCTTTACTGTGAGGGTGTGAGGCACTGGAACAGGTTGCCCAGAGAAGTGTTCAAGGCCAGGTTGGACAGGGCTCTGAGTGATTCTGGTCTAGTGGAAGTTGTCCCTGACCAAGGCAGTGGGGTTGGAAATACGTGGTCTTTTAAGTTCCTTCCAACCCAAACCATTCTATGATTCTGTGGCCATTCCATGATTCACTATTTAACCACATATCCTATATGGCTTTTGCATATTTGTCAGTTAAGTTTCAACTGTTTCCAGTCCTTCTGAAAGGGGAACTGTTATAAGCTGGATTTTTTTTCCCACGGAATATGCAAAATTGTGGTGTTTATTTTAGAATTTTTGGATACCCTTGCTCCATCTCTATTAAATTTACTATGTATATTACAGAGATGTTATATAATTGGGAAATCTTAAATTACATAGCAGTTTCCATACATTAAACTCAAATTTCTTAATAAAAGACAACAAACACTGTCTTCCAATATTAATATTGTCTTTATACTGTTGTTTATACAAATATGTGGTCACTTCTCCTTATGGAGGAGGGCTTTTTATAGTCCAGGTAACTTACTGCTTTTCTTGGAATTTTAGGATCCATGAGGACTTAAAAAGAACAGTTGACCTGTGTCAAAAAGCTGAAGCAGCTGGAGTTTCATGGATTACAGTACATGGGAGAAGTACAGAAGAAAGGCATCAGCCTGTACATTATGATGCAATTAAAACAATTAAACAAGGCATGTCTATACCTATTGTGGCTAATGGAGACGTTAAAACTTTAAAAGATGCTGAAAATGTTCATCATTTGACAGAAGCAGATGGTAAGATTAAATATACTCTGTTTTCTAAGTAAACTTACAAATCAAACTATTTATTTTGGCTGTAAGTAGGGCAAGATTTGAGTGATTTTCAGTCTTTGGGGAGACAAATGAAAGGATGTTTTAGATGCCTTATAAACCCATAAACAGAATCATTTGTAATCATCAAAGCACTAGAGCCCTGCTATTCAAAGCCACAAATAATGATTTCCAAAGCAAATTACAGAAGCTCTTTGCTTAATTATGCTATCTCATCACTCAGTAGTGGAGTTCAGGGGGACCTTCAGACACTCATTCTGTCTCTTTATGGATCTGATCCTCTTTTAAAGAACTGTAAGATTCCCCTTGGAAATCTCTGCTTCCTGAACATGGAAGCAGATTTCTTGCAGTAAGAATACAGTGGAAAAAGAAATACTGTAAAGCCAGATACTTAAGATGGTTAGCTTCAAGGACAGTGAGGCATTGCACTCTCATTTGAGTGGAAAAATATATGGACTTTTTGCAGGATTGCCCTGCAGTTATTTAGTCACGACAGATTTCTGCAACTGTCTGTCCTTTGAAGACAATATGGAAATTTGGTATGTGTTTTGAAGACGTGATCTGTATCTACATACTTTGCCTCTTTCAGCTAGAGAGCAACAGGACAGAAAGCAGTAGCAGAAGGAGAAGTTCATGCAGGACATTTTCTGCTGACACTGTTGCTGTTTATTAGCAACAACAAAAATCAGTTGAACCAAACTACAGTGCCACTTCCCCAAAAAACAAAGCAGGAAGGAAATGCATAACACAAAGAATGTTGTCAGAGTCCAGCTGGCATTCTTGAATAGCAAAAATATAAAGCATTAAGTTTTTTTCCTGTCATGTACAATGGCAAAAGAATTTTTCATTTGTTGATTGTTCTGTTTTTTAAGACAAGACTAAGTGAATACATGTTGACATTGCAGGAAGATAGAATCCCTTAATCATAGAAAAATGATAGAAGTTATCCAGCAATATGGGATTACAATTGGCTTGTTCAAAAATATTTACTACAGATCAAGAGTCCTGAAATTTACTTAACTGAGCCACTGAACTCTTACTGGAAGAAGGATTCTAGGTCAGTGAATAGACTTGAGTTGCACAAAAAAACAACTGAATTTAGCATATTGTTGTCTTTCCATCATAATTTTATGTTATAAGGGCAGGCTTGTATGTGTATAGCAAATAAAAACAAAATACTATTCAAGAGCAGTTTCAAAAATAGGAAAGAAAAGGCTCTATGTCCTGTGTTTTGTTTCAGAATTTCTGGAATGTGGAAGGTGTTGATAAATGTTGTAGATTCTCTGAGGCCTGCCTTTTTAAATAGATTTCTCTGATACAGCTGTAATACTAATGCCAGTTGTCCTGCAGTTACTTGTCTGTAACTTTGGGTGGTTGTCCTAAGGGATGCTATACCAAATCTACAGGAAGATTTAACATAAAATTTAAACTAGAGTATAACTCGCTGCTTTAATTTCTGTTTTGAAGGTATAATGGTGGCTAGAGGACTCTTGGCAAATCCAGCTATGTTTGCAGGATACGAAGAGACACCTTTTAAGTGCATCCAGGACTGGGTTGACATTGCTCTTGAGCACGGAACTCCTTTTACGTGTTTCCACCACCACTTAATGTACATGATGGAACGGATAACTTCAAAACAAGAAAAAAAAGTTTTTAACGTTTTATCAAGTACCTCAGCAGTACTAGATTACCTGAATGACCATTATGGTTTGTGATAAATGAAGTCTTTTAGTTCTATGTGAACTTGTATTTTGCAACTCTTGAGACGTGTTAAAGTTTTAATTGGATTCCTACTTTTTAGTCACATTTATCTGTTGTATAAGTATTTTCAAAACAGCACAACATCATTAGGATGATCCTTTATATTTTTATGTCTTCATTTTTCCCTCCAGAAAATATTCCAGATTCCACCAATCTGAAGTTCTATTTACCATGCACTACTACACCAAAGGTAGATTATTGTAAGGCTCCAGTAATTTAATTTTTCACCAGACAATTGCTTACAGCAGTATTATTGCAAAACTAGGGCCTTTCTTACATGAAACCTCCTAAAATCAGGACTACTTACAAATAATGCCAGTAATTTCAGACCAAAAGAATACGAAGTGAGCAATTACAGAAGTTTTTGCTTTACTGACATAAACTGAATTTTGAGTAGATTTGCAAACTTAAAGACTGTGAGCTCAGCACACTCTTTTAAACTACATGCTCTTTTTCAGATTAAAACTTTCTAAACTTACATAAATCTTAGAAAAATTCCATACTTCATATAGTAGAAGAAATAAGGAATAAATAAACAGTGATGAAAAGGAAGAAAAAGTAAAATGAAGAGATAGTTTAAACTAAGTACAAACTTAGCTGAATCTGAAGTACAAGACTTGAAAGTTCAATCTAACAAAATTCAGGTTTGTTTATCTACTGTATAGTAATTGTCTACAAGATTAAATCCCTGTCATCTACCACACCAGAACTTTTTAGGTCAAAGGAAAGCTGACAGATTTTCTCAGTAGGGCCCTTTCTGCCCACTGGCATGTTGCTTATCAAAGCGTGACAGCCACTTGGCTTTGAATCATTGTATAGGAGTGAAATAGTGAAAACTAGAACAGGATGATAACATTACACACCAGCTGCATTTGTTCTGCAAGGGAAGTTTCACAAAACTGCAGTACAATTATTTGTAATCAAATAATTGGTTTTCCTTATATGTTTACACAGAAATTTATACCAAAAAATGCCTAGTTTTCTGACTGTGCTTGTTCTATGAATATACTTGTGAATAGTTCCAAATTTTCTAAATAAATTACTTGGTTTTGTATACAATTGTAATTTTTTTTTATTATGCAACAGTCTAGAGGAGGGGAAGGTTGCTTTTGATGCTACTCCCCAAATATTTTGATAGTTTAAGTATCTTAAATTCTCACAGTTTTTTAATGCAATGGCATAAAATACAGGATCATTTTGCATCATGAATATGTCTGATTTAGACATACGAATAAAAGTTTGAAAGGCATGACCCGAGTCATCAAGTCTGGGTTCACTATTTAAGACAGCAAATTTACGTAACTCCTGATGTGTTAGCAAATGGAAGACTGCAGACATGCCTTGCTATCCTAGGCTGATTGAGACAATCTCTGCAACTTTTTTGTTGTGATAGTGTCTCCGTTCCTTCAGACAACTATTTTTTCATTCTTCTGGATTGTGATGTTTTCTTGACATTAGATAAGTGCAACTTTGTATAGCATTCCAAGTAAACTCCCAGCAATATCTTCCTCTGGTAATGCTTCTCCCAATGCCTCGTTTCTCCTCATATTCATCATGTAAATTATGAGTTTCCAGTTTTACAGCAAAAGTTCTTACTTCCCAACTGCACGACTTTGTATTTTGTACTGTCGAATTTCCGGTCTCAAATTCATCCAGTTATTGTGCAACTCAGTTCTCCTCAGTTCTAAAAATGCTTCCAGCCTTCTGCTGCAAAATTGAAAAGTAAAACTATACAACTGAATTGTAGAGGAGGATTTGTGAAAGTATTAACTAAGCCCTTTTGTTAGCATTTTCTTAAGATTTTTATGATGTTGGCTACCAACTGTTACATGCTGCAAACTGTCCTAATAGGCACAAGGAGCAGAAAAGAAAAAGTTATTATAATCAACACAAATTAAAGGCTTGCTTTTTTCCCCTCTAGTAGTGGGAAAATTGAATTTTCGAGGACTTGAAATACCTTGACCTATTTAGGAACTGAATACTTGATGATTTTGAAGGCAGCAGTTGTTGTACCTGTGTGAGATCAATCACAGACATTTCTGCCTGAAGTACAAGACCTAGGTTGCTGTTAATGTTGGTAATAATTAAGGAGGGCTTGATCTGGCCTTTTATGCATCATAAAAGTCAACAGATTTTTATCATCCCTTTTTGAGGGTGAAATGAACTGTAAGCCTTCCCTTGTGAATTTTGTGTGCATCTGAACACACTTCACTGTGTTGCCACAGAATAAACTGCAAAATTGAAGTCTTAAGCCATACTCTGAACAAAAATACTGTTCAAATATACATAAATTGCTGGAGATGGGAGGTAGTTATTTAATTCCCAATGTTGTTTTAGAATATGGTCATATTTCTCATTATAAACCATATGAACATGGAAAAATTCTAATTTCCAGTTTAAAGCCACTAGATGTATTCTTTCCCTGTATGTGTTACTTGTAACATCACCAGGTGTTCAGTCTTTCTAATTTTTGAATTTTTAGAAGTTGTTCTTGCAGGTAACCTAAGGTACATGGCATTGTTTCCTATTTTAGGTCCTTTGCCTCCTGTAACTGATCCCACTCTTTATGTTAAGCCACCCTGCACAACAAACCCATATTCTCATAATACGTTTACTTTTTTGCAACTTTCACCCTGCTGCAATAACATGAGCTCCCTCAGTCTATGCAATCCCATTTTCTCTATTCTCTATTTTTAAATTTCGTAAGGCACTTCTCTGTCTAGAGCTGATGGTTGGGCAAAAGCAGTGTGTGATGATGAAACAGCTATCATACAAGCCAAAATAGAACTTTGCCATTGTTTCAGCAGTAAGTCAGATCTCAGTTCTCTAACCAGATGCTAATACACAGGCATTTCCTGTTTCTGCTTCTGAACACTTTGTCACTTCACTGGTGTGAGAGGAAGGTATTCCTTATAACTGTAATATTTTAAAGTTTGTGAGTTTTTTTCCCTAAAGCAGCCAGCCATTATATATATTGTATGGTATCATATTCATCACACAGCAGTTCATTGTAAGATAGGCAGCCCTAGATTAACAACACAGAGTTCTATGGCTTCAGCTAGAATTGGTTCTGGGAGTGGCAAAATTCCTTCCAGGAGACCTCATCAGGAGAAGGGAAGTCTTACAGATGTTTGCAGGGGGCTTCTGTCTGTTCCTCAGATCTCATTCCAGCTTGGTGGGGAATGAGCTGCAGTGGAAGTGCACAGCAGTCACTTCAGAGTGAGTCTTTCTGAGCTCTTACACAGCCCCTCAAGAGAAAAAGCAGACTCCAAGTGTCTGGCAGTGGGGATGAGCACATACAGTCCTATCAGGATGAGGCTGGGCCACTGGGAGGGCAGCTTGCAGGGCTAGTAGGAGGTAAGTAAGCAGGTCAGAAATGGAAAGTATTCTGGAATTAAAGAAGAGAAAGTCTACATTTAACGTTTTAACAGCTTCAGTAAAGTATAATGGCTGCAGGCCAATAGCTAAAATGTAATAACTGGGATGTTCTGAGGTTATGTTTTGTCTGTGCTACTGATCAAATACGTTTATGGAAACATTAGAAATATTACTTAAACCCCATCCTGTTCCCACTGCATAGATTGGATTGAAATGGCTGGTTATATCACTCACCAATATTTGTTATGCATAAACAATTATTTGGGATGTAACCTTTCCTCCAGACATTGCTTGGCAGACGCTGGGAAAATGTTAACACACTGGCTCCATCCCCAGGCTGCAGACTTGGGAAATTTTAAGTAAACAATTTCAGATGGTGAGCAGCTGCAAACAGCTCTGCTCAAAACTGCTTATCCCAGTGTCAGTGCCAATGGATTAGAGTAACAAAGAACTACTATTCACTGCATTTAATCTGTCTCATTCTGATGGAAATCAATCGGGAAAAAATTCTGCCTAACAGGTAGTTGTGTCAAAGAGTGCTGGTGAGGCTCAGGTAAGGTAACCTTTTCCTCTGGCAGCACCTCAGCATCTGTTGGGATCAACAGGAAAAGTTGATCGGGGTATGCCCTTCTTATACAGGGGCAAGGTAGGAGAGTTGCATGGGTGGTAGAAGAGTTGGTCAAGAAGTGGGAAAGTGGGTACCAAGGTGTGGAAATAATACCTTGGGAGCCTTGGTATGCTGATAAAAACATTGCATAGTACATTAGGATAGAACAGGGTTTTCTGAAGGAATATAATTTTATTCATGAGGTCCAAACAGGCATATTTAATACTGTTTGAGACTGTTGTTATTGGTGTCTTTATGAATACTGGACCTGTTTTTCATGAGAAAAAGATGTACAGGGTCTTTCTACAGTAGTGTTAGGCATGGAGGAGGGATGGACGGACACAGGCAGTATTTAAACTGAACTTCAGAAACTAAGGAGAAAGCTGGAAAAGCAGAGAGCTGAAGCCCCAAATCGAGTAAGCTCGAGTCATGGAGTGGACGATCACAGCAGGTCTCCACAGCAAAACGCTTACAACCATTCCCTAAGTGGGGGTAAATAAATAAAAGGTACTATTCATGTCAGCCTTTCCCAGCTTGTAGATCCACGCGTTCTCTCGCAGAGGTGCGGCCGCTCGGTATGTTCGCGCCTGCCGCCAGACCCGGCTCACCTGGGGCAGGGGCAGGGGCAGGGGCAGGGGCACGGGCAGGGGCACGGGCAGCGCGGCGGCATGCCCGCTCCAGTGTGGCGGGGCCGGAGGGCACCACGGCCCTCCCTGCCGCACCTCTCTGTCCTCGGCCGGGCCGGCGGAGCTCCGCGCCACCCCCGCAGTGTCACTCAGCGCCGTCCCGCCCCACACCTCCCGGGCAGGGCGGAGGCGGCTCCGCGCCCGCCCCCGCAGCGCCGGCGGGACACACCGGCCCGCGCCTCGCCAGTCCCGGCCCTGCGGCCCCTCCCGCTCTTCTACCGCCATCAGCTCCGGGCGCCCAGCAGGTTCGGAGGCCAGGCGGGATGGAGGGGGGACGGGCGGCCCCGAGGGTCNGCCTGCGGGGACTCTGTCGGCGGCCCGGCCCGGCCCAGCCTGGCCTTGCTCTGCTCTGCCCGCCGGGCCGCCGCGGCTCCCATGGGGTCCTGCCCTGGGGATGGTTCGGGAGGGAAAGTCTGAGCCGCCCGGCTGAGCTGCCCCTTCCCCCGCAGGCCGCAGGGACCATGACTTTCCAGTGGACGGCAGTGGCCGGCTTCTTGTACGGTGAGATCGCGGTCATTCTGGTGCTGTGCCTGCCGTTCATCTCCCCGCTGAGGTAGGAGCGCTGCGGCGCGCTGGGCAGCCCCGCTCGGGCTGCTCACCGGCTTAGGTTTGCTTTACACCTCCGTTTCTATAAACACGGAGCTTTGCTGCGTCTTAAATTAGTTGTGAACAAAGCTGAAGGAATGCCGTTTGGGACTGGAGCATCAGGAGTTGCAAGAATCGCAAGCCTCTTTAAGGAGCTGTATGTTTTCTGCGCAGTGCTGATTCATCCGAACAGCGGTCCGGGTGCCCAGATGAGCCCCCCTGCTTTGCTGCAGCAGGTGGGGCGGCTTCTCCCAGGATTCTGGAGTAGCCAGGATAAAGGAAGGCATCTGGCAGTAATAAATGAGAGGAGGATGCGGCTTTTTCGGCAGTTATTTGTTAAATTTGTGAGAAACAACTGTATGTTTTGGTGTACACTAGGCATTGTGGGTGCTGGGTAGATAAGAGACTCAGATAATCAAAGCAAGCTGCACAGAGCGTGTGTAAGGGCTGCAAGAAATTTGTGATACTTGTTCAAACAACTTGAGTTTGATGCAAAACGTTAAGGACTACTGAAATAAAGGCCTCTGTCACCTTATACGTAGATGAACAAAATTATAATAGTTCTGGAACACAACACAAACATTAAGAAAATAGTAAATTCTTCTAAGATAAATGCATGTAGTAAGGGAAATAAACAAAACATGCTCATTACTCTTACTCTCTGCAAAGGCCTTTCTTACAGCATTATCTTAAGATTGTTTCCTGTAAGTAGATCTTCAAATTTGATAATATTAATTTCTTTACAGGAAATAAAGCAAGCTGGCTTCTCTACAAGAGGCAGGAGAAGCAAACTTACCACTTCTTTTCAGAATTTCAGGAATTCTTTTTTAAAAAAGGCAGAAACCACAAAAACACCAACCACCCCAAAATCCAGTAGAATGAAGCCTAAAAGCTTTCTCAAAAAAAGAATGTTGCTGTCTCAGTGTTTTGTAAAAATGTTTGCTTTCTGCATCTTTGGATGTATTTGGAATGAAGAATGCAGCTTTTACTGTAGTATCTTAAAGAATAAAACCCGCGGTGTGGAGAATCTAAATATAACTAAATGTGCAGGACAGTCTTGTAAATGACTGGCTTCTCCGTAGCTGATACCAAATCTAGAAGTTGAAACTGTTCTAAAAATCTAATTTAACTTCCTGTTTTTACAAGTTGGCTTGTGGAGAGTTCAGCATTTCAGCATAGATTATTGAGTTCTCATACTTTCTATTTTCTAATCCAAAGTGCAACTGTAACAGGGGGGAAGTATTATGGCCGTCGTAATCGTCGGATTATGAATGGTTTATGTGAGGCAACTTGCTGCAAGAATTTCTGCAGGCTGATGACACAAGCAGAGTACTTTGGGAATATTGAAATGTGTTGCACTTGTGACGCACACAGGGCTTGAACCCAGTGTGGCTGAAAGGCTTTCAGTTATGTAAAAATGATTGATTCCTGTGCTTTGTTTGGAGCCTTCAGCTATTCCTCTGAACAGCGATTTCTGAAAGAGTGAAATAACTTTATCCCTTATGTGACTCTTTCCAGTTATCTTTTTAACATAACTTGCAGGAATCTTGTGAGGTTAAGGCCTAGATTTAGCACTACCAGAGGGCAACAGGTCTGCCCTTCTCATCTTGGTGGCCCAAGAGCTGGTTCTGTCAGGGCAGTAAAGCAGGCCTGGTTACTGACAGGTGTGAAACTGCCATTCTTTAAACTTTGATTTATTCACTTCTCAGTCTTCAAACAGATACTTTGTCTCTTTTGTGTCTGCACCTTTTTTGATAATTTTTTCAAATTCCCTAACAAGCTTGAAAGTTCCTGGGGAACAAGTAAATTGACAGTGTAAAAATGCAAGTATGCAAAAAGACATATCTGTTCTACTAATGTAGTACATCTACAGTGATGGCCAGTGTTACATTTGGGAAGATGATATTTATGTGATTTTTTTGTCACCAAAGGGAAATGGAGCATTAGTAAATGTGAATGTCAATACTTGTTGAGGAAAAGTGAGTGTGCAAACAGAACACAAGAAGACTTAGCAGTAAAGAAATCTAATTTTTAGCCAGATTGTAACTTAGCAGTATAGCTGATCTAAGGTCATACCTCAGAGCATCACTTTTTAAGTGGAGGTTAGTATGGAGCTTTGAGAATTGCACGTTTGAAGAGTTAGCAAGTTGGCTTTGTTTGAGTTGTAGCTTGAAGTAAGCTTTTTATTTGATATAGACTGTGACTGTCTGCTTTAAAGAACTCAGATTATGCTAAAACATTAAAATGAGCTTTTTGCATGCACAGTGTTAAAACATTTTAATCCTTTCTGGTGGAGAACCAGAAAGAACCATAGGAGATGATGCTGCAGTCTAATTTAAGTTATATTTGGATTGGAAATGCTGTGTTATAGGGTTATAGGGCAGATTTTAACAGTCTCTGGGAAATGTATGTAGTCCTAACAAAAGCTGGAAATCTTACCGTGTATAATCAGACAGTGAATAGCATGTCTGCATTACATCCCTAATGGTGTGACTAGGTATTATTTCATTTGTGCAGTGGCACTGATTCTAACCTGCAGCAAAGGACAAGTTATCACTTGTTGCCATTCATGTGAGCACATCAGATGTTCTACATTTGTGCTACGAGTGAGAACTCTTACAGAGCCCTCCATGCAGTAATACCAAACAGATTGATTGTTTTTAAGAAATCATAATAATTGTCTTCACTGCTATTGGGCCTCTGAAGTTCTGTACTCAGCAAATTTATGCTAAGGAAAGGGATTTTAGCCCCTGACAGAATATAAATGTAAGACTTGTCCTTTTGTTGTTATGGCAAGTTAGGATGCTGTAACAGTCCTTGTACCTCATAATTATGCAGATTCATCAGTGTAAAAGGTAAGCCTTCTGAAGAAGGATGGTAGAGATGATCCTAATCTGTAGAAGCTTTTTATTTTATTTGGCACCAAGGGGTGTAAGTAGATAGAAACAGAAATGGTGGAATGGATTTCACAATCTTTACTCCACCTAGTTTATTGTAGTCAGGACTGAACACAAACTAATCCTAGACAAAGTAAAAGCTGAAATAAAACATGTCTGTGGAGTACCTGCCATCATACAAGAAGTTTGGAAGTTGAACCAACTGTCTTTGCCTGTATTGACAACAAATAAAAAAATGAAACAAGCAAGTTGGATTGTTGGAAAAGTTAGTGTACACCTGAATTATATTGCAATTAAAGCAGCTGTTTAGAGGTCTTACACAAGTCTGATATCAGTAACAAGGCTCTTTTCTATGAGGTTATTGTGCTCTTCTTTTAGTGCTTAATTATTTTTGAATAACACAATACTATTTTACAGATGGCAGAAGATTTTCATGATTCCCCTATGGAGCAAAATGGCAGTATTTTGGAACAAGATGTTCCTTACAATAATAGTTTTACTGATCATCTTATTTCTTGGTAAGTGTTAAATAATTTCTTAAGAAATGGGGAAAATAACCTGGTACATGGAGTTCATACCAGTAAATTAATTGAAAGGATTCAAGCCTAATGTAAATCAGCTAATTTATTGAAAAGTTATATGAAAGAATGAAAGAGGATAGGGCTTATACTGCATCTACATTGGGAATCCAGATGCAATAGTAATATAGTGGTGAATGAGGAGCAGACATGGGGGTCGGTCTGGCCTGCTTCTTAGTTTCACTTTCTCACGAGGTGAATGAACACACAGGAATTTGGCTGAGCTGTGCATTGTGCAGTAGATGGCACTCTTTCCCTTGGTTGCTGCTGAAATGAAGACCATAATAATGTATCAAAACTCCGGGCTGACTATTTTAGCGTAGATACAAAACAGCTCTTGGCTGCCTTTGTTATGAGTAGATCTTAAGGTCTATGAAGTAGGAGTAAAGCTTTAATGATCTTGGAGCTTGAATGGTGACCATATGCCTGACTGATTTAATTTCGTGTCTGTCTTGACTGCTGTGTGTGGTAAGCACCTCTTGTATTCCAGTGGTTAAAATAGTTCTCCTGTATTTCAAGGATAGTATTAGTTCTCCGTGGATAGAAGTGTTCCTAGCACCTTAGAATGAACACGCTATTTAGTTCCAAGCTGCTTGAAATAGAAAGAAAAAATGCATAGTTTTATTTTCTGCTGAGGGAAATAGATAGACACAGTACCTATATAAAAATGTCAGGTCAGACTGCAATACTATATTCTTAATACTACAAAAGGACAAGAAATATAAATAAATTTTTAAAATTATTACTTAAGATTGCATTTAGTATTATCCTTAGAAGTAGATCTTCAGTAAATGGCTTAAGATTGAAAACTAACAGATTTCATTTACTGTGTGGAACTCCTGTCAAACTTGGACCAAAGTTTGCTTTTGAGTTGGTGATAGTCGTTGATTTTGCAGAAAGATGGAGTTGGGCTGAAGTAAAGCTGTGATGAGATGCTTGCCCCCCCGACAGCATAAAGCAATAGGTTATTGCAGGACTAGAGTCTTCCCATAGCACAAGGACATGCATTTTTTTACTCCTAGCTTTTGATGCATTGTTTGGAGGGGTTATTTCCTTCTCAATAATTTAGGCATATGAAAGAGACAGTCGTAAGTGATGATATGCACATGTGTTTTTCTTTGGAATTGATTTTGACTGCTTAGACAAATGCAGCAACAGCTTAATAACATGTGGCCAACATATTCTGCAGGACCTGCTGATGTCATGAAATGTGTGTATTTGTTGATGTGCAGGGGGAGATTTGAGGTGCTGTATTGCTCATGGGAATGTATGATGACCTTAAGTTTACATATTGTAATATGAACTCTTAACTGGGTTAGGGTTTGGGTTTATGTGGATGTAAGTCCAAATTAATTATTTTGTCCTTTGAAAAGTGTTTGCAGTGCCCTTTTGCAGAACCATCAGGAGTATATGATGGATGAAAATAAGCTGAAAGATGTATGAAAGACGGATGAATGAAAGTTGAGGTGTAGCTTACCTCCTCCATTCTGTTTATGATGTAATTACAGTTAGTAGTTACTACTGATATTGCTGTGTTACTACAGACTTTCTGTTTTGATGGATGTTGCAGAAGTAATTTTTTCCCTCTGTGATTCCAGCGTAAAGTATTGACACTTATGTAATGCATAACATAATGACACTTATGTCATTACTAAAACACAGGCTTATCTAACAAACTCTATATGAAATGCTTGAGAAAATATTTCTTCTTTTGCCCTCTCTGCCTGTTTTCTCACCATTTATCCACTTGGGGATTTTAACTCCATTATCAGCAGTGACATTTTGACACTGTAGGGTCTTTGGTAGCATTTGTAGAGTGTGTTGCATTGGCCTGATCCCTGGGGAATGGGTGCAAGTGTTGGAAATGGCTGTTCAGGCATGTTTTGGACAATGGTTTGTTGTATTTCTGGAAACATGCTATAGTGCTTCAGTGATTTATCAAGACCAGTCTTTAAAATGTATGGATAACACAAGCAATGTCACTGTTTGCCATATTCCTGTTTGCTGAGCAGAAAGTCCAGATACATACTTGTAGTAGCTAAGTCTGGTTTAGCATACCCTGCACACCCACAGATGTGAATAAGAATGGGCTGTTTTCATTTGCAGATGCTGTTAGAGAAGTCAGGAAATACTCATCTGTTCACGTGAATGAAAAGGCTGCAAATGTCAATAGCAGTGCCTTTGATCACATTCAGATGAAACTCTTCCGATCGCAAAGAAACCTCTATCTCTCAGGTTTTTCCTTATTTCTTTGGCTGTAAGTATAACATTTTTCTAATATCTATGTGGTACGTTTGTTACAGGAACTATTGCACAAAGTAATCATAAAGTGAAGATCAGAAGGCCAATTTCAAGAGATTAAAGAATTAAGTGTGACCAGGTTGGATATGAGGCAACTAAAGTCAGGAAAAATAATACCTTAAAAATATTTGAAGATTGGAAGGATGTGTGAGCGACACATGGAAAGAAACATTTTAAATCCTGGAGAAAACATGTATTTTGCAGAAGTTTCTTCAGGGAATACTCATTTCCTTTCTTAAAATTACACCCTTTGCTTTGAACATGGAAAACTGAAATTAAAAAACCTTCAGAGACTAAAATACTATTAAAATAATGTTAATGTCTTGCAAACTGGTGTTATTGCATCCTGCTGTGTTAGGAAACAAAACTTGAGCCTAACTTCTACCACTCAAGCTCAAAGTTAAGAACTGTAGGATAATATTCCATCTTTTAAGGAAAGTTTCAGATATGTTTTAGATCAAACACTTTGTGGTAACTTGCCTGCTATGGTGTTATGATCTTAAGCCTGATAGCCCTTTCAGGATGTTTAAATACAGCTAATAAAAAAGGGGTAAAGGAAAGGACAGTTCTCTACTGCCCAGCAGTAGCAGCCAAGTGAATCAGTAGCCATAACAACCTGTAAATCTGAACAGTGGGCAGGGAGCACACAAGCTCATTGGACACAGATAATGTAAATTAATGGAAACAGACATGTTGGTCAGATGATTTCCTCTTTATACATTTTTGTGGTGACAGACAAAGAATGCTGGTCCTCTTATGAGTTCCTTCAGTGAGCTGCTTGACATTGCCTAGATATGCAAGAGGAACACAGAACAAGAAAATCACAGGGACTTCTGACAGCCTTCTTCCCCTTAGAGTGATGTATGGCCATTTCAGCAGATCGTAGGGGAGCACTGAACTTAAACAAGTGTCAAGGAAAAAATAATACAAAACTTGAGCAGGAAAATGTTAGAAAAAAAAGTGGTTCTAGCCTTGCACAACAGTGATAGGAATGCATCATGTTCTTTGCCTTCCTTTAGAAAGGTTGAGTAAATATGCCAAATATGTTTTTGATCTCTGGTCCAAGAAGAGTAGCTGGATTGTGTCCTACACAAGATTTGGAAGCTGGTCCCCCAGGATCCTACTCCCACTCAGCTTTCAAGGAAGAAAACTTCTCAAGTGGCCCCAGTAGGTTTTACTGTGCATAAAAGTTCTGCTGTTGAAGAGGTTTTCTTGAAGCATTTTTTGTGCTATTGGCCTTTCACCAAAATTTGGAAGAAATAAATACTTCTACAGTAGTGGCTAGATGAAAGGACTTTTCATAATAGAGCAATTTTACTTAACCACTAAACAGGCAAGATATTTGTCAGAGAAGGTGGAGAAAGTGTTCCCTGGGTTGTCTTATTCTGCACTGCTACTACCATCACCCAGCCAAGTTCAGACCACATCTAGATGTGAATGGGTATTTTGATGCCCCTAGTTCATCCTTTTGATTAGTTTTAGTTCTTTTTAGCACATCAGCCAGTAGGAAGATTCCAGGAGGGTGGTAGATGGAGATTTACAAAATGGAGGTGGCTGGGAGCTTGTCACATCTGACAAGACAAGGAAAGCTCTTCATCTGTGGTTCAGTAATTGTGGAACATTGGGTAAAGATAAGGATGGTGACCTCCTGTCATTGGAGGTATTGGGTCCAGCTGAGCCCTCATGTGAGACTGTCCCCTGGGTAGGACAGAGACCCCCATCTGCTAGTGTTACTTCATGTCTTGGGAGATGTGGAGAGACTACCAAGGCTTGTCTGGCCCTCTGTTACCCCATGCGGAACCAGAGAGGGCTGAAGATCAAAGGAGGAAGCTCAAGAAAACATGAGCCCACTGTTCGCTGAGACAGGGGACCAAATGACAAAGTATTTGGAAAAGAGTGAGGTATTGAGTATCTCATTACCAACCTTAGGTTGTGTGGTTTCTTACTGGTAAGTTCTCCCAATTCTCTGAACCTTCTAAGGAGAGTCAGTGGGGAATGTAACATCAGCCCCACTGGAAGGTGCAGCTGGGGAGTACATAATTAGTGTGAGCACATACAAGTCTGTGTCATCCTGGGGTGGCATGTGTCCTTGCTGTGATGACCCATGGAGACCTCTGGGGAGAGGATGAGGGTGCTTGGCTTTCAGCCAGAAAAGAAGAGTCTTTGAAGGGAAAGATCCTATTGGTTTCTATGTCTGTCTAGTAGTAGCTTGGAGAAAAGATGGAGTGAGCTTTAAATGAAAAAGCTGAGGTTGAGGGGTGGGTTACCTTCAAAAAGTCTACTAATATTCTATAAGGTATGAAAAAGACAGTTACTTAGATTTTCAAATTTCTTTAAAGACCAGCTGCATAGTTGTATTACAGGCATTAATTTAATTCAGTGTTCCTTTGGCTTGATTCAGCAACATACTGCTTTGAAAGACTCCAAGATGAATAATGAAAGTAGTCATACAAAGAGGCAGTCACTAGATCAAATTAAGGGAGATATTTGCAAAACTTAGATTTAAGGTGCCATATGAGTGCTCTTGATTTAACTGTACTGACAGAATACTTTGAAGATTAATACACTCAGATTGCTGATTTTATTCTTGTAAGGCCTTTTATAGAGTTAGGGGATTCTTTTTTTTTTGCCACTATACTCCTTACCGTAACACATCTTGAATTTGGAGATCCATCCTGTTTTAAAACACTGGGTCATGTAAGAGTAACTCAGCCTTTAAGCAAGCAGGTCTCTGACCTCTTAGTGGCAGTGGGTATTTAGGAGGAAGGAGTTTCTGCATCAAGTAAAAATCAGAGTGTTTTTCTTTCACAGTTGTCACCAATGAACCTGGATGTTTCAGGTGCTTAACCAGTTCTCTTCTGGTTTTGTTTTTACATCTAATACAGTGAGAGAAAAGGAGTTGTTTTGGTTTTCTGGCTTTTTTGGTTTGGTTTTGGTTTTGCCTTTTTTTTTCTTTTTAAATTTGTGCTGTGAATTACAGTTCTGTTCACTGTGTTTCTTCACCAGTGTATTGAGACGTACCATTACCCTTCTTACTCAGTTGGCAAAAGAGATGACATCTCATGCAGCTCTGGAAACTCAAGTAAATGATGCTACTGAAGCAGCCAAAAAATACATGGCCGAGAACGAAAGGCTGCAGGAGGTATCTTTGAGCTTCTTTAGTTATTTTCTCTGGGGATGATTTGCTACTGAATATTTGTTCTTTTTTTCCCTCTGGTGGAAAAAGGAAGAACAATGTTCTTACAATATATACTTCAGAACACTGTTAGCAAATTGCAGTAGCATCTTGCTAACAGAGGAAACTGAAGTAATATAAATAAATGAAGTTCTGTCTTTCCAGTACAAATTTCATCAAAGGACTAAGAGATTCTTAAAATATCTCTCTGAATTTAATCATAACAAAGTAGATTGAGACACTAATTTTATTCTTTTTATCCTAAACACTGGCTGCTTAGGTCAAAGCTGTAGCCGTCCAGGATGAAAAAGCCTCCAAAGCCTCCAATACAGCTGTTCTCTTGCTGGCTTCTTCTTCTTAATAGGATTTTCTTCAGTCTTGAAACATACCTTCTAACTTGTAAAAATGATCTTTTGTAGTTACTGTATTTTGTATCTTTTTATGATGTGCCAGCCAATTTCCCAATATTTTCCTTGCTTAGTAGGACACTGCCATAGTATTAATGAGTGCAAAAATTTCTCACTTGAAAGAACCACCAGTGAATCAAAGAGATGTTATTCTTATGAGAAGAATGGATAAAATTAAGCTGTCATTTTTCTGTTGTGGTTCAATACACAATTGTATGCAGAAAGGGAAGTAATCAAACATAATCAAGATGAATATATTAAATCTTTTCTTGATTAGTTTGACATCTCTTTGAAGAGACTGAACCATAGGCTAGAGTGCAAATATCTGGGGTATGGAGACTTTTAGAGCATTCTTCAGTCTGGTATGTTGTCAAAATAAAATTCACTGCAGGTGTGTACAGGTTTCCTTCAGGTTTGTCTAACACAGTGTCTATGGTTACCAGCACTATAATTTTTTCATCATAAATCTTCAGACAAAGAGAACAGACTCTGGACAAAAAGTACTAGAAGGGATGTAAAAGAAATCCAATTGTTTGAAAACTGTTGTAAAAGAAGGATCATTTGAGTGTGTTAGGTGTTTCCCAAGTATGAAATGATACCAGAATGTTGGGATTTGGTGTTTTGCCAAAATGATCCAGACTCCCTCTGTCAGCCATGGCATTTGTCTCTTTACTGCTTACTGGTACTTTTTTTTTCTTCTCTGTCCTGTTGGGATTTGGCCAAAAGTCCTCTTTTTTGTTCTGTTTTCACATTCCCTTAGCAACACATTCTCATGGCCACTTGTAAGCAATAGGCAGAAACTGGAAACTGTATTCCTGTCTGTTTCTATTTGTGTGTGTGATTGCAAGGTTTGCAAAAACACTGGTAGCCACAGGTGCAGGAACATGCTGTGGCTGGATCTCCCATGTGACAGACATGCAGAGTGTTCAGAATTGGAATATTTTACCTTTATAGACACACTAAGACTTAGGTTTCTCTCATCCACTGGCTTGCATTTCTTTATTTACAAGTATGCTTCATTCTGCCATCAGAGAGAGGTGAGAGCAATTGCATAGAGGGCACTGGCTGCAAGCATAAATGCTGTAAGTTTGCTCTGCTGTGCAAGGTCTGCACTGTCTGCTGTTCAGAGGTTCCATGGAGCACAGGAGTTAAGATGAGAGTTTACAGAAATAGCTGTTTGCATATTAATAGAAAGAGGTGAGCACAAAGTAAAGGACATAGTTGGCTATTTGTCAGTCCAGTGTAATCTCTGCTCTTGATTAAGTATCTTTGGGGAACTTTTCTTCATCTCTTTTCCTTGGATTGTTTAACAGTCTTTAAAAATGAAGAAAAAGAACTGTTTATATAAGCAGTTCTTTTCCTTCTTCCTAAAGTAGTCTTTTCCCTTTGCTCCCACCTGGCACAGGTAAACTCTGGTGTTACAAATTTACCTAACAGTATCTCAGTTTTTCCCGTTAAGCATTTACCACTTTTTTGCCATTTTTGTAACACAGATGATGTGTGGTTGGGCAGTAGAGGCTTCATGAGCAAATGGTCTAATTAAGGGATCTAATCTTACGTTTTAATAGCATGCATAAGTATAGTAGTGCCAACATTTTTAGAGTACAAGGAATATATTGCTCTTGTGCCTGGTGCTTACAGCACTACTTGCCTAGTTTTTTTTGCTTGAATTTCACTGGAAATGGAATCTGGATATTGAGATATTCTGAAGATTGAAGAAGTAGCTGCAAACCTTCAAGGAGAGAAATCACACTAAATTATTAGAACCAGTTGCAAATAAACATGGCAGTGTTCTGTCACTGGCAGTCCCAGTGTGTATCTTCTGAAAAATTCATTTATAACCTAAATGAAGGTTGTACATTCAAAGCAGACATACAAAGTACTCTTCCACTGGAGATAATGCCATTCTATTACAAGTATGCCATTACTATCAACCTAAAACATGGAGTTTGTTTGGGTTTTTTTTTTATTCAGGGGGATTTTTTTATAGAATGACTTGAGTATCTGCCTGTATTGTGTTGACACTTGATAAAACCTATTGCTTTGCAGGTTCAAAGTTGACATTCTTTGGGTGTTTTGAATTAATTTCAAATTAGTGAAAATAAAATTAATTGTAGCAACTGTTGTTTTTAATAGACCTTGAGTCGAAAAGGAAGTGGTAAAAAGAAAGAGTCAACAGAAGCAACTCAGGAAAAGTTGAAGGAGGAAGTTGAACATTTGAAAGAAGAACTACAGAAGACATCAACTGGTAAGTATTAGTATGGACTTCTTTGCAATTAAGAAAAAGGTGGTTTCAAGACTGAACATCAAAAATGTATTCTCGGTATAGCATTAACTAATTTCATCTGTTTCTGAAACACTTGGCATGAGATTCTTCTACATTTGACAAGGAACTGGCAAAACGTGTCACTGCCATCCCTGTATTTTTGTCAATGTTCCCATTATGACATGTGTACAGTTTAATTGGAACACCTTAGCTAAATTGTAATTATTAACAAATTGAATGGATATATTTAAGTGGTGTTGACTTGCCTTCATCAGTGACATAACCAGGATATGGAGGCAATTACAGGTTGGTTACTGGTACCAGTTTGATGTTCCATGTCATACCTCTGTCCCTGTATAAAATGGCAAAGTATGTGGTTGAAGGGTTTTACTGTATCATAGGGTTTCTGTCAGATAGCAGAAATATCCTTGCCTGGTATTCTGAATTTTGTATGTTCTGCAGCAGAGGTGTTAAGGTGTTGGCTTTTTTTAATTTTTGTCTACAAGGAAATTTACCTTGCCATTTGTAACACAATGCTTTGGGTAGCAGCTTCCGTGTTTAAGGTTTAGGTTGGCAAAACTGCTTTATAGGCAACCCAGATTGAGATAGAAGCAGATTTTACCTGTTTGGTTCTGTCTAACTGGGTTCTATCAAGGTGTATGATGCTTGTGAACACCTGTTCACCTGAGATCAGTGTTTTTAAGATAACACTGCCTGTGATCTTGTAAACATTAATCAGATGTTCAGAATGTAACAAAATACAGATTTTCGTGGTACCAGATTGCGTGTTGTCATCAAAACATAGCCCTGCTTTCATACTGCATGGCACTGCTACAAAGCTGTAAGAATAACAGCAAACACTTCATTAATCTTTTTTCATTGTACTTTTTCACTGGGAATTCAAAAAAGAACTGTAGAACAGCTGTTTTCAGCTGGGCTTGAAGCAACAACAGTCCTTAAATTGAGAGTCTCATTAGTTCACATTCTCAGGCAGGTTTGATGGTGAGTTTTCACTCTCCTGCTGTTTTCTTGAAGAAAGGGGGGAAAACTGCCTTTGAAGTGACAGGATCAGTGGAAAATTTAAATGCATATGTTTTATTTAAACTAACTGGTGGTATGTAACATTAATATAATGTAAGCTTTTCAGCCAGGAATGCTAGGGAAAGCTCAGGAACAAATAGATTTACCTCATGCTGCTTCAGCTGCATTCTCCCTGTGAGCTGTTGTCCATCCAAAAGATGTATAAATTAAGGCAGGCTTGACTCTTTTGTTAGGGCAAAAGTGGGGGAGAGAGTCTTTCTTAGGAATGAATAGGAAAATATTTACAGCCCTTCTCCTGATGCCATCCCCCTCATTGCCAAAAACCCTGTGGGAGGTATGGGAATTGCCATCAGCAGCTGGGTGGTAAGGTATGTCTGTCTTACTTCTTGGAGCTTTTTTTATACATTGTTTTGAGCAAACTGATAGCCTTAAGGCTTAAAGTACTTGATAATACCCACATCTGCAGACTCAGGTTTCTATGGAGTGTTAGAGAAAATGAATCAAATTTACTGTTTTCTTTTGAAATTCCTGCAACTGAGCAGGTCAATGCTGAGTTTCATGCTCACTAAGTGTGAGCAATGCATTACACAAAGTGAAAGTTGAGATTGAAAAGCTGGTTTTACCTCTTCTAGACTACTGTATTTTCATGCTACTGAGCTCACATGACTAAAGTAACCTTTTCTTTGTGTTCACAAAGTCCAATCCCTAAAATTGGGGGGGGGAATGAAGCGTGTAAAGGGTGTCATCCAGTAGTGAAACAAGGCAAGACCCATACACAAATGTAAACTTCACTGGATTTGATTTTGGAGGTTTTCTTTCTTCATGCTTATTTTTCAGCTGTAGTATCAGTAAGAGTCATAAATTTGAATTTTGTTCTTGTTTGGTTGGGGTTTTACATTTGGGGTTTTATTTGCTGCTTGGAAGAAAAAACAAGTATAATCTTTTTTCACAAGACAGTTTCGAATATCTGTCACTCTGGTCTGGGACATTTGTTAAGCTACTGATACATGGTGATACATTAGTTTATAGTGGGCCACATGTCAAAAGGTGGGCTAACACAGAGTGGTACCCAGATGGAGTCCTAAATGTAAGCCTGTTGAGTCAGTATTTACAACTAGCAGAGAAAATACCATGTATGCTTCCTCTTTCTGAAATTCTGACTGAAGTCATAGTGTAGACAGAGATTATTGCAGATTTTCAGGAGATTAATCTCTAGTTCTTCAGTTTTTATAGGAGACAGTCAGTTTTTTCCCAGTCAACTCAAAGTGAAATCCTAAGTTAAGACAACATTTTTCTACCTCCCGTACTTTGAAAATACAATATGAAGACTGAGTGGTGAAATTACAAAAATCTGAGGAAAGGTTAGAAGTGAACTACAAAGATTTCAGCCAAATTTGTTTTCTTTTCAGCCTTTACTTTCTTATTCCTCTTGATGCCTTTTTTTTTCTTTATTTCAGAAATGAAGGAAAGAGGACTAGTTCCTCTCTCCTTTATTGCAGACCCACATATTGTTGTCAGGGCTTTATAAGCACCCAGCAGTGGGGTTAGCACTTTCAGAGCCTAAATCCATTTTTAGCATACCTAGACATGTAATAACATGAATGTTTAGAAACCTTTGAGATGGTAATGTATTGATAAACTTGTATATGATGGAAAATCTTGATTCAGATAATTAAAGGCTCTCAGTATGGCTGCTGGTCTTGGACCTATAGGAATTTCCTGGGGAAAGAAGAGGAAAAGGGGAAGGATATTGTTTCATTTTGATGTTTTTGAAAACTATCCAGAAAGCTACAACAAACCAAATTATCTACAGTTGCCCATGAGGTTAGAGCTGAGAGAAGTTTCCTAAAGCAGCTGTCCTTACAGCAGTCCTTGCACTGTGGGCAGTAACAGTAATGCTATTGGTGCATTAACTTTTCTTTTCTTGCTCACAGATCCCACACTGTGAAAATGCTGATGTGTGAAATGTCAATTTCAAAATCCAAAGACCATTTATTTGTCTGTTCCATTAGGATTACACTTTGTGAAACATGTACTGGCTTACCAAAGTAATTTAGATGCTTTTGAAGTTGAGTTCAACTTTTTCTGAAAATACTCTATTTATATATTGTTGTCATAGGCATACAGTGCGGCAGGAGGAAATTCTGATGAAACTTCCCTGCATCCTTTGAGGTTTGTTTTGTGCACAGAATGTCACCAGTGTTTTTTGTTTCATGGTTGCATAGTGTTGTAGGAGACAGGAAGAGAGCAGTAATTTATGTGGAGGTCTAGTTTGGAAATAGCTCTTAATTGTTGACAGTTCTAGAAGATATTCATGTGCAGATGTGCAGCTCTCACTTAAATGTGAAGATTATTAGGTGTTGGAAAGATAATTAGACAATGCAGACATTGGGAATACATTTCATAAAACTCTGGCTGCAAGGCAGAGTTCAGCTTGGCCTTTGTGTTGCCCAGCAGGCTAGTGCCATGTATGAAAACTATTCTTATTTAAGCTGCACTAACACACTCCAGTTTTAAAAACAAACAAGTTAAAAGAATTGGCCACTGTATCATGTTATTTAGCCAATGGCAGAGCAAGACTTAGAAACAAAGTCAGTCTTACTTAACCTCACCTTTTACCTGTGAGATCATAACCTTGGTGGGAGCCATTGCACAATGTCACTGCAGCAGGAGCCGAGTGGAGGGGATGGTCCTGCATACACGAGCGTGGTGTTGTTATTCAAGGCTGTTTACGCCATCAGAAGAGTCTCTTAATATCCCTTTTGTAGCAAAATTTCACTTGAGGTTGCAAAGGGTACTCAAAGCAAATTTCTGCATGATTTTTTTTGGTCTTGCCTTCTCATTTTAAACTCTATCTATTATATCATATGAAGAGAATTCAGAATTAGTAGGGAATTACTTGACTGGAGTTTTGTTCCCAGCCTTACAGCGTATTTGTTGGCAAATCTTTTGTGCCGTCAGTGCCTAAATTCTTAAATGTGAATAGGTCTTTCTGAACTTGAAAACTCTTAAAAGAGAGGGCTCTTTCTTACTCTTTAACTAGTCCAAATCGTTTGGGTTGTAGGCTTGTATTGTGAGAATGCTAATGTAAGTTCCAGATCGTTTCCTTAGTAGCAAGCACTATAAGTCAAGTGATTTAGTCAGACCAGGACTAGTACTTGGGCAAGAAAATGCCCAAAGAATCATCGGTTGGTTTTGTTGCTGTTTGATTTTGTGTTAGTGTTTGGTTCTCCACCCTTGTTGAATGAGAAGAAATGCTGCAGCTATTGGGCTGTGGTAACCTCCTTTGGAGCAGTTTTATTCTTCATCCTGCTTCGAATTCAGAGCTATCTGAAGTAAACTGTCTATCTCAGAACAGGATACAGAGAATGTGGTGGGAGAAGGACAAGTTCTCTACTTCTCCCAGGCTGTAGATATTACACTAGTTTATGGACCTCCAGTCACACAGGTGACACAAGTGTAAAGAGATAAAGTCCTCCACAAATGTCTTCCATTGAGACACAGCCTTAAGAATATTTTGTTGATTTTTATTTGAAGGGAAGGAATGAAAAAGGATAGCCTACCTGTCACAGTACTGAGGCTGGATTCCAGTTTTGGGGCTTCCTGATTATTTCTCTCATTAGTTTCATTAATGTAGAAGCAGCATCCTCACCTTCTGCCTGCTCATGCACTTTCTTGGTCAGAACAGTCAGCTGGTGGGGTTTGCTTGCTGCCAGTGCAGCTGTTCTGTCTCCTGTGGGGCAAAGGAACAGGCCAGAAGGAAGCCAGGAATAATAACTGACTGTATTGTGCACACAAAGGATCTTCTGTTTTCTTTTGCATCCGTGTTCATGTGATACCATCCATATGACAAGTAACACACATTTGTGATCGACTCATCTGCACTGCCACGTTCATGCAGTGGCAGGAGAGGTGGGCAGTGATGTATGGACAGGCTCCATGGCTTGGCAAGAAGGCACTGAGGAATTCACTTTGTCAGAGATGTGATGCTCCTTTTAATTGTATGGCCCCAAGAGGAATGAGTCTGGATTCAGTGGTTTGTTGATGTTTTTGTTTTTCTGTCCGTAGCCAACACAGGTGGGAAGGACAATCTGTTCCTTGCTTTCCCTTCTTCTAGGGTTAGGTGAGGTATTCCTGTCACACATCTGTTTTGGTCAAAACATTAAAACAATGCAGTAACTTGTTTGCTTTCTTGATTTGTAGATGCTTTCTTGTTCATATTTTAAAGAAAAAGTAGTTTTTAGTTGCAACTAAAGTACTGTGCTGCTGCTTATAAATAACTAAACACTATTAGATCAATCACATTGACTTACTACTTCTTCAGAAATAAGTTATCATTATTTTTTACCATAAATATGTACAAGAGTGTTCAAACAAAAGCAAACTTTGTCTAATTAGTAGATTTCTGAAGAAGTGAAATGCCATGTGTGCATGGGTTTTTTGTCTACAACTTAAAATTCAGAAGTTTGTCAAATTGTCACTATTTTATTGATTTCCAAATTTTACTGTTGAATGTTTTAAACAGTAGCAAGATCAAAGAAAGAGTAAATGCCATGGGGATTGATTTGTCAGATATGTGGAAATCATAGTTATTCCAAATACCACTGCCTGTAGAAAATTTGTATGGATGCTGTCAAGAATGTCTTAAGGGATGAAGGATAACTTTGTGAGAGCATGGAAATAAAGGATGTAAAGAGAAGGGATGGGGAATCAATTGATGGAAGTGTTATTAACTTCAGTAAATCAGAATTTCAGGCTAGGTAAAAGTCTTATTACTGAGAAACCACTTTCAGACTTCTGAAATGAGGATTATTTTTCATGAATACATTCAAATTAATTAAAAATAGCAAAAATAGGGAGGGAGTTTCTGCATGTAGGAGAGTGCTCAAATCTTGTTTCTGATGTTTCAGGAACTAGCACCCAAAGAGAAATCTGGTTCAGACCAGACTCCTTGTAGCCCAGTGCTTACCAAAAAACACATCTAGCTCCTCATCTTGGCAATAGGCTCCTAGAGGTGCTGCAATTCTTGACTGTCTTGGAGGTCTCTGGGAAAGAAGATTCTGTCTCAGGGAGTTCACAGTCAAAGGATAGATCCACATTTTTGGAATAAGGAAATCTGCATTTTTTTTTTTAATTTGTACTGTCAGATTTGGTTGTTTGGGGTTTTTAAGTGGCCATGTGAGCCAGCCTTATTAGGTCATCAACAGTGTTTCTCTGGTTTAGCATAATAAATCAGGTTTTAGAGTATGCCTGTGTTCTACAGCAGATAAGTATAATGATACCTGAGATAGGTATAGCAGAGGAATAGGAAAATGTCTGAGTGACCTTACTTGACCTTACATAACAGCTTAGGAGTAGTGGCTTTATGACACTTTTTGCTGATTTACCCTGCATTGTAAATTAGCCCCTATGGAGTCCTGGCTTCTTGGTGCTGCACCATGGACATGTTCTCAGTGTACTGTGTTGAGATTGAGTAGAGTAATAATTACTTTTTCTCACACAAAAAAACTGTTCACAGTTGTCTGTCCTCCCACCACCATTTCTGCCTTCTCATCCATAAACTGATGCTTCTAATCAATTAATTCACGTGTGGTAAAATACAGAACAGGCTGAAAAGGAGAGGTATGTGCTCCTATGATAATGTATTCTCTCCCTTTGTAGATGGTCTCAGCTGGTTTGTGAAAGTCTTGCCCAATGTTCAAGTTCCGTTTTTATTTTAAGAGGGCTGACAGTTTTGATTTTGGAGTTGCGGAGTTTTGTTTTTCTAGAACTGTCTCCTATAATGTTACAGAACACTGTGTTCATCACTAACTTGTCACCTCATTCAGCAGTTTATTGGTCTTGCCCTTACCTTTCTTACAGACCCTTCCTGTTCCTTGTGCTGATCTTCCTGAACTCAGGTCATTCTCTTTCCCTGTCCTGAACATCTCTTCCTGTGTACTTCTGTACTTCACCATTTTTAGAGGAAGGCATGTCTACTGCAATAGAGCCCTAATACCCATCTAGGGCTCTGAGAAACTGCAGGAATACAAGTAATAATTGAAATACCAATTCTGATATTTTACAGCTTTGCACAAAGCCAAAGATGAGGTGGCTGCAGTTAAAAAGCAGTCTGACAGTGTAAGAAGAGAATATGATCGTCTGATGAAAGAATATGAACGACTTCAGGTATGTGGCTCTGGATTGCTGTACAAGCACTGTGTTTTGAAAATGTACCACCAAAATTCTACTTGTTTGGTGTTTATTGTGCAAGAGAATTTACCAAAATTTTTAGTACAGCATGAAGTTACAATGGACAGCACTCCTTAAACTTCAGCAACAAAGTTACCAGCATTTTCTTTTTTGCACTTTGAGTGACAAAACTCAGGTCATGTTAGATTAAATTTTGTTGTTATGTGGGAAATAAGATTGAGATAGTTTT
Organism: Sakesphorus luctuosus; assembly: GCA_013396695.1. Classification (NCBI taxonomy): domain Eukaryota; kingdom Metazoa; phylum Chordata; class Aves; order Passeriformes; family Thamnophilidae; genus Sakesphorus; species Sakesphorus luctuosus. Next base: position 539,086 of record VWZD01002968.1, read on the forward strand.
GCATGTGATAATCAAATTGAAATCTTGTAAGAAAATGATAGGAGTAGTGGGGGGGGAGTAGATACATAATTTATAGAAGTAATTTAATTTTGTTTGCTTTTTAAACATGCTTTTGTAATGCTGGATTATAAATGCTGCAATACTGTTGATACATAAAAACAAAAAACCCTACAAACAGCCTAGGTTAAAAACAGGCTACTATAAAATCCAAACTGAAGTACAAAATAATTTTTAAAAACCCAAAACACATAAGCAAAAGTTTAATTAGCTGTTTGAGTGAGGTTGCATATGTTCTTGGTTATAATGCCCATAAAATACACAGTAATTATTTCTGGTAGAACTGGGAGCTCTGTCTGTTCTTTAAGTTGTCTGACACATGTTCATGTGCTCCATGCCTAACATCTGTCTCAACCAAAAATCAGTAAAAATGACAGTTATCCTTTCTACAAGTGGTGGTCTTGGCAGAAAATAAACAATTGATGTTAAAGTTATGGTGACCTGCTTTTCAAGAAGAGTTGCTTGGTCCTGCATTAAGAAAAGAAAAAAAAAGACAAATTTGAGCTGGTTATAATCTTTTTTTCTTGTACTATATGAAACAACCTACTGATTCCCAGCCTCACCCTGCACTCCTGCAGAGATTGCTCAACTGATCTGTGTGTTCAGAGCAAGACCACCATGCATGGCCTGTCCTTGTTGTGCTTCCCTGTGTAATGAGCCATAGTAGTCCTGCTGCATTTCTAAGAGGCTTGTGGTCTAGAACACACATCCTCACCGTTCTCTGTGTTTACCTCTGAATGGAAAGAACAGAAGGTACTGAGCACACAGAGGATGCAGCTCCCAAGGATAAATTGGTTGATAGCAGAACGTGTTTTCTGCTGAGTTTGCTGCACAGTTCAGGTGTAACATGGATGGGAGCAGAACCAGGGCTGCACAGCCAAGACTGCGCTGGGATCAGAAGCACAAGTGACAAGGGTAGCATTGATGGGAACTTTGAAAGGTGTGTGATGAACAAATCAGGTGTGGCTGCAAAGGGGCAAAATACGACTTCTGGAGTCAATGGTTTCTGATCTTGCCAAACTTAAATTATTTTTTACCTGTCTCTTTTCAGCAAAGTTTAAATAAAGCAGAAGATAAAAAAGACCTGTAAGTGCAGCTCAGACGGATGACATTGGTACAATTGCTTCAATGAGAAAAACCTTGTGCTCTTTATGTTCTGAAACAAAACTTGATTTCTCTGAAAAGCACATGCATTGCAGGTCACTATTCAGATTCCTCTAATGTATCTTGGTTGCCAAAATGTTGCAAATAAAATGTTAGGTGGCTTACTGGATTTACCATGGAGTTTGTCACTGCTCTTGTGAGGAGAAATGTAAAAATCCACCTGGAGCAACTTGACTGTTTTCCAAGCTTTTGCCTCCCATAAGGTACAATCATGCACCATTTGCGTGTAGCATTTGAGTGAGGTTGTATATCATATATCATAAAAACACAATTATCTAAACCTCCTTTGCAACACCTGTTAGGAGTCTTTAAAATTCAGTTACCAGTGGGTTGAAGAAGACTAAAAGCTTTTCATCAGCCATTCCACTTCAGTGGAAAATTGAATGACAATCAATTTAAGGAAAAAAGGAAAAACTGCATTTCTAAACCCATCTCACTAGCCTTTGATTTTCACTTAGTCACATGGATTTGAGTGTAATTTGACAAACAATATTTTGCATGCCTCTGGTTTATTTTTCTTTAATATATTGGGTTATTTCAGTTTTGAGTTGGCTGGTATTAGCAGTCTGTATTTTTACACTGTTTACATCTGTTTACTCTGTAGGTACCACCTAACCTCTTTTGCCTTGCTAGGTAAAAAATCTTTTTAAATGTAGATAGTTTGGTTTGGTTTGTTTTGTTTTCATGGATACGATACCTCAAATAAATGTGCACTGTTTTGCATAAGACCTTTTTGGTATTCAGAAAGTTGTTTTGAGTTTCTTATTTGCTAGTTGGTTCCAGTTTATATTTGAAAGTTGGATATGTTTGTTATATTAAAGGGATTGTTTAACTTCATGAGTTTCTGGGTTTATTCTTAACAAATCTCTCCCAATATACTATCTCATCATGGTTAATGGGAATATACACTAGGGGAAAAATATGCTTCTAGCTTGGTGATGTTTAACTCTTCTTGAAAGTACAGTATCCCTTCATAGGGGTAGTTTTGAGTGCTCTGGGAACATGATTTGTCGAGCTTAGAATTTAAACACAGCTTATCAAGTCATATAAACCATAATAACACAGCATATTAAGTAACAATGCATATGTTTTTAAAAAATACTTTGTCAAAGTAGTACAGAATGTGTTTTCAGAGGTTCTGTGACATGAGACTTTTTAATTAATATAAAAGCTTTCAGGAAGTTACAGATTTTCATACCTGCATACACGTGTTTTGGTGATGTAGTTGCATGCATCTTTGGGGTTTTTCCCCACACCTTTCTGAAATATTTAAACTTGTGGTGGAATGTTATCTCAGTCAAATCCAAAGGCTACTGCTGGAAGCCTTGGAGATACAACAGCAAGTGCTGATTTTAATAACAGAACAAAAAAGCTTATATCTGTTTCTTACTTTAGGACACCCAACAAAAGCAAATATTACTTGCTTATTTTTTATTGTTATCTACTAATTAAATTTCAAACATTTCTTCCTGTAGTACAAGTAAATAATTGGGTATAAAAGTAGCAGCTTATAATGAAATATGTCATGTGCTGTGCTCTTTAAAAATTTATCTGAGAAAAAATAGCATGGAATATAAAATGGATAGCTGTGAATGCCCTGAGAAGGAAGTCTGAGTGGTTTGCACAGCTTTTTGCTGTAGACCATGACAGGAATGCGGGGTGGGATGCACTGCTCCCTCAGGAGCCGAGAGGAGGCTGGGTATGTTCAGGTGTGCCACAGGCATTCAACATATGGTACTTAAAACAGCGCCCTCTAATACATCAGTATCCTCAGTCTCACAGTTTCCTTCTGGCTGCTTGGCAGATGTGGATACACTTACTGAGCAAACAGCAGCTTAACACAAAAAACCCTTGCAAATCAGAACACAGAGAATCACCTTAATCAGAGATTGCATAAAACACACAGACTTCCTATTTTGCCTCCATCATTTCTTCTGTCATGCCCATTACCTGTATCATTTCTCTGGTTTCCCTGTCACAGAGTAGGATATGACCATGATAATTTTGGCACTTGTCTGTTGTAGATGGTCACACACATTTGACTGAGTTGCATTATCACGTGCGCAGCTCTATGGAGTCCCAGATTTGTTCACAGAAAAATAATCTTTTGCTACTCAGATAAAAGTTATTTTATAATATCTGCTATGTAGAACTCTCTTCTTGGAAAAAAACACCATTTCTTTTGTCAAATGGGAAGTCTAAATAGCATGTTTGGAAATTCTAGTACATGATAAATCCTTGCAAATATTTTTGCATTTGCATTGTTTTACGTGACTTTATATACTTTCAGAGCCTGTGGGAATCTGGGTTTATCAACTTTAAGAACAGTTCTCTCAATGGTTATGTTTTAAGTTATGCTTGATATACAGGCAGAGAGTGAAATAAATTTTCATGCTTTTAACTCCTGATCTTTCAGACTGTTGGGTCAGATTTTGGTCACTCTGCCCGTTGTGTAGGAAAGAGCTGAAAAAAAGCTAAATCTTCACTAATACTGATGGTAATCAGTATTTTGATGATAATCAAAATTATTTTTGTACTCATGTTGGACAGTTGATTTATTCTGGGTATGTCTCCAGAATTAAGAATTTAATGCCCTTTGAATAATGTCAAGTAATTGTCTGGTTGTTTTGGAGCCTTTTTCCCCCCTCTTTACAGAAAGAGGTGTGTGCATTTTCCATACTTGGGTGGGGAAGCATAGGAGAGTATTCCAAAAATATTTTCACAGGTTTAGCTGATAGTAGCTTTCAAAAAATTTGAAGGGCTGTGAATCCATCTTTTTTTTATCTTATCTTTTTTTCATAAATCCCTTTTTTTCTGATGAGTCAAGAAAGCAGTGAGGTCATGGTGGGTGCAAGGGAACTGACCTGAATATTAATAGACCTTGCTGCATGCCTTGGTGTTTCCTTAAATGAGAGCACCTGTAGCTAGGCAGGAATTTTTTCCCCTTCTATTTTTGCAACAAACATATCTTCTTTAATAACATAAGTTGTGCATAGTCTTTTCTGAAAATGTCCCCCAGCATTAACACTCCCTGTGTTTGCTGCCACAGTAGTCCCTGGCTACGTAACCTCAGTGAAAAGGCACTGTGCTTTCCTAGTTTGTTGTGAAGGGTGAAAGCTCAGCTTTTCTCTCAGCATTGAAATAACATTTCTTTTTCCAAATGTGAAGCTGTTGTAGAAGTACTGCATGACTGCCTCAGTCCTTCAGTGTTCCATGAAATCCTGAATTTACTCTCTGGGACAGAAAGCCTCATTTTGCCTTGTCTTTGGGCAGTGCTTATGCTACTGGCAGCTGTAATCTGGGACCTGGTGCAACCCGATACAAGGAATTTTACAGATAAGTCGGAAAATCAGCACTCGAGTTGTGTCATGCCAGTCCTCCAGTACTCTGTGCTGACTATTGCTGTATGCATTAATTGTGAGTCAGCTGAATACATAGTTCTAAAACTGAGTATTTGTGAGGGTGTATTCCCTCTGGTTTTGTGTCCACTCTGAAATGTAATTGTGGTCTAAAGGCACACAGGTCTACTACCTGCCTGTAAGGGCAAGTCTGTCCTAAAAGATGTTGCTATTCCATCTCCAGCTTTGGGAGAGCTGAGCAGAGCAGGAGCAGGCTATACAGTCCAGGACTGTATATGCTAAAGGATTCCCTGCTGGACTCCACCAAGGTGGTCTCAGTTTGCATGAACCACATCTGGGATGTTCAGATTCCCAAACACACGTGGGTGCCCCAGGGCTTAGTGAGGGGGAACCCACCTCTATGTTTAGTGGCTAGGGGGAGTTAGGCACTGGCACTAGCGTGTCTTTTGGAAGTAAGGAGGTACCAAACCCAGCTCCTAGGGAAAATGAAAATGGGAAGTACCTCTCAAAATTCACTTTTCTGGAAATTGGACACTAGTTACTGCTGTGATAAAAGCGTGTCTGCAAGACTGTCAGTTTAAATAGTTGTAAGTTAAACCCTTTATCCTGCAGCCTGAGAGGAGACTGTCGTGTAATCTGACTGTGTTTACTCTTCTTTTTGAAGACACAGCCAGAAGAGGCAGTAGCTTTAGTGATAATTGTGTTTGGTGAGATAGTGTACTAACTTGTCACCTAGGTTTAAATGCATATTCCTCTAACTATGGAAGAAGAAACTAAATTGGGTGGGAAGGTGCTAAACTGCTCCTTTCCTTTTGTTTGACATGGTACGGAAAAGAGGCAATGTGAGAGGAAGGAAGAGAGGAACTGTTATTCTTGGCCAATAAGGACAAAATCTTAGGCTTTGATTCTTCTCCAGACATGACTTAGGCATTAGAGGTAAGGTCTTGGGAACAGAGCAGGAGACTTGGAAACAGACTCTGTATCTATCCTAAGTTGTTTATCTCATAACAAGTACAAAATGAACTAATTAGGAAATAGTAGCAACTAATAAGGTGAACAGAAGGATTCAGAAGACTGATGCAGATTTCAAGCTAACTAAGGGTGGGGGGGGAACCAAACAACCCCCCAAAAAATAATTAAAAAAAAACAAACAACAACCAAACACAAAAGCTAAAGTTGAAAAATGAAGGAAGAGCCTTCTAGCTTGAGGGATAAGTGTCCAGAGGAAGGGAATGCATCCTGAGTGGGGTCAGCAACATCACAGTTTAGAAAGACGTTGTGTCTGATTGGACACTCTCTGTATGGGATCCATTCTGAGCTAGGATCTGCATTCTTAATCCTCTTCCTCAAATAATTGTCTTTTCAAATTCTGGTAGATGCAGTGTGTTATACAGAGGCAGATCTTTTTGTTGAAACCTCTTGTCCTCAAACTTGCATACTTCTGTCATGCCAATACACATGGTGCTGCAGAGTCTCATCTGTACATGATTGAGGTGCTGAAGCTTGGAGTTCTGTTTAGGCAGATACATGCTGCAGGAAACAAGTTTGCAAGGAGTGTTACAGTCAATTCAGATTCTTCTGATTGTAGTCTTCCTGTGTTACTTACTGTTCAGTACTACTTCTTGATATCAACCAATTCTCTTCTAAAATCCTAGTTATGTGAGTAATAAGGTAATTGTAGTTTTGTGGGTATTCTAGGAGACAATAATAGATAATACACAACCAGTTCTGAAAATTTAGTTTATTGGTTAAGTGTAGGGCATCTGCATTGGGTTCCTGCGAATGTTTTTGCTATTATTCTTTGCTTTAATGATAAACCTAGAAGCCATTATTGTCTTTGTATGAATTTTAGAACTAAGATGATGTTACCACAACAGCTTTTCAAAGTTAGGTTTCAAAACTGCTTTTTATGATGCTCCATTCTTCAGATTCCAAAACATCTCCCAGATGAGGAGGACACATGCTTTGCTTTGCTCCTGCAAGGTCTTTCCTAGGTTGTCTTCCATATGTAACATGGAAGAGCTGCAATGTAGCCAGCAGTATTCAAGCACGCAGGACTGACTTTTCAGCCCCAGTCCTATCTAATCTTAAATTACAGCAGGGCTGCCAAGGAGTTCATTCCCTACGACCCCACCTTGGGCAAACCAGAAGCTGCAGCCCCGGGCCACCTTCTGTGGTTTCAAGTGTGACACAGAGCCCGCAGGCTCCGAACCTCCTTTCCTTCCCGCCGAGTTGGCTGGGTGAGTTCGGGGGTGGTTCGGGGAGCAGATGCTGCTTATTAGGCGTTTGTATCTGCCTGGAGCCGACTCTAAAACCTGGGTCATGGGATGCACGGGGCTTTGGGAACTCCGAGAAAGGTTCCGTGCGGGCCGAGCGCTGTGCGGAGCGGCCGGTCCTATCTCATCCCCTCGGGCTCGCCCTCACTGACAGCGAGCACTCTGGCGGCCGCTGAGGGGAGAGGCCATCCCCTGCCGCGGGGTCCGTGTGCGTGCGGCCAGCCCCGCTGCCGGCCAGCCCCGACAGCGCCTTTGAAGTGCAGCCCCGCCCGAGGGGCCGGGACGTGCCGTGCCGGGGCCGGGGGGTCGCTCCGGGGAGAGCCGGCCCGGCCGGGGGGCACTGCGGCCGCGGGGGCAGGGCGGGCGGAGGCGCCG
>VWZD01002968.1:546967-571968 GCA_013396695.1 Sakesphorus luctuosus
CAGGTGGGTCTGAGTGGCGAGACGCGGCCGGGCCGGAGGGGAGCGCCGTCTCCGCGCCGCAAAGCCCTCCTGCACCTGCCCGGGGATGCAGTGCCCGAGCAACGCCAGAGTGCCGACCATCCCTGCTGCTCAGCACATCACAGCCGGCCACAGGGTGCTTCCTTCAAGGACCGCACTCTTGGCACCAGTACATGCCCCGTCCCTGTCTGGCAGACGCGTCGGTGTCTCTGCCTCTTAAGCTTAAATGTGCATCAGCTCAGCTCTCTGTCACCCTGGGGTTCTTGGGGCTCTCCAGCTGCAGCCCCGTGGGGTGTATTCATCACTTGTTTTCTCGCAGATGTTCCAGAAAAAGGGCTTTTCAGATTGCCAAGACCTTTCTGCCCATCCTGGAGTGGCTGCCCAACTACCGCGTGAAAGAGTGGCTGATCAGCGACATCATCTCGGGGCTCAGCACCGGCCTCGTCGCCACCTTGCAAGGTAAAGCCAGGCACGCCGCCCCCAGGACCCTCCTGCAAGGGAGCTGGCTCAACACAGGAACCTTATGCAGATGGAATTACAAATCTGAGGCTTGTTATTTAATACTAGATATTAGGTATTATTTTGCAATAAATAATTGATGGTTTTAATTTATTTCTTTTCCTCCGCTTGGCTAGGAGATTTAAATTTCCTTTGATGTGCTATCAAGATGTATTTAACTTTTCTTCCAAGTGTTTTACTCAGAGTGTCCATGTTGATATTGAAAATTTTATTTACATCGTGATAAATCAGATAGGTTGTGTGGTCTTATTTATTTCTTGGTTATCTAAGTCTGTAGTTCTTCTGTAGCTGCCTATAGAAATCTCGTTATCCTAAAATAATGCAAACTTGATATCTACTCCTATTTCAAATTCATCTCATAAAGTTGTTCAGGTATCTACAGAAGATAACCCTCAAGGAGGTGGTGGCATATTCAGATTTAAAAAAAAATAAGTTTGATATTTATGGTATGTGACTTGCAATATTTTTTCCTTACTTCTGTATTACATTTATTAGTAAAACGTTCAGTAAATGAACAAGTAGGAAAGTGGCAGAAATAAGCAGAAATTAATTAAAATACGCTATTTAATGAAGACTCAAAGGGCAGAACCATTCTGCCTGAGGCAGCATCCATCAAAGATAAGATTAGCTATAACCCTGACACATCCATCACATTAATTTCTTTCATCTCAACAGAGTTCTTACACCATTTTCACAACTTTTCAGGACTGGGGCAGGCAAAGCTAGCTGTGTCAACCCCGTGCTTTACCTCCACGGAAATTAAGTATTTGCAGAAGGCCAAAGACTTACATTGGAAACAAAGAAAGCAGTTTACGCATTCCCAATTAGCCACAAGTATTCCCTCTTGTCTGTTCCCTTGGAGCATGCTAGGAAGGCACTCATTGGCAGAGAGAACAGCATTACGAATTCTGCTTCAGGCAGAGAGTGAGCTGAGGAATAAAAAAAAGTTATTCTTTCCCGGAGAAATTCCCAAAGAGAATGTCAGAACTGGAAGGTCTCTGCTGAAGATAGTGGCATGGTTACAGGATTCCTCTAAACTGAACAAACTGGGCTAGATGGACTTTTCATATGAATTATAACAGCTATTATCCTCTTACTGTAACCTCCTCATTTATTTTTTTCCATTGCTGGATTTTCTGTCAGTTAGAATCCATTTGTAAAACTAGTTTCAAAAATACACTATCTGGTCTCCCACCTATGTATAAAAAAAAGAGGGGGGGAACAAATTAGTGCAAATGTGAACTTAGCTGTAATTTTAAAAATTATAATAATTCTGAAGTTCTAAAATTTGCATTATAGGGAAAATTGGCCAAAATATTTGCCAAAAAAAGAGGCTTCTGGGATCTTGAGGTCCCTAAAGTCTCTAACTCCCAACAACTATGTGTGTTGCTTGCAGTCCTCCCACCAATCACCACAGTATGACCAGGACTTCAGTTGTTTGAACTTTTACAGGTTTTTGCAGTATCTTCGAAGGAGATGACTATACTCTGCAGTAGGAGCCAATTAGTGGGATATGCTACTGAAGGCAACTTCTTTTTTTATTGTTTGCAAGGTTTGACAGCTTGCACAGGTATACAAAGGAAGAAGCAAAACTCTCAAATTTGTGTGACTTCCTTTTGGTAGTTCAGTTTATAAGCTGATACTGGAAAAAGAAATAGCCTGGTTTTCCCAGGGACTGAACACACTGAAGCGTATTTGTAGTGCAATAATTCAGAGTCTGTGCTTGAAATTTCTGTCTATGACTAGAACACTTCACATGTTCCCCTTTTCTCTCAAGAGGCAGACCTTTCACTCTTGCAGCAATGTTCCCCACTTAAACTTCCAGTCTGAGCCTGTGTATTGTGCTAAATAGGAACATCTTTCAGTACTTATTCATCCAACTACCAGGGTGGGATGTACAGTCATTTACTGTCATTGATACTCACATATGTGCCTGCAACTGATTTACAAACAAAACACATTCTATATTGGATCTGGACGAAAGCAGTCAATCTTTCTGAAAGTCTATTTGAGACAGATAGTAATTTGCTAAGAGATTTTCAATCTGATATTTTGATGATCTATCATTTCAGGTTTGGCATATGCTTTGCTGGTTGCAGTTCCTGTTGGATATGGTCTCTATTCTGCTTTTTTTCCCATCCTGACATACTTTTTCCTGGGAACATCAAGGCACATCTCAGTTGGTAACTCGTGTGTTCAAGTTACAGTGAATTATCTATTACCAAATGTTAATCCTTACTGTGGACATTCATATTTTATATAATATAACTACTTTCTGCACCAAATTGGCTGTGCTGAATATTAATATTGGTGGATCTGGGGAAATTAAGGCTTATTTCTTCTCTATACAGCCAGTTGTGCATAATAGTTGTACCCCTGCTTTTTGCTTGAATTTATGCTGAAGTTTTAATCTTGTCTTTGGCTATACTCTATGCAAGAAATTACAAGATCAAGACCTCAGTAGGCAGTATGAATGACAGACATATTGTCTATCAGCTAAAGCTCAAGATGGCTAAAACAGAGCTCTTTTAGTCTTCTCTACAAGCCTTACTTGCTGCAGCCTTTTTGATTACTGTGGACAGTATCTTCTTCTTGCCTGTCGCGGAGACCCAGAACCTGTGTGTCCACTCCAGCCTCGCTCTAGGTCCTCACATCAAGGCTATGGGTAAACCTTGTTGATTCTTTCTGAATACTTTCTTTAAAATAGGAGGTTTATTTCCTGTCAGTTCTCACATTTAAAACTCTTGTTACAGCTTGATCACTGAAGTTCCTTTTTCCTCATTCTAACAAAATCTAGCCTTTCCGTGTTCATTTTCATTTCTGCTAAGATTGTTTCCACCCCCCAGAGCTTTGGCATGGTATTACGCTTTTTCATCAGCTTTCTTCTCTGCTGCATCAAATGCTCCTGTATGTTTTCTCAACTTTCTTAGCCTCTTTCTACTCTACCTACCAGCTCACATTTGCTATCCAGGTCTGAGTTGTTATGTCTATTTATGGTGGCAGTCCTACTTTCTATATTATCAAACACTCTTTTTTTATGCTATTCCCAACATTGTTATTAATGAAGTGTCCTCTAAGGTATCTGTAAAATTAACTAGTCCTTCTTTAAGACATTTCATGACATTTTCCTTTTCTGCGAAATTTTAGTAAATAACTGCAACAAATATGATTCCTTTTAGATTGTGTGTTACTGACACAATGGTCATTCTCTCTCTGTCTTACCCAACGTATAGTTTCAGTCATCTTTAGCCAGTGTAAAAGCACACTACTGCCAAATGATGTGGTCCTACCCCTTGGAGCATGTTCCTGCACCACTGTGGTGTTGGCATCCCTGACCATATAGCTACGTGGCACTCTGGATCAGCTGAAAACTAACCATGACAAAAAAAAAACCCCACACTAAAAAAACCCAAGCAAATAAACAAAACCCAAACCACATAGAAATAAATGTTGCTTTCACCTGGATTGTCTCGTTGTGGTTCTGACACAAGGGACATGGTTGGAACATATTGAACATGTTGCCCCTTTTGGCCTTGGTACAGCCCTAAACTGGCTTAAGCAAAGCATGAAACTGCACCTGTACCTGTATGTACAACATAAGTTATTTAAGAAAATAATTGCATCTTTGTGTCATGTATGCAGTGCCTGCAGCTCTCAGCCTCCTAATGCTACTAATGTAGCCCAATGAAAATATTATGTGGGTTTTTCTGATTTAGAGGTTCTTGCCTGATCTGATAAATGTTTCTTTTCATTGTATATTAAACTTCAGTGTGTCTTGTTTGTCATTACAGGTCCGTTCCCTGTAGTCAGTTTGATGGTGGGATCTGTTGTGTTAAGCATGGCCCCTGATGAGAATTTTCTCATACATGGCATTAATGCTACGGGGACTAATGGTACTGGAACACTGATAGACACTGAATCCAGAGATGCACAGAGAGTGCTGATTGCCAGTACTCTTACATTCCTGGTTGGAATTTTACAGGTAAAATAGTTGACTTGAAGACACAAGGTTGACAGTGCTTTAATTTTGATGGGAAAACATATGGCTGGAAAATACCTACTAAGGCAGTCAGACATTTTCCTGTAGTGAAACACAAAATTGAAGGAAAGTTATCTCAAACTTTGAAGAGCTTTTGGGGGATTGTTCTTTCTGTACCGGGCAGAGTCTGTGACAACCTGACTGGGAGTGCAGAGAACAGAATAGCCCTGCGATTGCAGATCAGAAACCCGTGTGAAACTAAGTGTTAATGGTGCATATCCTGGAGCTTCCTTTCACACGTTTCTTCAGGTCTCCTTTATTTCCTTGGATGGGTGATATTCAGCTACATTAGGCTAAAATGGGGGCATACAGTCCTAAACTCTGTATCAACAAAGAGAAAAGACAAAGCATAAGAAATCCCTAAATAAAAGTGGACCTTTTTGTTGTTTAGCAAGCTGTTATTCTTCATGATTTTTCCAGGTAATATTTGGAGTCCTCCAGATTGGCTTCATTGTGAGGTACCTTGCAGATCCGCTAGTTGGGGGATTCACAACTGCAGCTGCTTTTCAAGTGCTTGTGTCACAACTGAAAATAGTCCTGAATGTTTCAACTAAAAATTATAATGGTGTCCTTTCCATAATATATGTAAGTATGCCCTTCTATTCTGTTTTGGTTTCATGACAGATTTTTTATCAAATTGCTTATCTTCTGCTTGCGTTTCACAGAGAAATGGTTCATATAAATGGTGGTAAGTATAGGGCATTCATTAAGTTCTCACTGTCATGAAGATCTGCAGCTGTTAATTTATAGTTGTGTGGCTCTGGGTAGCTGCTTTTGGGGTTACCCAGGCAGAGAGTCTAATTGCCAGCTTTTTCAGGCACAGCAGTTTTTCACATAAAGTTGAAATGCAGTTATCCAGCAAAACAGTTCTTCACTTCTGGAGACTACTTTTTGTCCCACCCCTTGCTTTCTGGCTTTCATCATTTCTTAACACTGTCAGGTCATCTCCCAAAACTGGCTAGTGCCAAGCAGGTTGTTCTGGTAAAGGGTATTGTTCTCCATTCCACAGTGTAGCCATACTTGTGGATAGCTAAAAAAGGATGTGGACTCCCACCTTTTGTCCAGGTAGCAAATGTGAAGCTAAATGTTGCTGTCACAACCCCATTTGTTCATCTTACAGAATATGATCAAATGGAGAAAATGTCTTGGCTGCATTACAGAAATACTCAATTCCTAGAGGTCCTATGTTATAGAATAGTATCCTTTCCCAAGAAAATTATTGAGTTTGTCACTGATTTCATCATGAAACTATTCAGGTTCACAGCTTTTTAGGTATGATCTAGTAATCAAAGTGGGGTTGGATTAAGGGTTGGACTTGATGATCTCGGAGGTCTCTTCCAAGCCAACTGATTCTATGATTCTATACAGAAATTCATATTAGCATAGTAGATTTCTAAAAGAGGCCATTCTTGGGGAAAAAAGTGTATTTAGAGATTTTTACGTGCCAGTTCTGGCAACCAAACTAGTAAAAATATATCAGGCATCTAGATTAGCAATAATAGGATGAATATAACTACAAGCATCAAGGTAAAATTTAGGAAAAAAAGTTGGTGGACTGTCTGGGGGGAGAAAAGTATTATGTTATGGGCCTTTTCAGAATTACTGAAAACTTTCCCTCAGAACAAGGAAAATTAGATGAGACAAAGTACTGTCTAAGAGACCTTAGAGCAGACCTGGCAGGGTGATAAACTTGTTAATCCAGCAGGTTTTTCCATCTCTTTTTTTGTTGATTGAATGAGTAGGTACATTAGTAGAACATGTTTTTAAAAGGAATTACGTGGTTCTTCCAGCTCCTGCAAGCCTGAGTGAAATGTTGACTTTTTAGGTTAAAGTTCAAAGCTTCTGTGTTCTTACAAGTGACCCCAGTCAATGTGTTTGCAGATGCGTGTAGAGCACAGGAATTGTGATTTCTGGTCTGCTCAACCAGTGACTGACTGTGTCAGCTTCAGCGAATTTTGGACTTGCTTCAAAAGTGGTGTTTAACAAACTGCAACACCAAGTGTCCAACATTGGGAGAACCCACAACCCAGACTTAGGAAGTTAGTGTTCCCCTGTGAAGTGGGACAGTGCAAGAGATGGTCAGTAAGAGTGGGATCTCTGGTAAACAGTACAACAGGCAAGAAATGGTTTCAGTTCACCAGAGGGCATCTGATCCAGTGTTTCAGGAAGGCTTCTTCTTTAGCTTAGAAAACATAGCTGAATAAGCACTTGGATGTTTTATTTCAAAACCATAGTCTTTTCAGAAGGGTGCTGCTATTGCAAACCTCCCTTTGTCTTTAAACAAACAGCTCAGTATTGGGGGAGCTAACCAGGATGCAAGAAGTCTGTTTCTAAGCCCTTTTCTACCAGATCATTGTTACAGCTGCTTCACCATGCATGGAATAATTACATTTTCTTGGAGACAGTGGACAAGTGAGAACTACCCTGATGCTTAGGAGGAGGACAGAGGAGTATTTGTCACTTTTCTGTAATCATCCCTTCTTGTTTTCTCTGTACACTTACTTGCAATAAACAATAGGACCAAGCAAGGGCATAGCAAGGGTAGAGAAGGGAGCTGCCTATTGCAGCCCAGTTTTGTGAGAGCTCCACTCTGGGGCTGAACTCTGCTGGGAGGGTTAATGTACTGTGAGGTTTAGCTTTTCTCCAGTGTAGGATTTTTCACTGACTGGTAGGACCTGTGTGTTCATACTCATTCTCTGTCTGTCAGCAATGGGAATAGGAAACATGTAATCCACAGACCTGCTGTACTAGCGCACATAGTGAACCATGGGTACCTCTCTTTTGACTAAAAAAATGAGGATCTCTCTTGCTATTCATCAAAGTGAAGAAACTATAGATCTTCCCTTCCTTGTTCCAATCCAGGTAGAGGTAAAACACAGGTAGAGAGTTAGCACTTCTTACGTAGTATTAATTGCCTAAAAATTGGGAAGCAGAAGCCCCCTATGTGGACAATTCTTGCAGTTACACTTTTTCCATTAAATTCCCCATTAAATCCATTTACTGATTCTGTAGCACCTTGACAGTACATTATCCTCAGGCCTGAGCAAAGAAGTTACTTGGCCTTTTCCAAAACCCCAGGCATCTGGATTATCTCATGAGTATTTTAACATCCTTCAAGTGGACATGGGCATGTTTTAATGTTGTAATTTTTATTTTTCAGACTCTCGTTGAAACGTTTGAAAAAATTGGTACCACAAACATTGCAGATCTCACTGCTGGACTCCTCACCATTTTTGTCTGCATGGTAGTTAAAGAACTAAATGATCGGTTCAAACACAAGATACCAATACCCATACCAATAGAAGTTATTGTGGTAAGCAAAGGGGCATAAAAAAAGCTGAAAACAGATAAAATAGATGCGTCTAGCTACAGGGAGACAAGAAACCTTTTTAAGTATTAAAACTCTAGTTTTATTTTATTGCAGACCATAGTAGCCACTGGCATTTCATATGCTGCCGACTTGGAAAAAAAATACAATGCAGGCATTGTTAAGAGCATTCCAAGAGGGTAAGTGTCTTTGTTTTCTGGGAAATAGGTATCATTTTAATTGGCTAAAAATGACAGTGCTAAGAGAAAAGGCATAAAAGGAACATTGAGAGCTGTAACCTGAGCTTAGAACTCGCATCTGGAGATTTCCTGAGTTTTACTTTTGCCTCTGTCAGTTATGCCACCTAAATATGTTGCTTAGCTTTCCTGCTTCTGTAAAATGGGCTTAGGAATGTCTGTCTGATTCATGAAGTTCATCGGAGAATTAATTGCTTCATGCTCATGAAGTGACTATGTGACTATGGAAAATGAAAAAAAAAAGAACTTTATTAAAGAAATTCTGCATAGATTAGTTTCTGTAGACCTGATTTATCCCACTGTGGTTCTTATTCATGCTGCTACTGTGATCCCAATCAATCCTGTCACTTCCGTAGTCATGGGAGCAAGGATGTTGAGGATTACACTGGTAGAGACTTTCACTTGAAAGATTCAGAGCACTTCACAGTAGTAACCTTCACATTCCATTTGGTACTCAGGGCTTGATTAATTAAAATTTGTGGAAACACAGTAGGGGATAAAATGCTTTTGAGATCTTCTGAAGAAATATGTTAACAATAGTATTAAGTGTCATTAACATATTTATATAATTCATCATACTATTCAATACATCCTTTATTCAATGCTTCAAAAAAGTAGTTTTTCACTTTACTATCATAAGGCCAAATCTTAGTCATGCTGAGAACAATGGGAGCTTTATTGCTGACTAATAGCATCAGGATTTGGGCTATGATGAGCTAGATAAGCATGTTCTGTATGTCAGTGGGCTGTTTCCACCTTTTTATTAACTTGAAACCTTACACTTCATATTATAAGAAACCTGTATGCCTCCACCTCAAACTCCTTGACAATCCTAGTAAGAACAGAATAAGATCAAAGTTGGTAACACTAATATCTTTTCTAAATGCTAGATTTTTGCCTCCTGAAGCTCCAAATGTCAGCCTGTTTTCCCAGATGATAGCAGCCTCCTTTTCCATTGCTATTGTTGCTTATGCTATTGCCGTATCTGTGGGAAAAGTATATGCAACCAAGTATGACTATGCTATTGATGGAAACCAGGTATGTATAACCAAAGCAGTTTATAAATAGAGTAAATGTAAGTTATGTTTCATGTTGATTTATGTGGCCGAGTGAAGGAGACACATGTTTTTCAGACAAGAGCTGAAGTCTGACAGGAGAAATTCTTTCAACTACTGAAAAAAAAATTAGCTGGAATGGGCACACATAGATGAGTCAGGTGTTCTCTATCTTCAATATGGGGGGTTTGTACTAATTCATTGCTTCTGTATTGTTTAGTAACTGCAGTAGCTCTGAAAGGGTAAGCACTGTATAGAGGAAGTTTCTGGTGATGTCAACCTGACATGGCCAGCTTTAGCAATCTACTCTCCATTTCCTCTTGTAAGGTGTGTTTTGAGGTGTGTTGCTGGGGCAGGGAAAGGCAAACTTGCTCCAGACAGCCTTATTTAGGCTTAGTCTACATGCAGGAATTGTATCAGTTGAACTTTTCAGTTAATAAAGTACTGTACTTCTCAGCATGACACCAGTTACATCACTATAAATATACTTGTAACATAATAGATCAGTCCTGCAGCTTCACAAAAGTTAATGCCTACCAACATGAGTGTCCTCGAGCAACTGTCTGCACTAAGAGGCTGAACTGCTTTAAGCATTGGTTTCTAAGGACACATAGCTAGAACATGAAATGAGCTGTGCAGCCACCAGCTCTTACAGGATTCCGGCATTTGTTCAATGTCTTCACTGTGGGTTTTGTGGCTTGCCCATGGGCGTGAAAGAAAACTATCAGAAAGCTTCCTTGTCCTGCATCTATGCTAATTCTGAATTTTATCCTTGGAGCATGTGAGAAAATGCACTCACTACAGAAATAGATAAGCTGAGTACTTTGTTCGTGGAGTCCTTTGTTTTAGTACTAATGGATTACATAAAGTTTGATTTTGGAAACACTGTTTTACAGTATGTAAGAAAATTATGCTTCTGTTCATGAGTTTACCATCTACAATGTTCATATCTGGTAACACTTTGTCTTAAAGTAGCCCAAAATTAAACTGAAAGAATAATACGTGATCCTGGAAGTGCCATTTATACTGTTCTGTTGTTAAATATGCTGTTCTGCCAGTACTGATCTGCTTCAATGATACTGATTAAGTGTTGTAGTAGAAGAATTAGTCTATAAAAAGAATTAGTCTATTCCTTTCAACAATATGCTATGAATTTTACGTGTAGCCAAGGTTAACAGCAGCCTGGAATGATGGGCAAATAGTTTACTTGATCTGGAGAAATTAAAATAACATCATAAAAGCGGGTAGTAAAATAATTTTGAAGGATAGGTCAGTATTATTATTATCTGCCAGTGTTTATATTGTCTTTACAGATTCATAGATTATTAAGACCTAAGAACCCTTGTTACTATACTTTCAACATTTTCTTGCACATCACAGCTTGTTACACAGGAATAGGCATGAATCATCTAGGTCTGTTCCGTTAAAGAACATGACTTCAAAATCCTGCTTTTTAGTTGAAGCTTAATGAAAAACTTGCAGGAAATTTAATTTTGGTGAAAAGAAGGGGTACAGTCAAATTAAAATCTTAAGTTATATTTTTAAAAGTTTACAGTGAGTGAAAAGCTGCTGTGCCTGTGTCAGCTTGATGAAAACAATGTTTCTGTCAATTATATGGGGTTGGTTGCAGACAGCTCCCAAATTCCTCATTTCCCAGCAGAAAAATGGCCCAGATCCCAAGACATAAATCTCCCATGGTCCTTGTTATTTGAGCAGAACAACAAGCATCAGTTGGTGCCAGCATCTGTGACCCTGGGGCAAATATATGAGCATTCTGCCTGGGACTAACGTGTTTTCATTAGGATGTTTAGACTGAAAAACTTCTGGCTCAACAAACTAGAAGTTTTCAGTGCAATTGTGTTGTATTGCAAAGTTCTTTGTTCGTTCTACTAATAATACAATGCTTTGCATTAGTTAAAGGCTTGTCTAAACTCAGGCTGTTGTACTGATCAAAATAACTTGTTTAGCTGATGATACCTGGTAGTTAAATTTATACTAGTACTGTGTCTTGATGCCATGATACAAGTGTAAGTCTTAGAAATGTTAGGTTTCATAACATTGATGGAAATAAGCTTTAAACACCTTTATACTCAGACAAGTGTGTCCACATCAGGGGGAGTATACCAACCTTTTTATCAGTTTCCAAACAAAGGTAACTGCACTGGTGCAAAAAGAATTTGTGTAAACATTTAACAGCTATTTTTAATTCATACTCTTCTCAGTATTATGCTGCCTGCTTTATCAACTACTGCAGAAGCTATTGTCATTCTCCATTGCAAAACTATCTTCAGCCATCTGTATTTACAGCATCATCCAATTATCTTTCAGGAATTTATTGCCTTTGGGTTCAGCAACATTTTTTCAGGTGCCTTTTCTTGTTTTGTTGCAACTACTGCTCTTTCACGTACTGCAGTCCAAGAAAGTACTGGTGGAAAGACTCAGGTAATGACCTCTCCTTACTAGTACTGTGCACAGGTGAATTTAATTTTGGATAGTGCACAGATTTCACAGTGGGATTAAATTAGTCCTAAAATGATTGTGTTGCTGGCACATTGAAATCGAGCAGCTCGTGCCCTGATAATGAATCACTTTGGTAGCTCTGCCAGAAGAGGGCGATCAAGTTTTACATAGCATGAGTTAACTTGGGGGTCAGAAATCCTTCAGCTCTAGTTCCCCAGAATTTTACTCCCAGTTAAAGGGCTGAGTTTGTTACAGCAGGAATTCAGAATGAGGGAGGAAATCTTCTCCCAGCTGGCTATGCTGTACTGAAGTTCCCATGCGCTGGCCTGAGCAGTCCTGCCATTTGCCATTCACCATCAGCCCATGTGCCATCCTTCTCATTTTGAGTAAGCTACTTTGTTTAACAGCACTACAGTTTTGCATTTTTTAACAATGGAAAACTACAGGTTATCCAGAAGCCCCTTTTCCAGCTGACACACAGACTGCTGTGTTTATCTGTCTATGTAATGTAACCCCTCCAACTACCATGCTTGTAGTTGCTTAGACTACCTGCTTAATTGAATTCCCTCTGTGTTAGCTGAAGTGTGTGTAATGATTGCCCACATATGCCTAAACACAATGACATTTTGGAGGGTCTCCTTGTTCCTAAATAAATGAATGCGCAACTACTTGTACCTTTTCTTTGTAATCCTAGAAACATATGATAGTGTCTTAATAAGTTCATTTCCTATAAACACTCTGTTCTTTGCAGGTTGCTGGTATAATCTCAGCTGGGATTGTTTTGATTTCTATTGTTGCTCTGGGGAAATTGCTAGAGCCCTTACAAAAGGTACCGTACTCTGCTGCACAGCCACATCAGGATGGGCAAGATTAATATCCCTCTATAAACCATGCTGACTGATTCCAGACAAGGCTGTGGTTTATAGTGTATAATGTGGAGCACTATCTTAATATGCATCTTTGCCTCTGAATACCACTTTTTCATCGTTTTTGTTCACAGTCTGTGTTGGCAGCTGTAGTTGTAGCTAACTTGAAAGGGATGTTCATGCAAGTGTTTGATGTTCCCCGGCTGTGGAGGCAGAATAAAGTAGATGCTGTAAGTAACCTGATTTTTTATTTTCTCATGAATGCAAGTGCCATGACGTCAGTTAAAAATTCCCCATTTTAGAGTTTTACATAGTAATCTGCTAATCTTCTTTATTCTCTGTACCCTGCAGTAAGGGTGACAATCAGGGTACTCATGTGCAGTGATGACTCCTTCATATGAGGTACCCTAGTTTACAGCAACCTTGTGTTGACATGGCTTGAAAAGCAGAATAAAAATGGCCTGTGCCACCTTTACCATTCGATTTATCTTTTGC
Organism: Sakesphorus luctuosus; assembly: GCA_013396695.1. Taxonomy (NCBI): domain Eukaryota; kingdom Metazoa; phylum Chordata; class Aves; order Passeriformes; family Thamnophilidae; genus Sakesphorus; species Sakesphorus luctuosus. The sequence continues at coordinate 559,984 of VWZD01002968.1, forward strand.
ACAGTATAAATTAGTCAAAAAAGCTGACCTTTCCTTAATTCATGTACAAATATTTATATTGTTACCACATTAGCATCCCATTTACCTGGATAATCTCAAGTAGTCCTCAGAAAATATGTTTTCTTGTTGTAATCCAAGCTAGACTGTGGATTCACTTGGCATGCTAAGGGATATATGAACAAACTTTTCTTATGAACCACTATAACCATATCTCAGGGTACTTGCTCACATCTCCCACTGTTTTTTCCATGGAATAAACCTTCACTGTGGGCAGGAAAAGTTTTCACAGAAGACATTTTCTCCATGCAGTCCTTACTGCACTTAGATTTTAGTTAGTGTCATTGGGCAGTACCTGCCTCAGACAGATCAGAAGTATTTTAGTCAATCATTTACTAGTTAATAGGCAGGAGATCCCACTCACATTAGTGAGAAATGCAAGCACTCAGCTTTTTGAAAGACTGAGTCTACTGTGTGTTCTGCCTGGGCAGTGATGTAGGAAAGAACTGGAGTGCACTTCAACTGTTCTGCCTGAATATTCAGTGGAGACTTTAGAGAATGCCATCAACCTGTCAATAGGAAATACCTCTTTTTGCAAGAGTTTTCTTAGATATCACTGAGGAGTCCCCTTCCTGCCCTATATGCCTGTAGGTGGGGCATTTTGCAGTATTTTACATCTTGGTAAAATAAATGCTTTCCAATTTATAAAGAAAGATTAACAAAGATTGCCACCATCAGAAAGAAGTAAATGCAATGCTTAACTGCATCTCCATTAATTTCACCAAAGTAACTGGATCCTTGAAAAATTTTATGTTAAAAACCCCCTTATTTCCCAAAAAGCTAACTATGCCTAATAAGATAGTGACAGACAGAAGGATCTTGGAGGAAGGGAAAGACTTTTGTATGGAATTCAGCTAATTGCCAGTGTGCTACAATCATCTCCAAAGTTAAATTCTTCTGCTACTCATGTTGTCTGGTCTACTGATCCTTTAGGGCCACCAGGATTTATATGTTATAATGAAGAGACTTTACATTCGTTATTTCCTTTCCAGATGATCTGGGTTTTTACATGTATAGCATCCATCATTCTGGGACTTGATTTGGGATTACTTGCTGGCCTTTTGTTTGGATTGCTGACAGTTGTGCTGAGAGTTCAGTTGTAAGTAACGCAAGATCAGAAGTAATTCTTACTGTTATATTATGGAAAAGGAATACAGTGTGCTGAAAATCAACATGATTTGTGGCAGAAAATCTGCTTGAGTTTACAAAAATGTTGAAATGAAAAAATCTGGTTTTTAGAAAAAACACTCTTTGTGTGCTATCATTGAATTAAACTGCTAAAAGAGAAGCTGCATCATTTTATCAGTATTTGTTCCATATCATGTTGGCCACTCTGGTGGTACTTAGCCATATATTACCTATGCACTCACATAGCTGAGTTCTGGAAAGGGATGGGAACATTCCAGATCACATATAAACAGATGTATGTCTTCTGTAATTAATGGATCATTACAGTAACTCTTAGCAGGTAACAGTACCACAGTATGTTGCAGTGCCAGTAGCCTTTTCACTTACTGCTTATGCAAGACTGTATGCCTGTAAAAGGAGTGCAAGAGAAAGCATGAGAGTAAGAAAATATTTTGTGCTTGTGCCTGATTTGTGGCTGCTTAAAGAACATATGGTAGTGGAATGGTGAGAAAAGGTGGATTTAAAGAACCTTATTTGGCCATCCTGTTACTTTTCATTGATCTTTTATCTGAAAATACAACATAACTCATTTCCTTTAGCCTGGATTCCACAGAATATGGTTGCTAGCATTACCAAAGGATAGTTGCACTGTCAGCAAATGCACAAATAAAAAGCCTTGCAAAAATTGTTACACAGTAGTAGATTACGAAAAAATGGAATTTTAAGAGCCTCAAAAAAAATTTCCAAATTCAATTCAGATATATGAAATCAAGATATGAAAGGGAGATGAGGCTTTACAAACTTCAAAACCATTTGCTTCAGTTGTTAAATTTATATCTGGAGACTGCAAAATATTTGTGGTTTAATATTGACTGAAATAAAAATCAAAAAGGTTGGACAAAAATATTTACATAATCAGAAAAGAATGTAAATGTATTGTTTCACTTTATTTTAATTGACAAAAAGGAATCAATTTTTTTCAGAGTAAAAAGATTGTTGGTTTTTTTAAATTCAAATCAAACTAATCTGCTTTTGAAATATTTTTCTGGCTTGGGTAACAAATTGAGCAAGCTATTCACTCAGCTCTAAATCAAAATGGTGCAGCAAGTAGGCTGAGACCAAAGTAACTTGTCTTTAAAAAGTCCCATTCACTACAGTGACACAAAATAGATTCAACACTTGCAATGAGTATGTTAGTTTGGCATTAGAAAGCAAACCACAAAAGTCCAAGACACTTTGTATGCAGCAGTCCCCTCAATTCTGTGAGTGCCCATGTATGATGTTTAACTTCAGCACCTTTTTTTGTTTCTGTTAGTCCTTCATGGGGAGGCTTTGGGAACATTCCTGGCACAGACATCTACAAGAAGGTCAAGGACTACAAAAACGTAAGTCATTGCTGAGTTGTTTTCCTTCAGTCTACAAGTCAGTACAAGAAAAAGTTGTGCCTCACATATTGTGGACTTGAATTTGGAACTGGAGTACATGAAGATATCAAGTTTCAGCATGAAATTCTGCATCCTGATCCAGAGGGTTGGTCTATATTAATGCTGGGCCTGTAAGCTTCTAACAATTGGATCTGCTAACTTGTCAGCAAAGATTTGCAATTTTTGTGAATTAGATATGTATTTGAACTGTTGAAACTATTAAACTGTTTCTTCTTAGTCAAAATATGTTTATTGCTGCTTGACCTTATGTTCTTTGGCAACAGGTTATAGAACCAGAAGGTGTGAAGATTCTCAAGTTTTCAAGTCCCATTTTTTATGCTAACATTGATGGACTAAAAAGCAGCCTCAAATCCACAGTGAGTGATATGTAATGGGTTTGGAAGCTTCTAAACTACCCTTGAGATTTCCTCAGAATTATATCTATGTTAAGTTAAATAATTTTGGTCTTTTTTCTGTAGGTGGGATTCGATGCAGTCAAGGTGTATAATAAGAGACTCAAAGCACTGAGGAAAATACAAAAGCTAATCAAGAAGGGAAAATTAAAAGCTACTAAAGTAAGCCTTTTTTTTCTTTTGATTTTTGCTCAAAGGATTCGTGTTGGAGCTTATTACTTTAACTATAATTATTAATTTCTATGTACTCATCTTTATGGCCTGCCCAGAGAGGTGGTGGATTCACCATCCCTGGAGGTTTTTAAACTGAGATTGAACGTGGCACTGAGTGCCATGATCTGGTAAAGGGACTGGAGTTGGACCAAGGGTTGGACTTGATGATCTCAGAGGTCTTTTCCAACCCAATCAATTCTATGATTCTATGATTTTTCTGGACAGTGGCCTTCTTGCAGGAAGGTGCTCTTTTAATGAAGATATAAGAGGAAAGGAAGTACTTATGTGCTCTATCTTGTTTTTCTTTAAATTCTTGGATGTAATGAAACAGGGGACAAACAGGTTCTTACAGGGATCCTTGCAGAATGGTGATGGCACTGAATTATAGTTAAAATTAGAGCTTTATTTCTCTTAGCAGGATTTATGATTAGTATAGCACAGAATTTATGGTTGGAATGGCACAGGATTTCTACAAACAGAATTAATGCAGTACAATTTATAAGCCACATAATACAGAATTTATAACACAACTTAACTTACAGTTTCTAATTACCTAGACCCAAACTCAATTTACAGTTTCTCTGCAGATCAGGTCAGATGGTGCCCAGGAATCTTGAGGCTGGTAGGGAGGGGAAGAAGAAATCTGTTTGGTTTGTCTGTTTGTTTCACAGGGCCTTCAAGGTCTGAGAATGAGGGAAAAGGGAACAAATACCTGACCTGCTTGGCCATAGAGAATGGCTTCCTGCCTTATAAAATGGTGTTAATTATGCTAGCCACATTACCAGGATTGGGAGCAGGGGGTACTGGTCACAAGTATCTGTCTTGTTCATTCCTGAAACAGTAGGTGTCACAGGGAAGTAATTTTTGTAGCTCCAAAACTTTCTCCATGATTAAATTCTATATTCCACATATATTTTGTGCACATTAGAATGGCATCATCAGTGAACCTGGAATTAATAACGAAGCTTTTGAGACTGATGAGGAACCTGAAGACAACCAAGATCCTCAAGTTCCCACCAAAGAAGTAGAGATCCAGGTGGACTGGAATTCAGAACTCCCAGTCAAAGTAAACATCCCCAAGGTGCCCATCCACAGTCTCATTCTTGATTTTGGAGCAGTAACCTTCTTGGATATTGTAGCTGTGAGATCAATAAAAACGGTAAGGGTGGTTTTTTTGATGTTCCAGGAAAATGAAACTAGTCAATAGTATGTAAACCAAGAGCTGTTAGCTGAAGTTAATTTCTGAGTTTTTAAAAGTCAGTTTGTTGAAAAATACCCTCAAAATGTAAACAGCAAAAGGTAGAATGTTGCTCTGTGTGTCTTTTATGTGGGAAAAATGCATTAAAAGAACAATATGAAGGTTGCATAATCAAGTACTCAATTTAACTGCAAAATGTGGTCCCCTTATATGCATGTTATGAAATATTTTAGTTATGTATTTTCTTTCCACATGCCTCCTGCTTTAATCTGGGCACAGGATGATGCTCACTCAATACAGAGGTAGTAAAAATTTCATGTTACCATCCCTAATCACTATTTATCCACTGATTTATGTATTCATTCATTCCATACTATTTAAATTATGAAGGAGGGAAGAATAATCAATTTCTTTATAGTAGTTTTTGTGGCTAGTATCAAGGGCATCATCAACATTCATTAATTCTTCTGCAAACATCACACTACATAGTAAGGAGATAATAATCCTGGGTTTAGGGAAAGGGAAATGAGGTGCAAAGATTAAGGCCAAGTATTTCCATTATTTTTTGGTGCCCAGTTACAAGTGTATAGGACCAGATTGTTCAGTCTTTAATATTTTGTGATATTTTGTAAGTTCATATTGCTGCTTTCACTAACTTAATTTTGCAGCTGGGACTGCTTAGCCTATCCATAAACCAGATCTTTACCAAGACTCTAGTTTATCAATTAACAGAAGGGAACAGAATTGGTGATCACCTCTGAAAACAGTGTTCTAAGAGCCTTACCTGCCACCAGTGAGCCAAGGGGAGATTCCAGCCTCCCACCTTTTAACTCAGTGAAATACAACAGTGGTGTGTGCTTTGCTTCAGCCTTCTGCCTAGTTTAAATTCATTTCTGGCTCCTGAGACAAAAGAGATACAAGGTCCATAGACATAACTCTTTCCATATGTAGCTTCTTCATCTAAGAACAGGTCCATCTGGTGCACTGAATGAGGGGAAAAAATCTGTGTAAAAAAATCTGCATGTGCCAGCAAGTTACTGTATCCCATCACACACACATGGGGGAAGTAAAACTTGTTTGAGCCCATGTGCTCTCATTTCGAGATGATTATTCATGTTATGAGAACAGAATGAGAACCCTAATTGGCAGCAATGTTTATGTGTGTAAAATGGATAGTTCCACTTAGACAGTCAAAGATAGGCCACTTCAGCAATCAGGTACTTAACTACTGCATCATTAAGTATAGCAAAGTATAGCAGGACTGTATTTATGATGGATAAACAGAATGTACCATTCAGAATGAAGACACTTGGGAAAAAAATGAAGTGTATGTGCCTAAACTTTACCTACATAGACATATATGCATTTATGTATTTTCTCCTTACAGATTTTATTTATTTTATTTTGTACTTGTTGAAAACTTTTCTTTTTTTTTAGATAATCAAAGAGTTTGAGAGAATTGATGTGAGAGTATACTTTGCTTCATATCAAGGTAAATACCCAAATATTTCTACTATCCCTCATGCAAAGAATAAAGTGAAGGGGTCACTAGATGTGTCTGTGGGAGCATTTGCTCTAACAGATATGTGAATTAACACACTGATAAACATTGTGGGCTCTTGTGGGCCACAAGAATAGTGGCGTTTAAAGGAAATATGGGAAGTAAAAGTCAAGACAAAACTTTGATTGATGGATTCATTTGGCTGTAGGTTTAATTTCTGATTGTTGTGATCATTTCAACATTTATTTTTTAAATTACTTCAGATTATATAAAGCTGTTTTGATTTTCTTTTATACAGACAACCTTATATCTCAGCTGGAACGGAGTGCCTTCTTTGATGATACTGTCAGAAAAGACATGTTCTTCTTAACTGTCCATGATGCTGTGCTCTACATAAGGAATCAAATGACATACAGTGACAACCAAGACCCCATATTTGAGAAGGTAACGATATCACATAATACATTTCCCTTCCTTCTATCATCTAGCAATTTCCATTACAGCATGGCACGTTTGAAAACTAGACAGAAAACTATAGTACAAAAAAGTGAGAGTGTAGTAAATCAGGCAGCTTCTGTAGTACATGAATGTTTTTCTAGATCAAAGGAAGGGTCTGTCAACTTCAGGAGCTCGTTTGTGAAAAGAACATGAGAAACAGGACATATGGAGGACACTTTATCCTGACACACATTGCTAGTTTCTGACATCTGTCAGCTTACGTACTTCCTCAGCTGGAGATTGCATTTGGAATATCATATTTCGTTGTCACAGATGGAGTTTTCTTCGATGTGTCTGTCATGCTCCTTTTGGAACTTCTTCATACATTTCAGCCTCACACTGTCCTGTGAAGCTGGGTTCTGTAATTTTAAATTTTTTATATGACAAATATTTCCTGTTTGGTTTAAGCTTGATGGACTTCTGGATTATTAGCTGCAATGAATAATGATTCCCTGCTCCCTTTCCCAATACTATTCATAATTTCATAGACCTCTGATCAAAGCTATGATCTCATTCCACTTGGTATGGATGTGTATGGAAGCTCTTCCAAACTACTGTTCATTCTTACTACCCTTCTCTGTGCATTTTGTAGTTGTATTCTGTGTATTGTTAAGATAACCAGAACACTGTAGCATATAAGGATGTGGGCCCACATTAGGAAAATGGTCTTATAAAATCCTCCTTTCTTTTCACCACAATTCCTTCGCTAGCAATTGCTACTACAGTATTCTACATAAATAGCAATTAGAACTAATATTAATGATAAATAACAAGGACAGGACCTTATTTTTTTAAAATTTTTGCATACTACTGTTTTATAGTAGAGATTAACATTTTGACAATGCAGTTTATATAGTCTATATAACAGTTTAGATAGATTGTTTTTATTATTTTTACAAAGCCATAACTAGACATGTGAGCAGAGACAAAACCAAAAGCTCTGCAATTTGTAAGTTCCTTTCAGCTGAACTAAATCAACGTCTTTGTCAAGGAACACTAAACAACAGACTCTTGTAAGTTGTGGAAGTTATCTTAAGGTATTTCAGAGTAAAAAATCAATTTCCATGATACAGACAACATGTAACTTACCGTGCTTCTCAACTTCTTTCCAAGATTTCACTGATGCAGGAGTCTAAAGAACCCATAGAGTTCACAGACACAAGCCGGCCTGATGACGAACTTGATGTTCAGGAAGAGGTATGCACTTTAGAACTGAACTTGTCTATCCCTTTTCCCATCTCATTGAGTCATGCTGTGAGAGGATGGCTCTCAACAGTTACCTTCTCCACAAATAAATACCCACTCTGGATACCTGGATGAGGTGCGTGAAGGAAGGAAGTTTTTGCTGAGAGGGTAGGAGATTATATCTGCATAAACATCTCCTCCTCTCTGCCACTTTAGGACTACCTTTGCCTTACACAGGCTTATAAATAGATCTAAACACAAGTTAGGTGCCTAAAAGAAGACTCGATAAGGTTTGAGGCACCAAGAGTCCAAAATGATGATCAGCATCCCCCTCTCATTCCTCCTTTTAACACAGGAGACACCTTCTTGCACAGTCTGCTCTTTTTTCAGAAGTTAATTTCTCTATACTTTCTCTGAGTTTTTAGTTAGCACATACCCAAATGCGTTATTTTTCCAGGTGGTGTATACTCAGAACTAACCACGGCCTGTTTCTCTCCACCTTTTAAAACCATTTCTCTAGGCTATGCGCAGACTTGCTTCATGAAGATGGACTGCTGGTACTGTCCTCCTTGTGAACTCAGAGCAATATTTACGCACCAATACTATATAAGCCTTTTCTGCAGTGAAACGAATCTTTGCACTTGAAGAAAACCCTGATTGTTTGTCTGAATGATACAGATCTCTATAACTCTCCAAATTTTAGCTAACATTGTCCTGGAAATATTCTGGACCTCGATTCAGCAAGCACTTTCCAATATGATACATTTTAATAAAAATCAGAAGACTGTTATGAAAGATGCACTCAGTTTTGGGACTAGTCAGGCAGAAGATGCACTACACTTCTACTATTGCATACAGGATGAAAAGCTGCTTTGTGGTCTGCCCAGGAGAGTCAGAGACCAAAATCTTTGGATGGCAAGCCTTTTGTTCAGTATTTGTACAATGTCTAGCAAAAGGACAGCAGTTTTAGCTGGCCAAGGCTTTGAATTCTAGAATATTAGTGTGAGAATATGTGCTGACAAGTCCTGAAAAATGTATCACAATCATTTTTTCCAAGCCATTCCTGAAATTGCTGCAGGTTGTTAGATCACTGAAGCAGGTGACAGGTGAAACAGTCACGTGAAGAGAAAACAGCACTGAACTACTATAAAACCTAAACAGGATAAGTTTCAAAAGACCCTTGGATATGGGCTCATTAGTTCTGTATTAATCCCATTGTGGCAAACCATGCACTACTACTTATGATTGTCCCTAAAATGAAGTACACACAGATTATTTTGGCTCAGTTACATAACCTTCATCAAGAGGCAGATCATTACATAAATTAAGGAGAACCTTAGTGCCCAAGTAATTAATAGAATCTGTAGAACAGGCTGCTGAGTGCAAGCAAACAAGTCAGAATGTGATCTAGTATAGAGGTTTATGGGTCTTTTAAATGGAATATAGGAGTATTTTTTGTTTAATGAATAGTTATATTTTTATATAGCAGATTTCTTTCTTTTAATATTCTACATCAAACTGCTGCTGTTCCTTGACATTTTAAAGTCCATAATGCACAAGTGCAATACTTTACAAAAGATAAAGGATTTGACCTGCAAAACTTGTAATTCATACTTCAGGATTACGTAAAATAGATATGCAGGAAATTAATGTTCCTAATTTTCTGAAGAATAACTGTATTTTGATGGAAAACAGACTGCTACCTAATTTTTTTAGCACTGCAATATTTTTAATGGAAAAAAACACTGCATGATGAGGAAACTGATAAAAACATTAGTGGAAAATCTCAGGAATAAAGCGAAGCACTAAATAAAATATTCTGTCCTAAGGACCTGAGTGAAATCCATCAAAATCAGTGAAAAAACAAACTGTAAACTTCAGTCAGTTGGGCAGTATCTTACAAAGTAGGTCACAGCACCACACTGACACTTTTATTCTCTAATTAAGGCAAAAAAATTCAGCCTTCACGAAGTCAGTGAAGTTTCTCATTTCAAATGCAATACAGGCTTGAACTTCGTGATGCTGGTGCTGCAGTCCAAGCCAGCAAAATGCAGGACTGTATTCACAATGGCCATAGGCCATTTAGGTGTCGGATGGGCAACTCCACTAGCTGAGAATGAGGCAAATCAGACGAACCTGCATCTCTTCAGATGGTACTAATAATTTCTATTTACATTAATGCTTCAGCGCAGGCTGTGATTTGACAATTCCCGCTTTTAGCACCACCTGTCCTACTCCTGTCCTGTTTTCCAGCCTCTCACAGGAGGGTGGCACTTCTGCCCACCTTACTGACCTGAAGTTCCTTTTAGGCCATGGCCCCAGCTTCTATAAGCCTGACTACAAGGAGCTGTTGCCAGTGCACAAGGCCAGTAGCAGAAGGACAAGGCCAGTTTCTCAGAAGCTGTACTGCTTTTCTAAAAAGGATGTATATTTTATGTAAAATTTTCCACATAGTAAGTGAGCTCTCAGCTAATTGTTATGCAGGACATGTACTATGGAAAAGATAGTAAAAAAATGGTAGCAGTGATTGTTTTTTTCCCAAGGGAACATCTGCACTGTGAAGTTTGAGTATAGATTCTTATTTGACAGACAAGTGGGCTTGTAGTATTTTTCGAACTTTCTCTATTCTTGTCTGTACAGGTATTTAAAAAGCAATTAAATATTCAACAGTCTTCCAGTTCCTTTCCAAATAGGACATTTCAGCTGTGATTGTGATAAAGTATGATGAAATACACTTATCTGTGGCCTGCATAGTTCTTCCAGGCATGGGTGTATCTGCTCCTAATTTAATTGGCAGAAAATAATCAACTTTTTCTGAAAAACAGCATTTCACACAAGACCTACAGTGACATAGAAGGGTAAGAAGGAATATGCTGAATTGCATTCAGATGCCTTTCTCAGTAGGTCACAGGGCATGTGCTTAATTTTCTACGTATCCATCAAAATGAAGGATACCAAAATAATGGATTTTGCAGTGAAGCTACGATTCTCTACAGTTTTGTACTAATTCAAACATCCATAATGCAACTAGGTGTGCTTATCTTTTTCCAGTTGGATGAAGAAGTGGTATTTTTATATGCATTTTGAGTATTACTGTTCTGTCTTTGCATGTCAGGTGTTAAATTTGGAGATGTATTTTAATTTTTTTATTCTTTTAAAAAGCTGCATTTGAAAAGTAATTATATCCATTAACTAGAAAATAAAGTTGTGCATACTGAAAAAAACGCTCCTTGCATCCGCATGTGTGGGGATTTCTTGTTTGGTTTTGTGTTTGAGTCTTCTTGTGAATCCTTATTATCAGGAGACAAAAGCACATGATTGAGGGGATCAGTGTCATTCTTCCCTTAGTTTTGTGTTTTGAGGAACAAATATAAAAGGGAAAACCTGTTCTCTCTGCCTTGTGGGGTTGAGACAGGAAACGATAAATGGCAGCTTTTACATGTTAGGGCTGTAAAGATACTGAGAGACATTGTAGGGCCACAAAATCCCATTCCAGGAGGCTTTTAGTGAGACAATCACCAATCTGAAGTGCATGGAGTGGAGTTACCCTACCGTAGGGCTGTGGAAGGACTGCTTGAGGCCATTTTCTACTCCTAACCTATGATTTAGTTGTATTTGTTTCCTTTATTCTGTGTGATGGTCAAGCAATCTATAAAGGCAGTATCCCACTGAGTTACACAGCAATTACAAAATGCCAACTTTATGGAAATTACATTAAGTTCTCTCCTGAGCTAGTGAGCTCTTTTGCTGTGACGCTTTAGAATGCTCTGGAGGTTCACTGCTCCATCACTTCTATCGCCCAGTAGTCAGAATGTGCCGTTTCCATGCTGGCACTTCAGGCTGACTATGAGCAGCCGAGGGCGGGATGCGGTGTCAGACCCGCCCGGTGTGTTTGGGGCCGCACTGCAAACGCGGGCGGGGCCGCCGGGGCTCCTGCACCGAGACACCCCTCTCATTCTGTAATTTTACCCTTCCCTACGGGCCCACAGGGTCCTGCCTCCTACTCCCAACCAGTCACGGGGCTGCCTCGCCGCGGCCCTCGCTGTGAGGCGGCCCCGCTGAGCCCGGGCCGTGCCACTGACCCTGTGCCCGGCCCAACCCACACACTCCAGCGCCCGGGCAATCCCACAGCCCCCGTGCCCGGCCCATTCCACAGCCATCCCACACATGCCCGTGCCCGGCCCACTGCACAGCCATCCCAGAGCCCCCATGCCTGGCCATCCCACACACCATTCCACAGTTATCCCACACAGCCCCGTTCCAGCTCCCGCCGCCCCGCCCTCCCCGCGCCGTTTCCGACCGCGCCCTTCCGCTCCCAGAGCGCCGCGCGCCGCATCATGGACCACAATGGTGAGTGGGGGGGTCTGG
>VWZD01002968.1:571998-623403 GCA_013396695.1 Sakesphorus luctuosus
GCTCGGCCTGGCTCGGCCGCAGCGCAGCCGGGACCGCTCGGCGGTGGCGCAGCAGCGCTCGCTTGCCCCGTGCCCACGATGTGTTTGCTGGTTCCCCGATTCTGGCCCAAGAGGAAACCTCCTCGTGTGCTTGAGTTTGGTTTTGTGGCCGTCGCTCCCTCGCTAGTGCGGTGCGGGGAGAGGGGGACGTCGGCTTTTTGCTAAGGTGTTTTGGAGGTTTCCTTCCCTTTCCTTAGCAAAGATCACATTATAAAGCTGTATGTGTAAGGTAGCTGACCTATATTTATGGGTTTTAATAAAGTTTGAAATGCAAAAATAAAACGTAACTTGATGAAAGTGGCGTCTGAGAAGGCTGCATTGGCTCTAATTAGAGCTTCCATAAGTAGTCTTAACAATTTTGGTATATTTGTTGTATTTCTTGTCTGGATGTAATCATGCTAGTTATGCTTTTCAGACTGGAATTTATTGCCCTTCCATGAAACATGAATGACTAATAAACTTGCTAGTTTGGATTAACTGAGTGGCTAACTCATGGAAATATTCCTGGTTTGCAAGGGTATGTGCAAGAAAAGTGCCTGACTTAATTGTTTCCTTTTGACACTTCAGTGGACTGAATAATACACCAATTTGGGATTTTTAAAACCTGTGTTAGTTGTCACTGTTTGCAAGTGGCCTGAGGTTCTGCAGGGACTTTTCCTCGTTTATGGTGTTGTGGTTTTGTGTATTCTGGTAGAAAACAGAACTTCCCAACAGGTGGAAAACAGAGAGCTTTACCTCTAATGTCGTGGTCCAGCAGTGCCCAGGGAAGCCCCGTGTCACAGTTGGGTGTGCAGGTTCATCCACACAGCCTTAACAAGTGACAGCTGGCCAGAAAACAAGCTTTGTTGCTTTTGCCTTTTTGCATGTTGCCTTTTAGAGTGAAACTTGTCAACCACGGTGCTGAGAGGAATTTGATCTATCAGAGGAAATTGAGGGCTTTTGATTTTGGGGTAATGTGACTGTCAGGGCACAGGCCCAGTTTGGAACAGGTGTTTCCCAGCTTTGGCAATAGCTGCTGAATAACCTTGAGCAATCCCTTTCTCCTTGTTTTTCCTTCCACTTGTTATATTGTGTGGGATGGTTGTAGGCTTTGAGGGACGGCATTGTGCCCCAATCAGTCACGGGCCCTAATTGCAGTGCCCAGGCGCTGCTGTGCTGCAATCCTGGGGCTGCAGTGCCTTCCCCACAGAGTGGCAGGGCTGGCACAGCCTGTGGCTTGCCCCTTCCAGGCTGAAACAACTGCCAAAATGGCATTTTCAGTTAAAATCCAAGCGAGCTGGGAAGATTTGTGAAGGACATAACTTTATTTTTGTATGAATGAGATGCTGTGCAGTGGTTTCAGGTAAACTCACTTGAGGCTGAGGGAATTGCACTTGCTTTGGTAGCGTTCCAGGTTGCAATCCCGCTCTGGATTATCTCTTGGAGCCTGTACCTACTGATACATGTGTCAGGCTAGTTCTTGCTTCCTTTGCCCTGGTACTCAGATTTAAATGTGGTTAAAGAGAATTCTGCACGTACTGGAGAATAATTTTCAATTTAAGAAGGATACAGCAACACACTCCTAAGTACCAATATTTTTGTGAAACTTTATCATAAACTTCTAAGTGGTATGTCAAGATGCTGAGTTAATGTAAAAACTTGTTTCCTTTCTACTTTAATAAACAAATTTCTTAGATTGTAGAAATTTTCTCATAAGAAATTCTGTGTTATCAAGGTTGTACAAAGAATTGACTCTTCAGTGCTATTCACACTGTCAGAGGAGCTATACAATTAATTTTTTTCCTGTTGTGGAAAAATGACAGACTACTTAGGTTATTTAAATAGCTTTGTTTTTAGAACTAGATTCCTAAAATCACAGCTGTTCCCAAGAAAGTTTTGTGACTTGACTTCTGGAAGAAATTGTATGGGAAGGCACTTATTTTCTATGTTGTATGAGTCTTAAGCAAGCTTTAAAAATTACTTTTCCTACAACTTTCTGTTAATATTTAGCCTCTTTAGAAACTATTAGATATCTGAAAAATTAGATTTTTTTTTTTTTTTACTTCTTTTCATAGACAATGATTTGCAAGGAACAAATAGTTCAGGATCATTGGGTGGTCTTGATGTCCGTAGAAGAATCCCTATAAAGCTTATTTCAAAGCAGACCAATAAAACCAAACCTGCACCTCGAACTCCAAGAAATATGAACAGGATGCCTTCGAAGACACAAGCTGGTGATGAAGGTAAATGAATATAAATTTCCACTACTGCTGGGGAATTGTATTATTTTGTAGCATTGTTCAAGACTTTTTTCAGTCTTGGAGATTTAAAGTCCAGGGTTCTGTCCAAGTGCAAGTTTCAAATTTCCGGGTACTGCTGCACTTTAGGGCTTAAATAGTGCTCATTTCTCAGACTGTCTTACTATTTTGACTCTGTTTCTGTAGAATGGTCTCAGCAGATTGGAAGTTCTGTGGCATTATTTGATGATTTTGGTATAAATGATCCATGCTCTTAATAGCAGCTGGTGTCAATTAGGAAAGTGTTGTGGTTGGCTCGTGTTTTTCTTCTCTTTCTCTTTTCCACAGAAGAATTTGATTATAACAAAGAGGAACGATACGAATGCAAAGGAGGTGAAATGTTTGGCAATCAGAGAAGATTTCCTGGACCCATCTTTTGGGACTATAAGGTAAAGTCATGGATGGGAAGTCATGAGTCTTTGCCTGTGTATCATACCAAGCTGTAGGTAGTCATGGTAGGTACTTTGTTAATTAAAAGTGTTTTCCATTATTTTTGACTGATTCAAAATACATCCTCTGCTTTCTCCTGTTTGTGGTGTTCTTGCTTCCTTCTCATCTAATTCAGAAATAATGGTTATGTTGACAGTAATTGAAATGAGAAGCTTTAGTGATGTTGAGGTTTGTTTTCCCATCCCCTTCTCTATCCTGTCAGATAAACTTGCTGGGGGAAAAAGATGACACACCGGTCCATTTCTGTGATAAGTGTGGATTGCCCATCAAAATGTATGGACGCATGGTAAGTGAAATTACCACTGGAAGATGCAGCTGTGGTTTCACTTCAGGTGAAATTAGGTTTTACTGTGTCTGTGTGAGGCTTCTAGAGGTTACTGATTTCAGCAGGCATCTCAACAAACACCAGAATAGTACCAAGATGGAGCCAGGGGCCTTCATTGCTAAAGTATTTTTGTTCCACCTGTCTGACTGATTTTGCTTCACTCCCTGATTTAATAAAGTAAGCTTGAAAATGTTAAAAAAATCAAAATACCAACACCAACAAAAAACCCTTCAAGTTCCATGGGTTTTGACCTTAAGTGTGATGTAACAGGCTTCAGGATCTGACTTAATTACAGTTAATGCTCTTAAAGCTTTCTGTCCTTGCCAGCAAGACAATTGTAATTAGATTACATATGCAGCTTCTGTGAATGTTCAGTGTTGGCATTTGTGCAAGACTCCAGCTTTTACTGGTGTTTTTGCCAACACTTGAAAAACTAAACCAGCACTCCCCCAAAATATGCTAAACTAACATAAACTGTTCTAGAAGGTTTCTATGCAAATATGTTGTAAACTGTTAACCACCTTTATGGTTGTTCACCTTAGAGAGGATTTAGTTACTTTTATTATTATGAACTGTGTGCTGGAGTGAGGAACTGTATTCTGCAAAATGAGATAGTTACATACAATGTCTTAACAGAGCAATTTTTTGTCTCTAGATACCTTGCAAGCATGTTTTCTGCTATGACTGTGCTATACTACATGAGAAAAAGGGAGACAAGATGTGTCCAGGGTAAGTTCTCTCAAGATTTGTTATTAAAGGCAATGTAGGAAAGTAACTTAAATGTCTTATTTCAGGCACTGTATTAATGTGGCTCTTACTTACGTACATTTAGTAGAGGCAGTAGAGTACTCTCTTTTTGTTCCTATCCCATCTTTGGGCCTCTAAGAGTATTTGGGTAGTAAGCTGTTACTGCTCCAATTTCAAAAGGAATAAACAGCAGTTTAATTTGCTTAGTGAGAGTGACCCTTGTTAAGTCTTAATGCACAGAAGGAATTTGTGTGAGAGATGCTACTTGCAAAATTCTACCTCATGAAAGTTTTATGTTCTTAGTTATGTTTAGAGACTTAAAAACTAGGTAAACTTCAAAATCAGTGAAAAGTGGGAGAACATAGTCAGTTCTAACTTGGCTAATTATGGCCAACTGGTTGACTCTTAACAAGAAAAAAATGTGTACTGAGCTCTGTCTGATGACAATAACTAATGTTCTCCTTTGATTTAGCTGTAATGAACCCGTGCAGCGAATCGAGCAGTGTGTACGAGGGTCTCTCTTCATGTGTAGCATTGTTCAAGGCTGCAAGAGAACTTACCTGTCACAGAGGGACTTACAGGCTCACATCAACCACCGTCACATGCGAGCTGGAAAGCCTGTTACTCGCCCTGCCATTGAGCCCGTGCATCCTCCTATTGCCCCACCGCCTGCCGAAATTCCTGAGCGTTTCATAATGCCCCCTGAGAAACACCACATGAGCCACATTGCGCCAAAGCAGCACATCATGATGCCACCACCTCCTTTACAGCATGTGCCACACGAGCATTATAACCAGCCCCACGAGGACATCCGTGCTCCTCCTGCAGAGCTGTCCATGGCTCCGCCACCGCCTCGCCCAGTCAGCCAGGACACCTTCCGCATTTCAACGAGGAAACACAGCAACTTAATAACTGTCCCTATTCAGGATGATTCGAATTCAGGTGCTCGAGAACCACCCCCACCAGCCCCGGCACCTGCTCACCATCACCCTGAGTACCAGGGCCAGCCAGTGGTATCGCACCCTCATCATATTATGCCTCCACAGCAGCATTACGCGCCACCCCCGCCGCCGCCCCCGCCCATCAGCCACCCGCTGCAGCACCCTCCCCAGGCAGCAGGCACGCCTCACATGGTGTATAGCCAAGCTCCTCCGCCACCAATGACCTCTGCTCCTCCTCCAATAACCCCGCCGCCGGGACACATCATTGCCCAGATGCCGCCATACATGAACCATCCTCCTCCGGGACCTCCCCCTCCTCAGCATGGAGGCCCACCCGTAAATGTAAATGCCCCCCCTCCCCATCACTATAATCCTAACTCTTTGCCGCAGTTCAGTGAAGATCAAGGAACTCTTAGCCCCCCCTTCACACAGCCTGGGGGAATGAGTCCAGGGATATGGCCAGCTCCAAGAGGGCCACCTCCACCTCCGAGGATGCAAGGGCCTCCTGCTCAGGCCCCCCTTCCTGGACCACACCACCCTGATCAAGCCAGATACAGACCCTATTACCAATGATACAAGCAATTATATGAATAGAGAGTGCTATGAAGAGGATAAAACTATATACAGCAGCCTTTTAATTAATTGTTTTGAGGTTATTTTGTTGTGGTTTTTTTTTAAATACTGTCATTTTGACTGTAAGACATTTTGAGGTTTCAATCTTAAATGACTTTTAAGCCTTGGCCGTAGAACTCTGACTTCAAATATTCTGTAGTGCTAAAATAAGTGGCTTAGTAGACCACAGTTGCATTTTAACAGAACTTCCATTGCTAGTGTGGCTAAATTGTCCTAAGATGATCACTTGTAATATTATTTCCTGGAGAAAATGAACATGTGTTGTACCATTCTGAATATTGGTTTTGTTAAATCCAGTGTTTTTGTTAACCTGTGTACAATAATTAAATTGTATTATGGTTGTAAACGTGGTGAGTTTTTATATGAAGTTAACACACACACAGTTCTGGGACACAGTTTCAGCACTAATACTGTCCAAATGGGCAGCGTAGTCAAATATCAAGGGAACTTCAATATTTCCACTACTACCATTTACCATTACTCATAACGAATTCAGGTTGTAGTGAATTCACAGCACTGGAAATCAGACGTGCAGAGTTTGCATTTTCTGCATTTCAGCTTTTCTATTTTTTTTTTCCTGTAAGTTTATGCAGCAAGATTAATGCATCAAAGATACAGCTTTCGGCATGACATGAAGCCGTGTATTGTGGGGTTTTTGTTTGTTTTTGTTTGGGTATTTGGAGTTTGTTTTAAAGCTGTTTTAAAGTTTTGATTCAGAATATTCTGTTTACATGTAAACAATGGAGGTGAATTCAAACTATTGTATTTACCTATGGCTGCAAATTGTCTTGCCATGTCTGAGAAGCAGCTTAGGTAGGGAGGTGGTGTTTGCCTCTCTCACTTTATATAATGTATTCAGTAGGAAAACTTCGCATTTGGATAATCTGAAAGAAGTCGTCTGAAATCCCTTGTGTGAAATCTTCTGTGCTTGTGAAGGCAAAAATGGCTCTGCCAGCATTATTTTTATTCAGTAACTAACAAGAAACACATGAGCAACTTTTAAGGCNCTGTTTACTGGGAGGAGGGAAACATAGGCACGTTTATGTTACAGCATGTAACTTCATCTGGGAGGAAATGTGCCTGTCTGATTAATGCTCTGACTGCAAAGCCAGGCTCAGGCCTGCCATGCCTGTGTTCCAGGGACTCACTGCTGGGCCTGTGTCCAGGACACACGTGGGTTCCCCAGGGCTCCGCGTGGCAGGTGTTTTTGCAGGGCGGTGCATCCTCCCTCCTGTGTGTGCCTGTTGGGAAAATCAGCCGTTCTGAAGTGAGCGACTGCCTGTCCATTGCAGGTGCTGAGGAAGGAAGGCACCTCTTTCCATCATGCTGGGGTTTAGTAAGTCAGGTTGCATACTTCTGTTGTATATTAGTCTGTTTTGAAGCAGATGAAGGGTTCAAACTTTGTATTTCTGTGTCCAAAGCTGCTGCTTCTTGAAGTTACTGATAAAGTGCTTTTGCAAAAATGCTGAGGCAATTCAAGGGAAAACAGCAGCTTTTGCTGTATCAAAAAGCACAGAAGTTTAATGTATGCCAGTGTGGACAAAGTGAGAATTTTTTTCTCTGTATTTGAGGCAAAGATGACGTATGCCATGTGGACAATGACCCATCACCCAAAAAATCAGTCAGATCCCTCAAATTGTTTAGTGACCATGGACCAAAAATCTTTGTGATAGGGGACTTAATTGAAAGTTCATCATATACAGGACAGGACTTGGCCTTGGGTCAAATTTCTGTATCTTGCTTATAAGAGAAAAGCCTAAATATGTTAAGCATACCTATGTAACCAAGGGCACTGTTAGTGTTCTCATATTTATGAAGTTTAAAAATGCCTTAATTGGTTGAAACCTTGTGTTAACTGTTTTTTAAGTTTTTATAGGTTTGGGTGTGTCTTGAGGTGTTTTTTTTCTTGGTTAGTTGGTTGGAGATTTTTTGCAAAATACTTGGACATTTTAGTGTGAAGTTCCAAAACTCATATATTGTATTTAATTGTATAATTGACAGACTTAGAAATGGTGAGATGTACTTGTGATTTCTCTGGATTCCTTCTTAAGTCATAATGTAAGGCAAACATTTGAATTGAATATGTTTATTTTGAATAAATATGCCTCAGTGATCTCCCTCCCAAGGCATTGCCAAGCAGATCACACGTTATGAGGAGAACTCTGACAACCTTTGAATTTGTCAGCCATTTTAAGTTCCTGTAACAATGTCACATGAGGGAACAAAAAGGAGTTTGATGATGGCTTGTGTCCCCCATGGAATGCAAGATGCACCAGCAGATGGCCTGAAAATATCTGTGCTTTAGATGCCTGTCTCCTTACCCTCTATCCTTGACTCCATCTATCACTTTGCTTGGAGGATTGCCTGCAGCCATGCATACTTTGCAATAAGCAGACTAACTGTGTGAACATACACTTTCTGTTGGTGGTGATTTTAATGCTATTAACATAAAGATTGGTTACCTAGATGTGACAAGCGATATTTTTCATGCCTTTTAAAAAAGAATATTTAAAAATGTGAATTATTTTTTTAAAATGTGATCCAAGAGAGTTAGAAAACCTTACTGGATGGAGTTTCTGCTGCTTTTCACTTCCTGCTCTCAAAGGAGTGTCAAATTCTGTTCACTAAAAACTGAAGTGAAAGTAATTCCGCTATTTATTCCACATTAGAAATTGCACATGTAGCAAGGGGGAGAAGCTGTCTCCTGTGTTATGTGAAGTCAGGTGTTCTCAAAAGTAAATTGTGGATATGCTTTCCCTGTGGATCAAGTCTGAACACACTCCTCTGTTCTTAAACTGTTTCCTACTCTGTAAAACTTGTGTCTGATTTTGTGGTGTTTGTGTGTGTTGCTGGGCTGCTGACAAAAGGAGGCACAGGTTCACATAGAGGGTCCTCTCAAGCCTGGAAAACTAGAGGAGCACAGTGGACTGCAGCTGCCACTTAATATTGAATGTATGGGAAATAAGTCTGCACTTTTCATATGTCCGACACAGGGTCCAACAGCGGAGAAATGTGCAAGATTTGGATTCATTTTCATCCTGATTACATTGCTCAAGTAAATACCGGCATCATACAAGTTATATTTTCCCTGATTTTTATTTTGTACTGTTAAAAACAATTCTCAGCAATTCATAAATCATCTTGATACAGTGATTGTGCCTTCACAATCCTGAGTTTTTTCACAATGTTCATGTATTTTATATTCACACTAGTGATTCACTCTGATGAGTTTGTAAACTGAACTGGCTCCATTTGTTAGGGCAGTGTGAACGAATAATGTGAGAATAATGAAGTTTAAAGCTCCTTTCAGTCTTGACTTAGCCATAAAACAAAAACTTTAGAAACTCTTCCTACTCTGAATTGGATCTCCTTCTTCTGTTAAGTATGGGGCATTAATTTGTTGGTGGGGTTTTTTTCATGAGTGCAAGAGATTAAAATATTAAAAAGTGCAACATAGATCCAGAAAGATGTGGGTGGAATAGCAGCGGGAAGCTGGTAAATTAGCAATTTTGATAATAGACTGCAAATGATTCTCAAATGCCAGTAGGACTCATTTTAATGAGGAAGAGTCATAATGTCCAAGATTTCTCTTCAGTTTTATTTGTGAAAACCAATCCTTCAGTGCAGCTCCAGGACAATTTATGGTGAATTATTTCCTGTACTAAATCACGTAAGTGCTGATGATTGTTCTTCCACTTTTTCTCTGCCATTTGTGGATCAGGTAAACTTTCAGCTATTTTCTTAGGAAGCAGGAGGGAGAAGGTGCATAAAGTGTGAGAAAATAAACTACATTCAGCACAGGGATGAGGTTTAGAGAACTGTGAATGACGTTTCAGTAAAGAAGGTACTTCTTTGTTAATAGAAATTCAGTTAGAAATTGAAAAAACTACAGGTTTGCTTCTTGCAATCTTCTCCATTGGGCCCAAGAACTTGAATAAACAATTTTTTGTATCTCTATTTCACACAGGCAACCTCTTCAGCTTGAAAAAGTGAAAACCAGGCTTGAGACAAGGCTAGAACATCACAGGCTCCATGGCTTCTCTCTTTTCCATCCCTCTCACTGGCTGTAAAATGCCCATTATGGAGTTATGCAGCATCTGCACTGTGCTGAGGAGTGATGGGCTCGGGATATGATGAATTAACACGATGCCTGTCAGCTTGCCGAAAAGAAAGCAGGTATGAAATTTGCCTTTTAGCTTAATTCTTGAGTAAAATACTAAGAAGTCATATATGGTAGTGCTCCAACTGAGCAGCTGCAGTGCCTGATGGAGCACGTTTAGAAACCTAAAAACTCAGGTTTCTGAAGGTCCCTGTCTCAGGAATAAAGCAGGAAATCTGCATCTCCATGATAGGTCTGTGCTATAATCTGCATGAGGGTAAACTGGCCAGAGGCAGAGGAATGTTAGTATTAAAATAACAGTTGAATGCAGAAACAACCAGGACCTGGAGGGGAAATCATTTAAAGGATCAGAAATACAACGCTGCTGGTGTCAACACTGGAAAATAAGGAGTGACGTGGTTTAAGAGGTTGGCAAGTAGCTGGTAGGGACATGAGACATGGGAGTACAAGGCTCTCTAAGCAAGGCTATCCAGATATCATGTCCTTTTAAGAAATGGTGAATAGTTTCAGAAGGGGAGTTTATCCTCTGGGGCACCATGCTCTGTCAGAAGAGTCATTAGTATTGGAATAAATTGTTCCGAGAAGGGCAATTTAGAAAAGAACATTTATCTTAAACCTGTCAACAAAGCCCATATGGTTCTGAAGTGCAACATATGGCATTCCACCACATACAGCACTTCATATATTGCTGACTTGCTTTTGATAGGGATATTTGCCTGGGTCTTTAGAGGTGCTTGTGAGCACAGGACTGGAAAGAACAGCCTGAGTCAGACAGTTCAGATTAAACTGATACTATGTGGTATCATGATTTTCATAAATATGTTTAAGCCTCATCTTAAAAGTAGCTTAGTATTTTGCTCCTCTTCTTCTAACTGAAAAGGATGTTGCAGAATCATCTCACCATTGTAAAAAGGAGGAACCATCTTCTAATATCTTGCTAATTTTTAAGTTTGTTTGGCCGGTTTATTTTTTTTCCCTCACAGGACAATATTATTTTTTATCTTGCATAGCTTTTCCTCTCTTTTAGATTAAATCTCTGCATCTATTTCTCTTTTTGCCAGTCCTTACATACAGACTCTCCATTCCAATAAGATCCTCGTAGCAATTTTTCTCATTAATTGCAGTTTGACATCATCCTTCTTGAACTGGAGAGCTCAGTCCTGAAGTTCAGAGTATTGGGAGTGAAATCTCCCGTGAGCATTGCACAGTAGCATTAATACCTTGCTTGTTCTGCTGGAAAATCTGTTCTGATATAATCTGTGTTTTTTGGAAGACTGCATTAGAAAAGCAATTTAGCAATGTCCTGATTATATCTGTTTTCAGGTATTGCTGTGCACGTTGTCTGGCACGTGACATGTGCTGTGTCCTGCTCGGAAGCACAACAGGACTGTACAACTGCCCACCCTCTGGTGTCTGCAGAGAGCTGCCTGTGCCATCTCTGTGATTGCCAAGAGCCACATCCCCCACACTGTGTCAGGGTCATGATCACCCACCACAGAACCACAGCTTGTTACTCATTGCAAATGCATGAGTGTGTTTTCTGAAAGCTGAACTTCTCTCAGTTTTCAATCTCACCTTGTTCTTTCTATATTCAAAACTTCCTCACTTTAATATTGACTTACAGCTTAGTGTCATTAGCAGAATTCATCAACAATTAAAAAAAAAAGATTAAAATATTGAAGAGATTAGTGCTCCCTCCATTTTGGTGTTTCTCTTTGAAAGCTCCTAGTTGTCACCTCCTCTTTAGCATAATCTACCTTTGCCTTTTGGTGCCTTTAGTCATCTGTTCTTCTGCAATGATATTAAAAATGGCCCTGTGTGGCAGGGCATGGAAGGCTTTGCTCGGGTTCAGAGATGTGATGTTTATGTCATTTCCCTTTGGAAGGTTATTTTTCTAGATAAAGGTACCGGTTGAACGTGGCATATGTGCAGGTCCCTTTTATACAGACAAGTACCACTTCTCCCCACTTATTTATGTCTGGTTTTCCTCAAATTTTATTTTTAAGACCTGCATACTATGGGATACAAACTGTGCTTCTGGTTTATCTAGAACACTTTCTCCTTTCCTTCAGCCCTTCTTCACATCAAGTCCAAATGCACAGTTCTGGTCACCCCAGCTTGATTGCAGGTTAAAACTAGGCTTCAAAAACAAAAACTTACCTAATTTCAGACTGTTGTTTTTTTAAGACTCCAGAGATGGTCCCATTTCCCTCTAGGCTGAAGATTTTTATACCTCCAGCACTTGTTACGCAAAATTAAAAGTTCTGTCACTTTGAGGGTTGGGGTTTTCCCTCTGCAAGTTGTGATATAGTTCATCCTCAAGTCTTAGACTTCCAGCAGGAGTTCATTGATGGCATTTGTGCAGAGTATCAGAGTAACTTAAAGCTGCAGTTCCTCTGTGCATCTGTGCACAGACCGGGGCAGTCCATCCTGGCACAGCACCCACAGCTCCTCTGAGCCCCGTTCTGTGGGCAGCGCTTCTGTGCCCATGCTGGGTCTCACTGCCCATGCACTGCCTCAGTGGCACATTGACAGACACAGCCAGGCATACAGCGTTACCGCAGTCATTACGTGTGGATGCTCACTATAAATGCATCCTCCTGGGTGCACTTTCACCAGCCCAATCCAAACCAATGAATCATGTTTGCATCTGAACATCCTGTGTCTTTCCTGAACAATCTTCATGATTTACAGCAGATAAATTAGTCACTATGTACATTATGCACACTACGCTCATGACACTGAGCTGAGAACAAGTTCAGTAATTCAGTCTACTAAATATCTTACAAACTATCAAGAAAACTTTATACAAGTTATATACAAGTTGAAGATAAAATACCAGTCCTAACTATTAATAATAATGGCCAATCTTCGCAAACGAAGATTTGGGAAGGGCTCTCCCCACGTGGGTGAGCCCTCCGAGCCTGTGCAGTGGATTTTTTAGGTGAGGCTCAGCGTGCGCAGAACTGGCCCCACCGTTTAAGTCCTAAGGTTCATTTGCCACGGCCGAGCAAGCTTGGACAGTGACAGTGAAGTCCTTGGGACTGTCACAGCACCCGGTACTAACCGGGGCTGACCCTGCTGAGCATCCGAGATCTGACGGGATCGGATGGCAGGGAGGCTTGAACTGCCAGGGACGGTCCCTACTGAGACTCGAACTCGCGACCTCGGGATTCGGAGACTGGAGTGCTCTCCACTACACCACGGGACTGCCCCCCCTCTAACTATTAGTCTGTGTTATAAAACACAAGATTTCAAATATTAATATATTCTTTAGTAACTGTACAGGTTGTTTACAAACTATGCTATGAAATAAGAAAATCTGTAGGATTTTAGCTCCCATATATGTACATAAATACATTTCTATATATACAGACACTTAAAGACTAACAAGCCCATTCCAAAACTTGGAACATAACCAAATGTAGTAAATCCTTCTTAAGGCATTTTAAAGTATCCTTCTGTCTTCATGCTCATCATGGCATCCACATTCTTCTTCTGTGACATTGTATTGCTGGAGAATATTATATTTAGAAAAGGAAATCTAAAATTTTGTTTCTGTTGGAATCTGTAGGAAATAAAAGGAAACACATTTCACCTTTTGAAAGGAATAGCCAGGGTAAGGTTCCTCTGGTGAATGATATATGAGAGTCTGCTTCTCTGAAGCATTTAGGTGGGAAGACTGTGATCTGAGATTTTCTCCTCATGGGGTTGCTCTGTGCTGGATACTGCCCTTCTCTTGAAGTCTGTGATGAAAGGCTGCATGCATCCCTTTCTTATCCCTGTCTCCAGACTACCCTTCTGCCTGAGAAATTTTGGTAAAATGGACTAACGTTGACTTGTGCCACAAGGGCATTGTGTCAGTGAGCCTGGGGAGCTGTGCTGGGCAGTCCAGGAGACCAGGTGAGACAGCCTGGTGAGATGGCCTTTGCCTGCTTTCTCTCTGCAGCCTCTCCATGCGCACAGCACAGCTGCTGAGCCGAGCCCTGGGCCTCCTGCTGCCAGAAGACTTTGCCTTAAGTCAAATCTCATCAATAAGCTGTCTGGGTGCTTTCGGCCCTGGGCTGACGTAAGAACTCAGGGATGAAGATGCTTTTGTTATGTGACCTAGCAGTTCCCCTGAGCAACTTTTTGGGCTGGGTTTCTATGCCTGGAGTGCCATAGACAGAGCCTTACCGTGCACTCCCGGCTGCGCAGTCCATTCCTGGGGATGATGACGTAGTCGCTGCTTCTACTGTTCTCCTGCAATGAGCACAAGAAATTGTGGGTTAGGAAATCAATTACTCCTTTTTTCTGTTTTTCCTTTTTCACATTTAAATGCTTTTTAAATCTTTACGAGTTGATCTAATGCCTGAGAAATTGATCTAGAAGGAAGGAAGCTCTCACTTGTCGGGCCTTTATGACTCCTGCCAGGTCTCTGGGTCAGTGCAGGAGGGCTGGGCCAGTTTGGCTATGTGGAATTAGACAGTTTCCAGGTGAGCAGCATTCTGGATCTGGTGCATCTAAACAGATTTAAGGTATGGAGGATCCTCCCTTGCTCTTGATTTAAGAACACTCCCAGAAAGACCATCACGAAATTTGGCTGTATTAATTTATCTGCACTAATTTAGCACTCCTTTTGAAGGTAGGCAGGGCTGGAAAGCCTACATGCAGCTTAAATTCTACCTTGAAGGAGCCACCGCAGTGAATGGAGCAGTCTCTGCTGGATGGGTGATGACAGGACTGCCAGTGGGTGGGCTGGGATTCACCTACACTGCTCTTCCCAAGGAGGTGACTTCAGGTGAAGTCTGTCACCAGACCAGTCATCAGTGGGAGTTCTTCACTCCTTTCACTAGTGGTTTGCCAAGCACATGGAGCAGAGGCCACTATTTGCTCTCCAAATTTATTGGAGACCAGCTGAGTTTTAGTCATTAACTTTTTTTGAGTACAGAGACAGTGTAGTGCACGTGGCTAGCTATGCAGGACACTGCTGAGTGCTGAGCAGTACTGGAAAGACACTAAAATAAGGAAAGCTGAAAACTGTAGTGTTACCTCAGTGTGCTTTAATTTTGGGGAGCTGGCTAAGTCCTTCTTCAGCAAAATATGTAAAACTGCATCATGAATGGTGAGGAAAAACATGGATGGCTTAATCTCCTCATCAAAAAATGCACTTCTTTCCAGTTTGTCCAGGAGGCCCTCTGTGAGGGAACAAAATCAAAGCACAGAGTGATTTTCAGGCCTTAAAAAGGAAGAAATAGTGCATCCTGAGCACACCCCCTGAGTGAACATGGGAATTGCTGGTATAATGCACTGTTTTATTTGTTAGAGCTGACGGTTTTCTCTTTGTGGATGTGGAGAGGATGGAACATCAATACCCATCAGTAGTGCCCTGCTCAGTGCCGGGCAGGAGGGAATTTGAGCCCCTTTGCTTATTTAATGCCCAACCCAGTTGTGCCAGTTGTGGGTCTCGCGGCCCAGAGCTGCGATGGCCATAAGTAAAACGAGCCTTTGGGGGACAGCATGGGAAGGATGACAACTCTACTCAGCTGGATCTGTTTGCCATCCAAGACTGGAAGGTAATGCTGGGGTGAGCCCCACAGCCGTGCTCAGTGGTCAGCAGGGGAGGCAGAGGGGTGAGGCAAAAGGCAAGGACTCACCGTGTGACCCGGCAATGTAAATATCGATGTCAAGCCGGACAAACTCTTTCAAAGTCTGTCAAACCAGAAGGAGGCCCCAGTTAGATACTGCTATTTTTGCACTATGTTTTTCTTTCATATGATAACTGTGAATTATGAGTACCTTTTGGAGGACTGCCATGGCAGAAAAGTCAAGGAAGGACACTGATGAGAAATCCAGAATGATGCTGTGGATGTTGACCTGGGGCACAGTGATGCCAGGGGGGAGGTCAGTGCCCCAGTTGATCTGAATGGGCAGGTCTGTCATGTTGGTGGGCCGGTCCAGCTCCTCTATTTTGTTGTTGTCTAACTCTTCATCTGACTCATATGTATGGTTAGCCATGCAAATCAAGCCTTTCTGTGTTGACAGAGAAAAGTGTCATAATTAATACTCTTTTTTTAAGACCCAGCCAGGGTAGTGGTGCTTCTTACACAAGGGCAAGGGCAGTGGCAATGCAAAGCTGGTGTTCCCATAAGAGAGAGCAGGACCCAGCTGCACTGGGCACTAGAAAAAGATCTGTCTCTCCCTTGCCTGGAGAGGTCTGAAAGTCATTTAATGATGGCTTTCTATTGTTCCCTGAAGTCAATTGTCAGATACACTTTAATTCAGTAATTTTGGAACAAGTCAACAAAAAGCACACAGGATTTGGGATGGGACAAAACTGGCTTTATCCTACCATTAGTGCAGCATGATCTTCACCTCTGTGGGATCTGATCCTGCCATTTGCTGCCAAACAGATGTCTAGTGGACACATACAAGCTCTGTCCATGGTAAATCTGTAGGTCTCTAACTGTGATGGCAATTGAAAATCTTATTTTTCAAATGTGTTTAGGTCATGAAGTGGAAACTTGGGGAGTAGCATATCTAGTTAGGAGAGTAGGCTATGAGGTACTTCTTAGCCATGTAAAGCCAGGGAGTTGGTTGCTTAACTCCCCCTCCCTGGGGTGGAGTTGCCTTACATACGGGTGTCACTTGCAGCTCTCCTTTCTTCAGCATCTTCCTAATCTTCCTCAGAGCTTTATTGCGCTTCCTCAGGACTCTCAGTGGGTTGAAGCCAACCTGTAAAAATAACACTGAATAATTAAAAGAAGCAGCATCTCAGTGACAGTGGGGTAGGAACAATGCATCTTACATGACTCATCTTTACAGTCAGGATGAGCATCATTTGAACTTGATGTTGCCTACCACTTTTCTTAGTTGGAAAGATGTCTACAAAGTTACAAACCAGACAGGCCTGTCTGTTCTCCCTTTAGGACACCAGCCTGGACAGCATTATAGCAGTGACAGTGCTGTAGCATAGGCCAGTAACTCCAGTTGGCTGGCACAGAGCTGGCATGTCCTACTTGCATCGTTATGGGATGGAGACCCAGGCAACTCAGACTAGAGAGCTCACAGGCTGTATCTGCTCTGTGCCACCTGGCCACAGGGTAGATCATTCACACATTGCTCTTCCTGAAGAAGAAAACCAAGTTTGATCATGTTGGATGCATATGTCTCTTGAACCTGTTAGCTGGTTCTAACAAAACCAGGTGGAAGGTAAATTAGGCTAATAAGGGTTATAAAGACACTAGATTCCTGCAAGTCTTCTGCCTCATCCATCTGGTGGGTAGAGAAGTGTTAGAAGCACCAGCATTTGTAAAGAGAGTAGTGTGAGCATCTGCTCTCACAGAAAAAAACCTTTGGGCTCTCCTGAGGTGAAAGCCAAGCTCGTGGAGAACCACACATCAGACTCCTGTGTTCCTCTGCCAGTTTCAGTCCCTCACATGAAGAATGAATTGCTCATTACCAGAGTGCAGGTAATGACACTGCTTGTCAATTCCCCACTATGAGTAGCAGGAAGGGAAGGTTATGGGTGTGAGTTGTGTTCAGTCTGGGGAGGGGGGGCCTTGCTGGTGTGATGAGGGCTCAGGGGTCCTGGATCTCTGTGCTGGTTATGGAAAGACTGGCTGCCTCCACCAATTTGTTGTGAAAGACATTAAGACCTCTTTGACAGAGGCATTCTTCTGACTGTTGTGGTTATGTTCTTTGGGGCAAGATGAGTAAAACAGGCTTTATTGGGCGTAAATAATATAAAGGCTGGTAAAATAAAATAATTTCCCTTTACATTATCTATGTTTGCACTACTTTCTTGCAAAGGACTTAAAATATGTATTGTTAAGGTGTAAGTATATGTATGTGTATATATTAGTATATATATGCTATAAACATTGTTATGGCATAAGTTCAGCATGGGTCAGGCTGTTCTCACCTTTGAGCTG
Organism: Sakesphorus luctuosus; assembly: GCA_013396695.1. Classification (NCBI taxonomy): domain Eukaryota; kingdom Metazoa; phylum Chordata; class Aves; order Passeriformes; family Thamnophilidae; genus Sakesphorus; species Sakesphorus luctuosus. The sequence goes on from VWZD01002968.1 coordinate 589,443, forward strand.
CAGACCGACTACCTGTATAGTAATTATTGGGACATTGTATTCACTTTAATGTGCTGTGCAACTCATAAATCGTGACTGACAGCCCCAGACACTTACAGCAGTGATGAGTTTCTCTCTGAAGAACTCAATATTAGCAAAGAAGATTGGAGAGGAGCATCTGAAAATCTTCACTCCCTCTGGCTCGTAGATCTGGACAATGAAGCAAAAGTGTCAGTGTCAACGTATGTTATAGAAACACAAGTGCAGCAGATGATGAAAACAACAAGATGCTCCTTACATCAGTGTAATCCTTCCTGTTTCTGTAGATGTTACTTCTCCCAACATTAGCCAAAACAGTGCAGCTTGGACTGTGAACAACGATACACACAAAATTATTAGTGTCCTGTATCAAAACTTGGAGGATGGGAAGGATCAAATAAAACCATCTCAGCTGCAGTGGCAGACTGACACAAGTCCCCATATCCAAGGGTTTATGCCTGTAAATTGCTTTTGCATTTGTGGTTGCTGGACAGACTGAGGCACAGGGCTGTTGGCCTCTGTACGGAGGGAGTTAATTTATAACAGGAGGCCCTGAGATATCATCACATCCAACAAGTACTCACATCTGGGAGCGGATCACCACCGTCAGCAGCTGGAATGCCACAGCTGTTGCCAGTCCAATGTCCAGGCCAAGAAAGATGGCAGCTAAGAAAGTCACCACCCATATAATCTGTAACGAGAATGTGGATGGCAATGGTTATGAGTCTGTCAAGGATCTGGGTCATGAGCTCAGGGTGGGAGCAGCAATAGATCTCAGATCTGATGCAGGGTGTCCATCTGCTTTGGTGAAGGCTTTTGTCCTGTAAAATGGGGCCCAAATCACCAACACCTGGGCGAGTTTCTAGGGATGACCTTTTCTAGAAAACAAAGACCCAGAATGATAAGGGTGTAGCTCTTCAATAGGTGGTTCACTAAATGCTCAATAAAAACCCAGCAGAAAGGCAAGATTACAAGTATATCAGGATCCTGTAAAGATGAGAGTTGTAAATGTGCAAATATCAGTGCTGTGGATGTACATAACTGATAAATGACTAGGTAATACTGAGTAAATTTCAGCCACAGAGCTCAAAACATTTTCATTTCTGTTTGATATCTGGGAAAACTGAGGCCTGGAACCATTTGTTGTGAGAAGGAACTGGCACATGAGAAAGGCAAGAGCCTAAATTTTCTGAATGTTAAATGTAACCAATCCTGCCCTCCAGCCATGAGATTTACCATTTGGAGTAAACCCTTCAGGTTATGGTTATCATTTTCTTTTTGTTGTGTCTCTTCCATATAACGTGTCTCTTGAGTGTGAGAAAGGGTCCCTGAATACATAGTCAGTGCAGTGGGTATTCAGGCATTTTCTGTTATTTAGGCATTTTCTGTAACTGCCTTCTATATTTGGCTTTGTATAATGCACTATTTTAATAGATTTTGATGAAATGGATGAAAATAAAGTTAAGAGAAAATCATCTCAAAATAGGTGGGACAAAATGGAGAACATAAGCAAGGGGTACACCAGTAAAGAAGGCATGCCACTATTGTGCTTTCTGTTTAGTGAAGTAAGACAGATATATATATAAAAAGATAACCTCTAAGAATATTTGCATAATAGATCACTTTTCAGAGCACTTTACTTGTGGTGATGATGCTTGTGGGACTCAACTTACACAGTCACACTTGTCCTTTCTCCATAGGATGCCAACTTCCTTGAACTGCATGAGCATTCCTTTCAAGTTGCCAAGAGCCAAAGATGCAAGGACTGACTGTTAAAAAGACCAAAACACATGCTGAATGTTTAAGCAAGCAGAGAAAATGTTGAACATTAGGCATTAAAAGATCACACTAATAGGCCCAAAGTGTAGCTGAAAGGCCAGGGAGCTGCTCTGGGTGAATCACAGATGCTGGAACCTCCCCAGCTGTGGGGCAGTGCAGGTGTCTGACTTGAGGCTGCAAATCCCACCTATTTTTGGCACCTGAAAGTTGGTGCTGTGGTGTTTGATGTTTGAGTGTTTATGTTCTCTTTGAAGGACCAGATGTAGCGGTCCTCTCTGGCATGGTGTGGGAAGAAGAATCAAGCTTTTCAAACCCCTGCGTCGCTCCCATTGAAGTCTGTGAACACTCACAGTGACCCCTAAGGCAGACCTGCCTTTGGCAAGCAGGAGGAAGCACTAAGTGAAACCAGTGAATACCTTCTGTAATGGTGCCAGGAGAAATCCAATGGCCAAGATCACAACCAAGACGATGACAGACGAGATAATACCAGCAATCTGCATGAGAGAACAATTCTCCATGAGTGCCTGTGGGCATTATGAACAGCTAGGAAAAAAGAGCTGTGTTTCACTAGACACCATCCTGATTTGTTGTCTTTTATACCTGTGTTTTGCCTCCTGTGCTCTCCTGCACACCTGATCTTGACAGAGCTGTGCTGGAGGCAAATCCTTTGAATGATCCACCAACTATATTACCTAGACCAAAAGCAATTAGTTCCTGAAATAAAACCAAAAAAGATTGTTCTTAAAAGCTGGTTCATGACAGTTATTCACAAGGTAAAGGATTCGTAAAATTACTTATTTCCCATAGGTAAATGCACTGTATTGACCTATGTGATATTTGCCTACCTGGTTGCCATGTATTGGGTAGTCATGCTTGATGGAATATACTTTGGCCACAGAGAAGGCTACTGCAAACCCAACGATGGCGATGGAAAAGCCATCACCAATGCACTTCTGGAGGATGCCCACATCAGGTGCAACAGGTGCTTGAAACCTGAAAGACAAAATCTCCCCTCATTAAGGATATGCCCAAGGAGCCAAGCTGCCAGCCAAGAGAGCAAGGCAGTGGTCAAGCTTGTACTGAGCGCTTTGGAGAGATGTGACACAGAGCTGTGTGTCTGAACCCTATAAAACTTTGGGGAATCTTTAATCAGGACAGGGACTCTGTTTATCTGGGATCAGCTCAGTTTGCATTTCAGCATGTTCTCATTTATTTGGCCAGTTCCAGTCACAGCTTATTTCATCTGAGGTGCACACACAGTTCTTCCTTCTAGGTACACATGGATATAAGATCTTGCATGAGGCAATTTGCACATGGAAAGATTTCACTTCATTACAACAGAAAAAATATCCCTGTGGGAATCACTGAGGGTCTTTAGATAGTAAAACAAATATTTACAATGTCAGGTAATACTGACTAATCTCTCAGGCTATCTATCTCCTAGAAACTTCAGCTTTACCATTTTCTGCTGTTTTGATCAGAGTCTTTTGCTAGGGAGAATGCCAGGTCTTCTCCTAGGGAGAATTCATCTCTGGGCTCCTTTTTTTTCCCTTTCTTTTTTTTTTTTCAATGAACTGAAATCTGAAGAAAGGAGACTGGAGCAGAAATAGCTGTTCCTCCACCAACTTCATCTACTAACACCCCTGAGGCTACAGGGAGCACTGCTGTCCTAGTAAATGTCTTCCTCACTCTTGTTAACTTAACACATGCCTATTAATTCTTTATGCCAAGATTCCGGCATAGCCAGATGTACTTTATATATAGATACATTCTCATTCTCTGTAAGTGGATATATACTCTGTATGTGGATATACTCCTGGAGGAGCAGACATTGAGGTCTCTGGAGGATAATGATGCCTGAGGAAATGCTGGTGGCCAGTCACAGGACGAGGCAGGAGACCTGTGCAGTGTCCTGATGGCTCTCCAGGGCTGGTGGTGGTGCTGAATTGTGCAAGTACTTTGAGGGAAACTGAGGGGTTCTGGAGTGAGTAGCCCAATAAAAGGGGCAAATGTCAACCTTCTGCTCAACAGCTGTCATAGAAAGTGAAGGACATAATTAATTCATGTCTTGGTGTATTTCTTGATGACTAGAAGATGAGTAACTTTTATGTATTTAAAGTGTGTCATATTGTTGAGAGAAAAATGTTTATTTACCTACTGATAGAAGATGAAGCAGAAAATTTTAATCAGAAACAGCTGAACTGATTTAACACTGCCAAACTAGAGAGAACATTTTGATGTACTGGTGAATTGTAAATGGTAAATCACTTACCCTTCCTCTAGTTTTCCCACGACAGCTACATTAAATTTTTCTTCAAAGTTAACAAAGTAGGAAACCAGTGCTGCTAAGACTGTCTGAAAGACAATAAACCACATCTCCATTAGATACATTCAAGCAAGAGTGTCAACAAACTATTAAAAACCATTACCTTCCCTATCCCACACACCCTCCAGCCTCATCACTAGTGGCAGAATTATGCCCTAAGTCTGTACATCCCTTTGCTGTTCAGATGTCATTCCTGAATGACCTTACAGGTCTGAGTTTATGTTCAAAAATCACACAAATTATTAAGGAATATTTTACTAACAACAGAGATCCACCCACCCAATAAGGCAGGTACGTTCTAACAAGGTGCTGTAATGACTGTGAGAAAACAAGTACTACTTGAGTCTATGCAACATCCTCCAGGGTTTAAGGAGCTTCCCCCACCCCTCTGTTGCTTGGAGTGGGCAAAACCTTCTGCTGCTGGAGGGCAAAATCATTTTGTGCTTGGCTATGGGTGGCTGGGACTTCAGTGGCTGCTTGCAAGTGTGGTGCAGAGGTGCCCCAACTGTGAGACTTGTCCAAGTGAAAAATTCATGGTTTGTAACACCACAGGTATTTTCATTTAAGAACTGTTAAGTAGAGGTAAAACATATCACAATAGCTCACAAACACTGTCAATTTTTCCTTATAGGTTAAATGATACTGCATCATTTAATGGAGAACAAGAGCAGAAATAACTAAAATGCTGCTTCCCATGTTGTAACATGAAGCAATTGCAAAATCAAAGGGAAGTGACTCACCACAAGGAGTTCGATCGGGATGGGAGTTGGTAACTTTTCTTTGTATCGATCGTTCATTTCTTTCACCACGAACACGATAAGCAAGACCAGCAGGGATGTGACAAGGTCAGCGATGTTTGTCTCTGTAATCTGGCTGAAAAGGCTCTCCAGAGTCTGCAGAATCAGGAAGAAACACACAGTGCTTTAGAAACAGCAGGGCCCTGGCACAGTAGCACTATGCCTTCCACAAGTGCCTTTGTCTGAATTGCTGTAAGGATGGTGATGGTTGGGATTTATTCCCTGTGGCATGATGTGGACTGCAAGCCCCTGGGAATGTAGGTGCCTCAGCCAAATGATGAAAGCATCTGCAAAAGACCCTTTCCACTGGCTTGTGACCCTCCCCTCCTCACTCTCCCCTGAGGGAGGGTTGGAGCAACACACACGTGTGTAATAGGAAATGTGAGCATTGCAGAGCAGGGGTCTCTCTCCTTTCCTCCCTTCCTGGCCTTCTCTTTCCTCCTTTCTTATCCCAGATCCCTCACAGAGTCATATGCAAATTAAATACATACCACATCAGTCCAGTAAAAATGAATAATTAAGTGCTTAACACAGAGATGAATGCTTAATTGAAATATGCCAACACACAACAGTAAATACTACCTAATTAGCCCAATGGGGTGTAATTTGGTGCTTGGCAATAAATTTAAAGATGGGTCAAACACTAATAATACCTCTCTCTTATTTTCCTCTTGTGTTTCCTCCTGCTTGGTTGTTTTCATGCTGAGTTCTCTCATTACTGCCTTGTGATACACAGTCAGAAATACATCACAGGTACATCAATAACATTAGCCAATAATAAACACTTAGCACTTACATAGATGATGCCAAATGGTTTATTAAATCCAGGGACAGGGAGCTGAAACATGAATTTCAGCTGAGAGACCACAACATGGATAGCTGCAGCAGTAGTGAAACCACTGATTAATGACTGTGATAGATAAATAACGATGAATCCAAACTGGAAAATTCCCAGAAGTAACTGAAATGCAAAATAATCATACATCAGTGGGATGCATTTTGTTTTCAAGCAATCTCTGCCATAAAGTGAACCATATTTAATGGAAGCAAAGATTTCACCTAATCCCATCCATCCAAAGACTGAGGAATATACTGTCACCAGACTGGCACCAGAAGTTGAGATGTAGCAACTAGTAATTGCTAGAGCAGTTAAACCCCATTCTTTTTATTTTACAGCTAAAATAAACCTCCTTAGCTTTAGGGTTTTCCGTACCTATATTTTCACATCCTACCAGTGTTTCACAAAGCACAAATAAATTGTTAGGAAGTGGAGAACTGTAGGAATTCTTTATTAGGAGGTGAGGATAAATTTGGGGGGGAGGGGGTTAAAATACAAGCCCTAATATTTTCCTATTGTGAGGCAGAGCTTTTATTCCTCTTGGTGGATCTGCATCATTCATTTTACTTTCATGGCTACTTTTTCCCCATCCAGCAGATTGTTTTTGCTGCAGGTGTAGGTTACAGCTGTGTGGGCTGTAGCCTCAGGTCTCTGCAAAACCAGGGAACAGTTGTCTCCTAATCAGTGAGCTGAGGTCAGTTACATAGGAAAGGGGAGAAGAATTATTTTGGTGACTACAACAGCAGAAACCAAAGAGGAAGGTCAGCCCACCATCCATCTATTCATATTAGGTGCATATAGACATGCATGGATACACACACGTGCATTTACCTACCTGAAAAACCCCAGAAAGGAAGGTTACAGATGCAGCCACCATCACCCTTTCTTCATTTATTGCTGAGATATTTGTGGAATTGCCATTTCCAGTGCTGCCATCAGGGACCAGCCTGGTGACGACTCCTCCCACCATCAGGCTCAGGACAGGGAAGGGACCTGAGCGGCACAAGGCACTCATTAAGAGATCTGAAGGGGCAGCATGCACTTCTTCACCAGTGAGGAGGGTAAGTGGTGTACCTGCACTTACCCACTGAGATATGTCTGGATGTGCCAAAGATAAAATAGACCAGCACAGGGAAAAATGCGGCATAGAGCCCATAACCAGGGGGGACATTCACCAGCAAAGCGAAGGCAAGACCTGTAAAGACAGGGGCCCAGGGAAGGTGACGTGTGTCCCAGGCTGCAGCCAGCAGTGCCCTGGCACCTGGCTTGGCAGGCTGTGTCAGGGCACATGTTTCCTGAAGGTACCTTGCAGCACAGCCACGAGCCCCGTGTTGATGCCAGAGACAATGTCACTCAGGATCCACTCCCTGAAACGGTACGCTGGCAGCCAGGAGATGATGGGAAACAAACCCAAAGCAGCTTTTTTGATCCTTTGTGGGGAGCAGCTGTACAGGCACAAAAGGACAGAATTCTGTCAGTGGACAGCTCGGCTGGGTTGCAGCCTGTTTTCTCAGGGGAAACAAAGAGAAAATGATTCTGGTTCTGGCTGCCAGAGGTCAAAATCTCACCCAGACAGACGCTGTATCAACCTTCACTGCCAGCTGTGTTTCAAGGCAAACTCAGTGACCTTTGGAGGTACTTTCCAACCAAAATTCTCATAGTATAGTTTGGGTTGGAAGTGACCTTTGAATGTCATCAAGTCCAAACCCCAGAGATGCCACCCACTAGGTCAGGTTGCTCAGAGCCCTACACAACCTGATCTTGAACATTTCCAGGGATGGGGCATCCACCACCTCTCTGGGCAACTTGTACCAGTGCCTCACCACCCTCATAATTAAAATTTTCTTTCTTATATCCAGTCCAAATCTACCCTCTTTTAGTTTAAAACCATCACTCCTTGTCCTCCAACAACAGGCCTTGGTAAAAAGTCTGTGCACATCTTTCTTACAAGCTCCTTTTAAGCAATAAAGTCAGTCCAGAGTCTGTGCTCCCAAGTGCCCAGAAAAAGCGAAGTTACCTTAGATACAACTGTAGGAAGACTTTGAAGGGTAATAGCAGCTAAAATTCATGAGAAAACTCTGACATTGAATTTAGTTAAACGAATTTTCATTTGCTATGTTGGCATCTGAGATGGATTTTGCCAGGATGGAGTTAATGCTGTCCAAGAACAGGTTAGACTCTTTCTTAGATCCATATTAAAGGAAGAAAAATCTCCTTACCGAAAATAGAGTTTCAGGTGATCCCAAAAGGTTTTATGGTATCTGTGCAATTTCTCATACTCTTCATTGAACGCATTCTCCGAGTACACAGGTCTGGCTACAACATAGTGATTGCCCACAGGCTCAACCATTTCTCCTGAAATGTCAGGTGAGGATGGCAACTTGTGTGTGCTTTTCTCTGGCCTAGGCAGTTAAAAACCTGAAATGAAGGACAGGGTTATGTCCTTATGTACTCTGGGGTGGGTAGCTGTAGCATAGCTGAGTGAACTCCAAACTGAGCGTTACCACCTTTGAAGATCAAAAGAGGGATTGTTGAGACACCCACTTCACTCTGCCAAGGTGATCTCCTACCCTGCTCCTCCTCCTGCTTCAGAGCAGCATTTCATTGGAGCGTGAAGTATTTCTTTCTAAAGATGCAGCCAAAAAGTGGAGATGGTTTTTGAGTTAATTTATCTCTGAGCCAGCCATCTACAACCAAGAACTTCCTCCCTCAATGGAGATTAATTTCCTAAAGAACAAACAGATCCCAAGCAGTTTCTTTTTGCGGCACTGCTAGGAGGGTTGGGAGCTCACTGAAACCCACTGACACATGAGGGGAAAGGCAGAACCAAGGCAGGGCTCAGCCATCCTCTCTTGGTTTCAGAGAGAAGGGGGAATCTTTTGGCTTGGATCTGAGTGCCAAGATCAGGCTCAGTAGTAAAAAAGCACAGTATTGCTGCTCGTGAAGTTATTTGTAATATTTATTTCCACAGGTTGTCTGGATTGCTTTTCCTCTGCTTCGTGTTCACAAACAGGTGTTCCAATATCTCACCTAAATACTATTTTCTGCCTTATCCCAACCCACAGTCCCATGTTTGTGCTGAATAGAAACTGCCCTCAGTCACTCCAGAAATGACCCCTGGAGGCTGCATGACACAAGAGAAGATTCAAGATTCATTGCAGTCAATACTCCTGGTTACTTTGCAGCAACTAATTGATGCCATCACTGTGCTGCCCACTGTGCTGTTACATTTCTCTCTATGCCTCGCTTTCTTCCCACATCAAATTCACCTCAACAAATGCACTACCTAAAAACATTTCTCTCAATGGAAGCCGCCATTAAATATTTAATACAGTACTAGTTCTAGACAGAAGCTGTGGAACTTGCTCTGCGTAGCCACTGTTGGACTAGATGATCATTGTAGGACCCTTCCAACTGGAACTAATCTGTTCTATCCTGTTCTATTTTCTTTTGACTCAGAGATGAAGATGTCCTGTAGGAAGCAAAAAGTCTGTTGTGATACTGGTAGTACAGGATTCTTCTTTTTATCCCTCCCCTAGTGCAAATGCTCCTTGGTACCTTGGTGCTTGCTGGTGTCTCGTGACAGATGCTCAGCTAACACCAGTTCCTTGCCCAGGTCTATCACCTGACTCTCACTGAAATACCCTGTGGTCTTTCTGATTCAGACTGGCATGTACTCAATATTTGGAGATATCACAGGACAGATTTTAATGTAGGATAAAGCTATTTGTATAGTTTTGAACAAAGGAAAAGTTTTTAATCTATGACAATTTTGGCACTAAAATGTGAACCCCCTCCTGAAACTTTGCTACTGACTTAATTTTAGTGATTTCATTTTAGTTTCCTTGTTATTCATTCTGGGGAAATTAATGGATATGTGTAGAAGTCCAAATAATGTCAGATGTACTTCGTAGATATGCTGGTTTTGTTGGCATACCATTTTTTCAAGACAGATTCACTATTTTGGCAATAGCTTGAACATTTTTACTGTTTGTTTTAACACAGAAAATTTGATCTGTAAGATTTTCCAAAACCTAGCAGGTTCAAAATCCAAGCCCATTCAAGACACTGATCCAAAGTCAGTTAAAATCACACTCTGATCCTGTAATTGTACACTACTGTCCCTCCCTCTGTTGTGATCAGAGCTTCAGACCTGAGGCTGATAAAATTTCAAGGAAAAAATTGCTTAATTTTTTAAAATTGCATCTCTGATAAATCTTGGTTACTTGGATTTGCAGGAAGCAGTTTTATCTGTTAAAGATTTTAAAGTTGCTCTGTTTCCTGGTCTGTGTATCTGCGTTTTAGACTTCACGCCACTCAGAGCAACACTGCTGAGTCCTATGGACTGGTTTTGTTCATTACATTGTAGGGCACAAGATGTACTACTTGTACCCTTTGAAATGCTCATAAGCCATAAAACCAGAAGTGTGGGGGTGACTTTCATTTCAGGCTTTCCTCAGTGCTGCAGCTGCTGTAGTTTTTGTGAATATTTCAGTTGTCCCTCTGCCCCTTGCCCAGCCATTCTTCTTTCCTCAGGCCAGATTGACTGCCCCAGTGCCAGGGAACATGCAACATGCTTCCTTACAACTCTGTCAAACTCCTTTGCTTTATTAGTGCTGGTCTTATTGAAGGTGTGTTTTGCTTGCTTTTTCTTCACCTCCTGATTGGAACTCCAATTTATGAGCTCTCTTCCAGGTGAGCTTTGAGTTGATTGCTTAGAGCTTCAGGAGGAGACCAGGAGCCTCAGCCCAAGGGTCTTGCCAAGATGACCCCTGCAAGCACGAGTCTGTGTTACAGACTGCAGTGCTACGTAGCGTTACTCAAGTTAAGTTTAACCAAGCCAGCCTGAGTACCTGAAGTGGGGTGGAACCTGTTTCCTGGCAGGAAAATCAAACCATGTGGAACAGCCCCTTGCTGCAGCAGATAGATGACCACTGCTGCCAGTCACCCCCACGAGCTGAGCTTCTGTTGCTTCATTCCCTCTTCCACAGGCCCTGTTGGCAGCTGTCAGCTTCCACGGCTGCAGCCAGTACTGCCTTCCTCTTGCTTGCTCTCATTTTCTTCCCTTATATATTCAGAAAGAAAGGATGCCCTCAGCACAGGGAGGTTTTTTCAGCTGTTGACAAAGTTATTTATTTTAGGTGTTTTAAAGAAAATAAGGGCATTGTGAAAAGGGCCAGCACGGTGAAGGCAAACATCCTCCACAAATCCCCTGAAAGAGAGGTCTATACTCCAGAAACTCACACTGCCAGTCCAGATGTGTGTCATTTTATTGAAGGGATTAACAAAGGGAGACTTTTTTCTATTTATTAATTTGTCCTAAATATTGACTAAGAAGTACACAAAAATCTGGTAACTTTAATGGAATAATTAAATATTAACACGCTCCATCTCACTTGTTCAATCTGTGTATACCAACTCCAAAATTCTACTTCTCTGCAATACAAACATTTGAAAAATACAAAGAAATTCCACAAGGGAAACTTTTACATTTTACAAGAAATACAACATATGACTAGAAGCATTTCATTTATAAGTATTACTTCACATACCCAATACCTAGAATGACAAGTTAAAATTGTACCTGGTATGTCTTCCAGGAAGCTCTTCAGAAGACACCACACCAAGATTTCATGGATAAAGATATCCTGGAAATTTTCAGAGGTAGTGCAGGTATCTTGTGCTGTTCTTCATTTCAGAACCTCCCTAAATACTGGCAGCATTTTAATAACTAACTTCAGTTAACTTTTACAAGAAAAGGAAGATTTCACTGTGGCCTTGACCATTGAGCTTATCCTTAGGAGGGATGATAAGAGCAATTTCTTGAAGTTCTCTGTGATATTGCTTAACTTTGTTTGGTGAACTGTTTTTGATTGGTCTGCAGAGACTCATATGGGAAAATAGGGATGAATAAGAAGGACTGTCTGTTGCTGTGCTGTGCATCTGCCAGGTTTCTGTTGAGCTGAGATAGGAAGTAGTGGCCAGAGCTCAGCTTTGGTACTCTTCACTTCTGAAGAAGCACGAGTCATTGGTGAGGGTAGTGGCTGCTGGGCATGCCAGCTCTGAGCAAAGCATGCCTTCCTCAGCCTTCCTCTGAAGCATCTTTAGTAGTCCCTGAACTGTCTTTCCAGAAGCAATTCCTGAATTCTCAGATCATTGCCAATAATAGCCTGTGACTTGGTGGAGCTGACAGCTGTGGCACCCCATGACAAACAGTGGAAGGTGCAGGCCGTGTGTGTGGCCAAGAGCTGGGGCATGAACATGATGTGGGTGAATTGGACTGGCCCTTCACTGTCCACAGAGGAGGATCATCCTCCCTAGGACAAAGTAAGCCTTTGTAAACATTTCCCTGAGATACCTAAAACCACATAAGGAGATACTTGAAAAGCATTTTGAAGCCTGAGCTGCAACTTCAGTTGCAGGTGCCTGTGTTCAGGAGAGCAGTGAACCTTCAGTGCTGAGATGCTGAGGACACCATACCATTAAAGTTCCCTAATGGAAACTGTCCTTCCAACCCTTTCCTCAGCTCATGCTGCCACACTGCACCTCAAAGTGCTTCAGTTGTTGATACCCATGTTATCAGGAAGACTATGGTCTGCCAGGCTCCTTAGGTCACTCCTCTGCCCTGGAAATCAGAGCTTGACTGAGCCTTTGGTGATTTGAAATCACAGACCCTGACTCTGAAGAAAGCTGAAAGAGCGGGCACTGTTTGTGCTCTGGAGGTTCAGCCTCACACATGGGTCTAGGAGGAGAAGAGGGAGGAGGAGCCTGGGATTCTGCTCTCAGATGGTTTGCCTGTATTTTGATCAATTATTAGACTAAGAAATAATGAGATGAGCAGGACCCCCATATCCAATGGGGGTCACAAGGTGAGAGCTGTTAGACCATTCAGTCAGGATTTCTTTCTTGTGCTTTAGCCCATGGCTCCGAGTTCCAAGAGCCTTTATAGACTTCAGGTGCTTTTGAAAGTTGAAGCTACACTTCTAACCAAGACCATAAGCTCCTCCAGTCAGTAAAGGTTGCAGGTCTCTTCCTGAACTATTGAGAGTTCCTTCTCTGTGACATCAAGACCCTGGTTTGGGTAACTGCTGTCAGGCTTAAGGGATTTACTGCAGTTTTTGAAATAGACACAGTAACTACTTTAACCATCAAAATACCAAATATTTAAAAAGATGTAGAGACCACAAAAAAACATAAAACAGCTTAAACAGCTTTTGGCTTCCCTCCTCAAAGTGGTGTGATCATAGATGTTCTTTAAAACTTCTTATTCTATGTATTCAGGATATGTCACAAGAAGCTGCAACATAAAACAGTGGAGCAGCTCTTTAAGGACTAGGTTTAAATGCAGGAGGGACTATTGGTTTTAAGAAATTCAGTAAAGTCTTGTCTTTGGCTTCGTTGTGTCCACCTGTAAGTGCTTTACTCTTGGATTATTTCCACTAATTCACTGAAGCAATAAGGCTCTGTGTGGAGTGACGAAGGGAATAAACACTTTAGCCTTTCTGTTTGCAGCAGTGATGTTAAGAATATGATTTTCCCTTCATGGTGCAGAAGAGGTTTCATGCACAGTGGTCATATGGGAGGCTGGTTGCTCCTGTCCCACACTGCAGATGTTCAGCTGTGCAAACCCTTTATGTCTTTATACCTGCTATTCAAACACCAGCTAAACTCTAACCAACTGGGAAAGCAGGGCCTCTTCTGGCAAGGCAGAGCAGCAGAAGAGGAAATTAAAATTTCTGATTGCTCTGTCTCTCAGGCAGTTCCATTAACATAGCAAGTTCAGAGATATAACTCAGTCACAGCCTGATCCTTTGCCAAGTCTCAAGCACTCTCTGCTTTCCTTTGTTTTCATGGAAGTTGAAAACCAACGACAGCTCTTGAAAGCCACTTGCTGAGCTGAATTCTGAAGGGCTTCATGTGTGTTGTCTCTCCCCCCAGCCATGGTGAAGAGGGAAAAACAAGTCACTGGAGGGACATAAAGCAGTGTGTAAATTGAGTGGCTTACCAGTGCAGAAAGAAGCTATTTTTCATGGAAAAAGAAGAAAACAGTTCTGCCACAGATGCATTTTACTTGCCTTGTGAAGAGCTCCACATCTTTCTTTAGAGTTAAATAAACACCAGTATTGATACTGGGAGATTAGCTGGCTGAGAATGTGGATAACAGCGTCAGCCCAACCGGATTTCTAGTGTTTCCCAATGTTTTCCTTCACCAAGGCTTCTGTTCTCCTGCACAGCTTTCTGGCAACATCCTCTCCTGCTGGTCACCCTGCTGCCAGGTTCTGCCCAAAACCTCAAAGCAAAAGATTGCTCACAATACCACCTGCTGTGATGCTAGAAATGCAAAACACCTCAAACTCAGTTTTTCCTAACCCTTTCAAAAATGGGCAGCTCAGTGGGTAAAAGAAATACATTTTGCTCAGTAGAAAGTGTGGCAGCCAGTTTGGGGATGCACCTCTGATGGGTGTCAGCTCCTCTATTCTGTTTTGGGGGAAGGGCAGGGATCACAGCCTGCAAATGGCGTCCTCAGGAAGATTTGATTTCACCACTGGGGACATCCAAAAAAGAAAAAGAAAACCGGTTGGCCCTGAGAGGCCTTCATGGAAAACAGAGGTGTCTCTTGTACTCACAGACTGAGAACACTGATGCCATAAGGAAGCATAATGCCATTTCACTTCCAGCTTCTTATACTTTCTAGTACCCTGAGTTTTTTACAGCAAGTTTCTCTTTCTAGCACCCTGGAGCCCAATTCAAATCTGTCATGTTCCTGGGTCAAATTCAGTGGTGATGCCTAAAATGGGGTGAGGATGAGTAAGTTTTGTTAAGAAGAAAGTTTCAGGCAATCAACATAAGACTGGAAGGAGCTGTGAGGTTTGGTTGGAAGAGATCAGTTCCATTAACAATGATATTTCTGGATTGCTCAAATTTATTGAGACTTTCAGAAAAAGAGTCTGAATTTTGCTTAGTGATTCAGGAAAATCTGACACCCTGCTAGGGTATGGGTCATCAAAAGTTATCACTTCTTTTATAGAGCACACAAATAAGCAGGAGCACCCACTACAATTACCACAGTATATGGTGCAGAGGAGCTGAGATTTCCGGTGAAAGGACTGGTGTCATATTCACATTCCTCTCACTTTTTATTCACACTTCTTTTATTGCACTTAGGTAATTTAATTCCCTTTTTTAATGGACTTGAGAGTTATTGTGCCCTGAAAGCCAGCAATTGTGGCCTGGATGACAGGTGTTTATAGGATGGCATTACCCCATAAAGAAGAGCACAAGCACAAAATCCTGCACATTGTGTTTCAGAACAGGGAGAGTTTTGACATCCTGCTCTGCCAACATTAAAAATGGTGATTCATTATTCAAGACAAAAGTGTCATATTGTTATCCGATGTTAACTTTACTTTCCCTCTTAAGAATTTTCCATATTTTCCTTAAGCCATAAAGAGTTACTTTGTTTCCATTTAAAGCCGCATGCCTCTTTTAATTTCATGAAGCTAATTAATTTCTTAAGCAATCTTTCATCTCAGAGACAACCAACTAGATTAGACTTGTGGACTCAGCATTTACCTGCACTTCTACAGTTGCTGAATCTGGCAATACATTATTTGAGACAGGAGCAGGCTGAGAATCACAGTGATGGGAGGATGCACAGTCACAGAGCCCCGAGGAGCTTCTCCTGCTGGAGCTGGTGAGTCAGGGAGTCTGCAGTGTCACAGCCAGACGTGTTCTGTCCTTTGGTACAGATACTGCTGCATGTGCATGGAGTTATGTTTATCAGACAGTAATGAGTGTTCAGATATCTGAAAATAAAGAAGAGACATAGATAGCCTTGTTTGTGCTCTGTTGGAATGGGAGGCTCTCCACCGTGAGCTCCTGCCTACTATCTCCAAGGACACCTGTCCCAGAGATGCTTTTGGGACCCTCATTTGCAAGAGGTTTTCACCCATATGAGAGTGTAAAAGCATCCTATGATCCACCATGCTAAAGGAGAAGCATTGCAGGGTGTCCTGTCCACCTCAGGCTTGCATACAGTGTCTGTGTATATTCCTCCTTCAGGCACACCAGGGCTCTGGGAAGCCAGGGTTCTGGATGCCTGTGGCTTTCACTACAGCCCTTTCCTGCTGAAACTGTGCAGGTCTGTGGTGTGGTTAACATGGTAATGTGATGCCAGCCCCAGGGAAAGCTGTGGTGTTCCCACTGAGTTTCCTCAGATGTCTTTCCCTTCTGGCCAGCAGGAGCAGATGGCAGAGGGAGGACCAGTTCATTGCTCATGTATTGGATGGGGCCTGACACTGGAGCCTCTGTCCAGCACTGCAGAGCCATAAAAGTCCTATTTTCCCACCCCTCAGCACTGCTGGACAATTTGCACATCAGTCCCTCCCCAAACCATACCTTTGTCCAGTTTGTGTCTCCACAGAGGACAGTCAAGATATTGACCTTGGAGACCACATGAGTGATTACCTGAATTCCAATTAATCCCCAAACAGTTCTATTAAATAGGAACAAAGTCAAACCATCATGAAAGCGAAACCAAAACCAAACTGATCATCAATGCCCAAAGCACTGCCTGGCAGAATATGACAAGGAACTTCTATGAATGGGTGCCAGCACCATATTTCCCAGGGAAGCCCTGGTCACTGCTCCAAATTTCCTCCTTGAAGTTCAGCTGAGCACATTTTATTTGCTTACCCATTTTGAAAAAAACCTTAAAATAAACAGTTAAAATAACCTAAACAAATAATGTATTTCTATATAGCTTGTGAAACATCTGAATGTATTCAAACATGAAGTCAGAGCCAGGTCCTTGTAACGATTTCTGTTTGTGCTCCAGGTCTCCCTGTGTGATGTATCTTTGCAGATAGCAGTGCAATAAAATACTGCACTATCTCCAGATACTTTAGACTGTGCCATTCCCTAAACTGTGTGAATTATTTCAGGAGTTCCCTCAGGTAACAGTGACATGGAAAAATGTATTTCCCAATATTTCACCAGGCCTCTTATCAGTTCTTGCGTTCATATCAGCATCAGCTTGTTTTGCAAGATTGTGCAAAGTGAAATGCTCTGCGATTTTGCTCATGGGGCAACATTGCTGTGTTCATCTAGCAGAGAGATTCACCTGACTGCAGGCTCCACAGTTTGACAGTTCTGGGGTCTACAATCCCCCACATCATCGCCAAGTATTGGGTCCAGAGCCATCCAGGTGTGTACAGCCCCTCTGAAATCACACCTGGATTTGGGAATTTTAACCTTAACTCACTTTTGTTATCAGCCTGCTCTTCCCCTGGAATTGCACAAACAAAGTAGTAACAGGATATGGAGTGTTTTGTCTTTTGAGTTTACGTCAGGATAGTTTCAGATTATTTAAGGAGCCTTTTCTGAATATTTTGGTAATCCTTAAGAGAGGGAATTCCAGTTCCTACATTACAATTATGTGTCACTGAAATTCTTTGAAATTTTTGTTATTTTTCAGCTTACTGTTAACACACTTTAGTTCTTCCATTTGTGGTCTCATAAACATTTCCAAACAGATCTCCCAAGTATATACTGAAATCCAGCAAAGTCTGCTTTTCTTACTTGTGTCACAGAGATCCTTTGAAGTAAAGCAGGGGGTTCAGAGTCCACCAACTGAAGACCAGTGTTCAGATTAATTTTTCAGATTAGTGCTAGCAAACTTTCACTTCTTTAAATTTTGTTTCTCTATATCATACAGATACCACATACTTTAGTAAATATTACAATATATTGAACAGTAAATAAAATGTTAAATATCTTTTTAAAATATTATTATAATCAATACAAGCAGAGTAAACTAAAGATAATATTCAAGAATTAAGCTCAGTCGCAAGCAGAAATTAAACATAATTCTGTTATTCCCTCTTATCCTTAATCTACAAATGAGATCTCTCTCAGGGTATTGAAAAGCTGCACAGTATCCTTTGTTGCATTCACACCCCGAATCTCCTTTCTGTCTGGTTGTTTACAGACTGACACAGGAAAATGATGAAAACTTTATGCAGATCAGCAGGTGGCCTGACCTGGCATGCTGTCTGCTCAGGAGAAGGCAGAAGCAGGAAAGTGTTTATATATAATATAATGCCAGCTGTAGCACTCCTTATTAGCACTGCTTATTTTAGGAAGTTTGCAAGAATGACTGCTGAGAGATCCAGAAAAAAACAAACCAAACCAAACTAACAAACCAAACAAACACCCAAGGCCCCCAACAAAGTAAACAACCACAAAATGGAACATTTGAAAGAATTTTCATGTGTCACTTGTTGAAGCAAAAAGCAGCAGCAATGTCTGTGTTCTGTGCTGGCAGTACCAGCTCCTGGTCTCCTGGGCTCACCCACAGCATCTCTCATTCCAACCAGCCCTGACTTCTAGTTTTTTCCTTGCCCCACACAATGCTTGTAGGTGGTACTTTGGCCTCTGCTTGTACAAGGAGAAGCCTCAATGTTCATGATGCTTAGCTGTGACTTGCATATAGCCTATGATTTCAGTCTATTTATTATTTTTGTAGCTGTTTTTTTCAGTAAATAGAGAGGCTTATTTGCTCCTTATTTGCTGTAAAGGAAAAGTGGCCATCCAGGTCTGTAGTCAGGCCCACAGCTGTCTCTGGAACCCAAAAGGGACACTGCTGCAGTTCCTATCTGCAACATTATTGATAAAAAGGACTGCACTTCCTCCAGCTGGTATAAAAGTACACAAAGACACAAATCCCCAAGGCAGCTGTGCAAGCCATTTTGCAACTAGAGAGCAGTAACAGCAAAGGGAGAAGCCTCCAGTGCTGGGGTGTTGGTACTTCCTTTAGCAGCAGCCTCTGGGGAGCAGATGCTGGCACAGCACCCACTGCCAGGGCTGGTGCTCCCCTTCACTCCTCAAGAGGCTGCTTCAGGTTGTAATCAAGCCAGATCAAACAAGCTAAAAATACTGTGACTAATCACTTCAGGATGAAGGCCATCTCAGAAAAGATAGCTGCTGCAGGAAATGGGCTTCTTTCTCAATAGCTGGCATCACTCCCAGTGAATCACCAACAGGGCTCGGAGCACTTGGCTACAGGAGTGAAACAAGTAAGGCCTTTGGGTGAAAATAAAATGAGAATCTCCCCCATACTGAGCTTCATGAAGAAATACCTAAAAATAGGGCATTAAGCAACTGGTCAGTCTGAAAGGCAGGACTGGGGTTGGGGAAAACACCTGTAGTCCTGGACACAGGTCCTTGGAAACAAACATTTGGGGGATCGGAGCAAGGGGAAAGAGAGCTGTCCACTCTTACCAGCCAATTATCTATGTCTGTGAAGAAGGTAATGTAGAGCAAACAAAAAGAGCACAAAATAAAAGCAGGATTTCCATCATGGCTTTTCCAGGAAGAACGAGAAGGCAAATGCTCCTTGGGATGGGGCCAGTAGCACTTGGGGGTATCCATAAGCACAACCATTGGTTATCCAGGCAGGGAAAAGCAGATTCTGCTGGGTAGAAATGTGCAGCTGGAGCTCTGGGGAGGTGATTTTACAAAGAAAGGACAGACAAGTAAGCAGTCCTTGTCAGACTCTCCTCCACATCTTGAAAATGTCTTCCCTGTCTTGTTTCCCAAGACGTTTGCATGCAAAATATGGTCACACAGTCCATGTGCTTGGAGTGAGTATGTTTGGGTGCTGCAGTCTGGTTGCCAACGGAAATTAAATGCTTGCTCTTTGAAATGCCATAAATCCTTGTGTTCCTGGGGCTTGGAGCTCAATCCTGAGAAATTGTCACCAAGTATCACAGAGTTTGAGGAAATTCCTCACCGTCATATCCCTTACACAGAAATTCATTACAACTGACTTTTAAAGTTTTATAATTACAAATACTGTAGTGATCTTTCATGTGAGAGTGGCTTTCATGAAAAACGCAATCAAATGATAATATTCTTTTTATTATCTGCATTTATGATCAAAAGTTAATTATCTTTTACCTACTGGCTGCACTTGCATTATGTAATGTTCTCCAAGGTCTTCTGAAAATACTTTTATTTACGATTTGGGATGGGCCTAAAATAAAACCATTGTATCTAAGTACATCTGATAAGTGTGAATTGGTTGCAGTCTAATGTCATTATCATTACAAGCCCCAATTCAATACTCTCTGTCATAGAAAACAACCCACAAACATGTGTCTCTCTTCATTTTCTTTAATCATTCTGTTTTACTAGTCAATCCCGCTGTTTATTTACCCAGCTGGGTTCTCAGAGCCTGATTTAAACAACACTGAGGAGTCAGATTGCAGCTTGTTTTGGATCAGCAGGCTTCACCCTCAGGACAAGGCAGGCAGGGGCTGTTGCCTGAGTTATGGATGCAAGGTACAGTGCAGCACTGCTGTTCCCATAGCTGCCAGCTCCTAATTAGCAATCATAATAAAGAAATGATACACACAAAATTTTGCTGACACTCATGATATTCTAAAGTGCTGTGTTGCTGCAGTTTGGGTAGGAAAGGCTGGGTCCTGGCAGGCTCTGAGCTGTGGGGAGAGGCCTCCTGCTGTCAGTGTGGACAGACCCGGAAAAGCATCCTGCCTCATTGCTTGGGTGTGAAGGGAGGCACCTCCACAAGAATCCTTCTGCCTCCCTTGGGCACTTTGCACAGGCTCCTGAAGTTTCTAGAAAAGTTTTCTTCCATCTGAAGCTAAGTATTAGTTCATTCTAAGCAAGTGGGGTTTGTTTCAATGACTAAACCACAACTCTCTATAGTGACGCATACTAACAACTGCTGGAAATTGTCAGAGTGAAGCAAAGGAGAAAGTCAGGGCACTTTTAGGAGACTACAGGTAAAATGCTGAGCTGCAGGTGGGTGAGATGGCAGAAGTAACTGGGAGAGACTTGACTTGTCTGTGTGCTCCTGAGGGGCTTTCTGTGCCTTCAACCAGGCACATGTGTGGGAAATGAGTACAAAGCCCCAACATCAGCCCCTGCAGGGTCCTGCAACACCTTTGTGTGCAAGAAGGGCATGGGAGGCCACCACCAGAGAGGACAGCCTGACTGCTTTCCTTGCACCCAAAGCTGAGGTCTCACCCTTGCTCAGAGGGCTGCCAGCATGCTTTTGTGGAAGGGAGGCCCTTCTGCAAGGCTCCTTTGGAAGGCTCAGCAATCAGCCCCACTGCACAGGAGAATCAGGGAGATGTCCCAACAGAAAGACCTGAGCACTCATTCTGGGCCATAAGGAGACGATTCAGGGCTTGATATAGCTACATAAGCTAAAAAAATAAATTCTTCAGAACAACAGACTTATCTTCTCTTGCTAACTGTCTACACATTGGAAAATGAAACTTTGTTGTGTATACAGGGGGCCACTGAAAGGTGAGATTTTTCCAAACTGGTGTAACCCAATTGCAGACCATTATGCTCAGCCTTGACTGTCTTGTTCACCGCAGAGCATTTTGTTAATATTTAAACTTGGGTCTTTTGACTCTTGTCCCAGCAGTCGTGGCAGGGGTTTGTGCTTTCAGCAGGTTGTGTAAGCAGGACCGTGGTGGGTCTGAGCTGTGGAATGGCAGAGCTCACATGTGCTCCTGCCATCCAGGAGCTCGTAAAGTGCATGGGCTGCAGTCACAGCGGATGAACCGGGCTCATCCCAGGGAGCTGCAGCCAGAACAGCAGCCTGGGGAAGCTGTCACATGAGAGCTGACCTTCACAGCCGCCCCTGGAGACTGAGAGCCATGCCAGGAGGGATCCTGGTGTGCCAACAGGAGCCCAGCCCATCCTGTACCATGTGTAGCATGGGGAGCCAGAGCCTCAGCAGGGGGTGCAGAGGAGAGCACTTTGATGGAGCACTAAGACTATACATGGTTGTGGAAGTCCATCCACGACATCCTGTGACCTTACATGCCCTGTTCTTCCAGAAGGCAAAAAACTTTGGATAGCTTTAATGTTCTGAAGGCAGGATGGAGAGGATAAGAGTACCATGTCTGTGGTAGGGGAAGGAGGTGTAAACAAAGTGTGTAGAAAGAATAAATGAGATGTGCAGAGTAGGGGCTGTCTTTTTAAGGCACAAACAAATTCATGTCTAAATTTTCAGCAGGAGAGATTGAGAATGACTACCCCAGGCACTCTGACTGATGCTGCTATAAAAACCTGGTTTTATTAAGAATCACTATGTAAAATTCTCTTCTCACTTCCTAGACACACATCTGTCTGTGACTGCCTGTGCCTGTCTTTATGTACATATCTACCAAAAATGAATACTAATAATAATTCCAATACAACCATGAAATAAAATAAACAACAATGCAAGCTCAACCATTAGACTGGCCTGATCACACAAGAAAATGGGCTAAGGCTCTTGCAACCATTCTTTTTATATAAATTGACATTTTATGATATTGCTATTTATCTATATATGTGCATAAAGTATTTTGTCCTGACAGTTTAAGAATACAGCACATGAAATGTCATTAAACTCCTTTGCTCTTGGGTAGCATTTGAAAACTGATCCAAAATATAATTTTTACTCAAGCATTATTTATTAATGCAAATCTATGCTTATAACCTTTACAGTCTGTCTGAAGACAACGTCTTTGTAAATACGCCTCGTATTTACTCACTCCAATTTTTTGAAGATAATACTTCAACTGGAGGAATGGTACCTTGATTAGAAGAATAATTAATGCTTGTTTAAATGTAATTTTTATTACCACTGCCTCATGCTATGGTTAAACATTACCTGAGGTATCTCACTATTAATGTATTAATGATATAAGAGCACTGCCACTTCTTAGGACCTTCCATTCAAGATTCTTGAATTGCTTTATGACTGTTAGTGTGACTTTATCAAAACTTTTCCTTAGTAGATAAACATCTGATATTTGCTTTACATAAAATAAACCAAGGCATGTAAAATTTACTCAATACCGTATCACCGGATGTTTTATTGAAAATATTTTGGAAACTTCCTTTGCAAGGATATCATATCCTGGAATAGTCCAGATAGCCCAGTGCAGCACCTGTTAGAGGCAGATACTAGCTCATGACAATTGATGTTCCTCGTTGCTCTGGAATGAAAATGACCTTGATTGGGAGAAACCTTCTGAAAGCCCAATCAAAATTTGAATTATTTCAAGAGGAAAAGGATCATCATTATGTTCTGTCTTACTTGTACTTCGAGTTCGTGAGAGGTCTTAAAATCCCCGGATTGAAAAACCCTGCCCTAGATATCTGCTCTGACCCTTAGGCACGGAAGGAAGCTGTGAAAAGAATGGGGATGTTGCTGGCAGAACTGTTGCTCTTGTGTCACGATCAGCGTGGGGCTGGATTACTGACATGATTTTCCATCTTCTTTGCTATACACCAGCTCAAAATCCTCACTGCGTCCTTCAGGAGTCTGCACGGATTTGCTCCATGACTGATTAGCTCACACAGGACAGGCAGCCATGTCCTTGCGTGGTTGTACCTCACCTATGTGACCTGGGTGTTCAGGTCCTATTGTTTGTGTGCTGCCATTCACAAGGATGCCTTGCCACATGTCTTCCTTAATTGTTTCGCAACAATGTCTCTTTAATCCATATTAGTTATCAACTAGGCCACCAGGAAGAATACCAGAACTGCAAGAACTGTTGTTGACATTGTTTGGGAGGTCTGTGAGGGGCATTCCAGGTGGTTGTTATTAGCCTGTTAGACATTAATGTGACTGTGCTCCACAAATATGTTAAGAATGCAGCCATACAAAAGGCTCATGTACCTCTGTGCAAAGGACACTCTGAGGAGGAGTTCTTGATCTCCCTAGTTATCACTATTAGAAAGAAAAAAATGTAAACAAAACTAGAGAGAACCAAATTCAAAACTCATAAAGGGAATCCTTTTTCAGTGAGTGTCAGACTCCAGGTGATGCCCTGCCATACTGTGTTATTGAGGCCAGCAGTCCAGCAGGAATTTACCAAGTGAGCACTGACTGCCCCACTTCACAGCTGCTCTGCTCCATGCTGCGTTGCAGGTCTTTGCAAGAAGCTCTCATGCATAAAGTCTGCTTCAGGGTGAGCTCTGGGATGGTTTCAGCCTAAATGGTTTCTAAGAATACAGCTAAGGAAGAGTGCCTTCCTTTCCTGCCAGCTTCTATCTGTGAAAAGTTTAAAGTCCAGTGATTTGACTCCTATCCTTGGTGTGTAATACATCACTATAGGGAAGTTTCAAAAAGTTAGAGGGCTTCAGAGCCAGAAGAAGAATTTCTGACATCTGTCTACTTTGGGTTGTGACAGAGCACTGGATATTCTGACTCAGTGCAATAAGGCAACATGTGTGTTTTTTTACTGAGCTGGCAGTGGGCTTCTAGGTCAGCTCAGTCGGTTAGAGCATGGTGCTAATAATGCCAAGGTCATGGGTTTGATCCCCATACAGGCCATTCACTTAAGAGTTGGACTTGATGATCTTTGTGGGTCCCTTCCAACTCAGAATGTTCTGTGAGTCTGTGACCTAAAGGGGCCATCTGTTCTACCAGGGAGGTCCTGCTTGCCCCTCCAGCACCCTGACATCTCTGCTGTGCATTGCTCATCTGATCTCAGCCTTGCAGCAAAGGTGCTGAACTGTAGCTTGACTGAGAAACAGACGAAAAAGGAACCTTAAGGAGAAGAGGGCAAAGATGTGTGGAAATTTGGCACATACCAGTGAAGACAGACACTGTGAGTCTGCTGTGCAATTTTCCAAGGAAACCTACTAGATCTTCCCTTGGCATAGTGAGATCACAGTTTTACAGCATCAATTAGGTTGGAGGAGCAATAGCAAAGCAACAGCTTTGAAATGAATCACTAGGCTTCCTCCAACAGCACTGTAAGTGGGCTTTGGGGTGGCAACACAGCACACAGTCGATTACCCCAATCCTTCCCCAGCCCTGGTGCCTTTTGGAGTTTTCAAGTTCCCTCAGGTCCCACTGGAGGGAGAGAAGTAATTTTAGAGTGAAACATGGTCAATAAGTTTCAGCCATGGGAGCTGAGCAACAGCATAGTTAGTCCAAATTTAGTTCTAAATGCATGAAGAAGCAAGTCACCTTAGATGGCTGCTGCTGCAAGAGAAATGGATGTAGTAATACCTCTGGTGAGCCACGAAAACACTCCTATAGAACAAACAGATACAGAAAATAGATTGATTTTTAACCCATATTTTAGGGTGTTGCTGAATTAATGTCTGAATATGGACAAGTTAATAAGTGCATTAGAGGGAGCAAAAATCTCTGAAATGATTCCTTAGTCCTGCAGAAGGACTAGATCAGGAGTCCTCACAGGGGCTGACTATGGACTTTAGGTTACTGCTTAGTGACATTGGGATATTGAAATATTTGGTGACCCAGCAGGGCAGTGAGGACAAATTTGCCCACTAGCTGGCACAGGAGCATTACCTTTCTGGGTAATGCTTCTTTGATTCTAGTTGAAACCAGCCTCAAAGATCCTCAAAGAGCCACAGAAATTCTCTTCCAAAGAAGCTGATCCTTACTGAGCTTATCCAGGCCCTCCTATCACCTGAAGCTATGTTTAGGAGTATGGCAGCACTTCACTCTCACTCACGTAGACATACCTGAACTGGATGGAACTGGTTAATTTAGAATGCTGATAACAGAAAACACTCCAGTCTGACTTGTGCCTGGTTGCATATAAACTGCTCCAGATCCTTTTTTTCTATTCTACTGAGGCTTGTACCCAATATTTTTTTGTAATTTTTTTCATTTTACTGGCTCCCTGGCTCACTTCTGACTATGCCTTAGCCTTTCTGCAGTGCTGAAAAGATGCCTGGAAGCCCATGAACCTCAGTACAAGGAGATAAGGAGAAGTCATAGGGGTAGCACAGAAATGTGGATTTCAGGTTCTCAGCAACAACTGGTTTGCTGTACAAATCCACTCCTGTTTGTAGCATGTTGTGGTTTAAACCCAGCCAGCAGGCACTCGATGACTCCTTCATCCAATGGGATGTTGGAAGTGTAAAAGTGTGAAAACTTGTGGGTTGAGATAGACAGATTAATAGATAAAGCAAAAGCTGCACATGCAAGTGAAGCAGAACAAGGAATTAATTTACCACTTCCCATGGGCAGGCAGGTGTTCAGCCATCCCCAGGGGAGCAGAGCCCAATCACACACAACAGTTGCTGGGGAAGACAAATGTCAGCACTTCAAATGTCCCATTTTTTTCCTTAATTCCCAAGCTTTTATTGCCAAGCACAACCCTGTATGGTATGGGGGATTCCTTTTGTCAGTCGGGTTCAGCTGCCCCAGCTCTGTCCCCTCCCAGCTCTTTGTGCACCCTCAGCCTCATTGCTGGTGAGGTCTTGTGAGAAACAGAAAAGGCCTTGGCAGAGTGCAAGCACTGCTCAGCAAAAAAGAAAACACTCCTGTGTTATCAGCACTGTTTCGAGCACAAATACAAAACAGCTCCACACAAGCTACTATGAAGAAATTTAACTCTGTTCCATCCAAAACCACTACAATGCACTTACTACATGTTAAAGTAGAGGTAACTCTTGCCTCTGTGCTTGTTCACTTCCTGATGCAAGTAATGCTGGTTTGATTTGGTTTAACCCTCATTTTTTCCCTGTATGTTTCTCTGTCTATCCTTCCTTTTCTTACACTCACATACAAGTAGTTTCAGGCAATATTTGGCTTGATGTTATACTACCTGCAAAATTACATTTCTTTATTGCTGAACACCAACCCTTAGTGTAAGGACTGGTCATACATCATTCTAGATTGTCTGAACATTATTCAGCCTCCCCTTTCTCCATCCTATATATCCTAACAAAAATGAATACATAAAGTTTTTGCTTATAGACTGCAGGTAAAGGCCTCTAGGTTGGCAGGACTTGATGAAACTCATCATGGACTCAGAGAAGCAACCTCTAACTGTTCAGAGACCTGGAGAAGGACAGGACTCAGTCTTACTAAGTGGGAAAGGAAGTATTTTATTTTTAACTGAAGGAGGAAGGAGAACCAAGAGAATATGAGATTACTTCAATACTTCTATAAATCTTAGCACCTTGAAGACAATAAAGAGATAAGCAAAGATGTACAGACATTTTACAAGAACAAATTGAACCCAACTGATAAAATGTTGGTTTTTATAGAGTAACAAGCCTAAGGCAGATTCAAAGTAGATGTGGAATTTTCTAATGATGATGATACTAGAGCAGAGAAATATGTAACGAACAGCATTCTAAAATCTCCTTGGAACTCCTCAAGAGTAGGTTAGATGGGCTTGGGGATGGCTGGGTAGATGCCCAGAAAAAGGGTACAGTATGTGCGCTCCGACTTGTGCCCGTTGCCTTTATCCAAATGTTTTCTTGCATTGAGGAGCCAATATTGGACACAGACCTTTAGGCATAGTCCCACAATCTCTGAACAGAGGGAAATAACCCGCTCTGGACCTGCTAGCTCATGCAGCTGTTGGCCTTCATTGCTGCCAGGGCACACTGCTGGCTCACAGTCAGCTTGGTGTCCACCACACCCGTTTCTCCAGAGCAAGATCACTTTCTCACCAGCTGGAACTCAGCCCACATTCTGGCCTGGGTTAGTGACTCCCAGGAGCACAATTTTGTTATAGTGTACTGTATTAACAGGCTGGCACAAAATATCATAAGGAAACAGTAATGTTAATATAACCAATCTATACCAATTACAGTTTTTAGAGGGCAAACTGCAGATTAGCACAGTGTGTGCACTTTGATTTTCATGGTGTCAGTTGATTTGCTGTGCTGGATCAGGACATTCTCCTGTCCAGGTGCTGTACAGTGCTTACAATCTCAACACTGTGGGATGCAGGAATTACACTGTGTTTATCACCCTGTTATCACTGAGAAAACTCAGAGCTGCACAATATCATTGTGCTTCAGGGAGAACTTTGACTTTCATAAAGTCAAGATGACCTAACAACGAAAATTTATTACTTCAAAGATTTTCTGTAGGAACAAAGAAAATGTCACTGGCTTTTGTTGCGAAATTTCCTGTTAGCCACAATTTCCCCCTCCTTGCTCAGGAGGTTTAAAGGCCAAATGCTGGATCAGGAGAAAAGAGCATGAGAAAAGCCATCCCTTGAGTGGAAGTGTGCCATTTCCTTGATGTAATACATATCTCTTGGAGGGTATCTGTGAGTAAATTGCCTGTTTGACAGAGCTTTTGGAATACAAGACAATTAAATACTGCACAGTCACTGCATTTTAATGGTCTTGTTTGAGAACAAAAGTGAGGTTTTTAATCAATATGAAAACTTGTGTGGAAACTCCACCTCAGTTTAGATTTGCATGTTTACCACCACCAACAGAACACATTGATTTAGCAAGTGTTTATGAAACACAGAATATATGCAATTTGGGGTTTGATTTTTATTGCAAACCTGAAAATGTAACTTGAATTATAGGCATTGCACAATTTCATCCTGCAGTGAATCATATTTTTTTTGCGTGACCTACTAGAAATAACAGGCGTTTTCCCATGAACAAACCAGGGTATCATATACTGCATTGGCCTCATCCATAATCTCCTTTCTAATTAGGTCACAGATTTTCAGACGTGTAATGTGCAGGGAACAGAATTTTACAAAGTACATCAAGTTACTGATATGGAAAGCCACTCACTACTATTGCAAAATAATTGATACCCAGAAGGAATTCAGATGGAAGGAAGCTCAAGGCAAAGACATCAGGCATAGACCTCCCACTGTCTTTCTGCAGCACAGAGTGGATAAAGTTAAGCAAACTAATGACTAAAGGGAGATTCATCCCTGCCTCCCTTGAGAGGCAGCAGCACAGTTGTGTCCCAGGGATGCCAAGGGCAGGACCCAACTGAGCAGCCTAAAATGCCCAACTAGCACCCAAGTTCTCCGGGCCTTAGAGAGCCCTCCTTCATAAATGGGATGACCTTTTCTCTCATCAGCGTTGACTCTATGAGGTTAGATGTTCAGTGTAGGTCACCTGGGTGCCCTCTCTGCTCAGTGCATGGCAGCACTACAGTCAGCCATTGGAGGGAATTCCTTGACACCTACCTTGGGTGTTACCCTCTGAACTTGCCAGTCTTTCTGCACCTCCCACAGGAGTCCAGAAGACTAGCTACTATCAGACCTGCTGAACCAGATATCTGACCATGACAGCTGCAGTGAGGTGAGACAAATCCTGCGCTGATCGCTCACTTTCCCTGTATAATAAAAGCAGAGACAGGAATCCTTGAAGGCCCCAAGGAAGATTGTCTTTGCCTTGGTGCATGCATATAGGACAGGGAGGATAGGCAGATAGGATCTCCTGGGTGGTTATTTTCAAACACACCTGCTGACCACCAAGGGAATTTAGATACTTGCTTTAGGAGGATGGCTTCTCTAGGTGCCTAACATTTAAATGCAAAGAAGTGTCACTCCCTCAGGTGAGGCAGCTGGATTCCACCTCACTCACAAGCCACTGCCAGGGGCAGGGTGCTGGGTGTTTAACCATAGTACGTGGCAAGGTCTTAGGTCTGTAATGGTGCAGCTTGAACCAGTGCCTTTTTCTGCATTCACTACGTGGTATGAGAAAACCCAAATGAGTCCTGCCACTTGCGTTGGCTCTGGTGCCTTTTGTTGGGTCTGAGACTCCTTTTTATCTTCCCTTTGGCTCAAAAATGCTTCAACCTCCCCAACCCCTACTGGCCTACGTGTGCTTCTTCAGCGGTCCAACTAGCAGAGGAATGTCCTGAACACTTAACTCTTCTGCTAGCATCTGGCAGCCACAGGTCTTTTCAAAATACCCATAGAACAAAGTACATATCAGGTCTCCTGATAGGCTTTGTTCTGCCTTTTCAATGAATCTGAGGTATGCTGCTATTTTGCATCTGGCCCTGTTTCACTTTCTATCATCCTTTCTATTTATTTCACATTGCTCACATATGGGTGCAGAACCTCAAACAGAGGTTGTGAACTTGCTGTAGCTTTCTCTGCACTTCTCATCTTGCTTTACTCCTTGAGTGATAGGAAGCTTTCCTAAGCAGAGCAGTAAGATGAGCAGTCTGGAAAGCAATGCAGTACCCTACTTTGGCAGGGCATGAAAGGATGTAAACCAAAATGCCGCCTTTCTCTCTGGATATACTTTGTCCTGCCATGGTGCCCACTCTCACCAAAGAGAAGAGTTTGCCAAAAGCATTTAGCAAAGATAGCAAGAATAATCTGCAAATGTGTTTTGTTAATGATGGCTTTTCTAAGGTACAAGCCACTGATGGCCACCATCCAAGCCTTGGCGGTATTTATTTTAGTTCTGTTTTCTCAGGTCAGATCCAGTGTAATAGTCTATCTAGATTGATAATATTGATGTGTACAAATAAACATATGTGCATAGGTATATATGTAAAAATTCAATTTGTAATGCTAGAAAATATTCATTATTTCAAAGAAATAGAGTACTCTACTTCTCTAATATCCTTGCAGCTCTCTTAGTCTATACAGCCATGTTGCCCTCTGTTAGTCGATGCAGCCATGTTGCCCTCTGCTGACTCCAGCCTGCGCCAGCAGCTTTCCTTCGACTCCAAGCCAGAGCTGACTCTCGTTCTCAGGGCAGATAACCAGGAGACTTCATGATGCAGTTTTTTTCCTGACACAGAATCACACAATGATCGAGGTTAGAATGGACCTCTGGAAGTATCTGATCCAACTCTCTGCTCAAGCAGGATGTATCTCAGCACTGTGTCTGGATGGCTTTTGAGTATCTCCAAGGAGGGAGACTCCACAGCCTCTCTGGGCAACCTGTACCAGTGCTCAGTCACACTTACAGTAAAATAAGTGTTTCCTGGTGTTTGGAGGGAACCCCCTGTGTTTCACTTTGTGCCTGTTACCTCTGGTCCTGTCACTGGGCACCACTGAGAAGAACCTGGCTCCGTCCTCTCTGTACCCTCCATTCAGGTATCTGTATGCACTGATGAAATTCCCCCTGAGCCTTCTCTTCTCCAGGCTGAAGAGTCCCAGGTCGCTCAGGTTTTCCTCACAGGAGGGATGTTCCAGCCCATGTCCATGTCTCTTTGCTAGACTCTCTGCAGTATATCCACGTCTCTCTTGTACTGGACAGGCAAGAACTGGACTCAGCACCTCAGCTGTGTCTCTTCAGTGCTGAGCAGAGGAGAGGGATCACCTCCTTGCTCCTGCTGGCAATTCCCCTACTCATGCAGCTGGGATCCTGGATCCTGCAGCTGCAAGGGGACATTTCATGAGTACTCATGGATGCAATAAAAAGCTGTTATGTACCCAGCTACTGTGACCTCAGTGTTCATGAAAGGAGTGGCCCAACCAAAGAAAGGTGAATTAGAGTCATGCCAGGAGCAAGAGAACAAAAAGTACTCTGGTGTCCATGGTTTACAAGGACCACAGTCCTTAAGGCAAACCACTGGTCTTTATGATCTTTATCACTCAGAGATGTAAAACCTAAAAAAAGTATTTTACAATCCCCAAACTTCAGTACAGTTCCCAGAAAGGTTCAGAACATTGGTCCCAACCACCATGACCACAAAGGACATGCAGGGCAGGGCTGTTCAGAAGTGACTGTCAGGGCTGAGGTGAATAAGATGGAGCCATCTAGCCCTGCGTTCCCCTTGCGCCAGTTTGCTTTCTCGTCTCCATCCACTGAGACACACTTTGATTCTTCCTGCATTCACCCACATCTCCTACACCCTCTTGCTACTCCTGGGTGCTGAAGCAATCACCACACAGGCAGCCTTCCCTTCAGTGGCCACAGTAACCAGCAGCATTTTCTCTAAATCGAACAAACTTCACAGTGCAGCACAAACCCACAGCTGAGTGCTCCACTGGGACACAGGGAGTGCAAAGAGATGGTGTATCTCTGCAGAGATTCCCTCATGGGGCTTTCCAGCAGCTGTGCTGGGGCCTCAGCTTCACTTTTGGATGCAGACTGGGCTGGGCAGCCATGTTCTCTGCCCTGTCCAGTTCTTGCACTGGCCACCCAGACATTGCTCTCTTAGCCAGACATGACATACCCAAAGCACATCCTTCAGAGGCTCCAGTCATTTCTCGTTGCAGAATATGGTTCTTCTTGTTCACTGCTAGCAATGACCACGTGCTCATGGCATTCAGATTTATGTCAGAAACCCCCCCCATAATATCTGTAGAAACACTCATGCACCGTCAGTGCAGAGGGGAGAGCTCCAGTCTTTAATTCTCATGGAGAACTGAAACATGTTGTCTGAGTACTTTCAATAAGCAACAGCTGCAGCAGTTTTGGTTTTTATTTTCTTTGGTTAGTGAGGGGGAGGGAGGAAACAATGGGGGCTTGGTACTTGCAAGCACTGGGGAATCTGGGATGCTGTCTCATTAGCCAGCCTAAGAGTTAGGGGTTTAAATGAGAAAATACTGGGCACGTACAGTCTCCAGGGTTGCCAGAGGGCCAGTTAGAGAAGTCGTTGTGTAGAATGGCAGAAGAGAAATTTCGCCCACTGAAAACGGCCTTTCATTTTTTTCCTGGCTGTGCGGGAAATAGCAGAACATTGCCACCTGATGGAAATACTGATTTTATGCAAGAAATTAGAAAGTACATCCAAAAAAATTGAGAACTCTTTTTCACAGAAGATATTTTCAATTTCAGGCAAGATGAGCAATCAGTATTATGATCTGTGTTGCATATTATTTACTTAAAGCCACATTTAGGAGGTTTTAGCATAAATTGAACAGAATATTTTGCATATTCTAAACTAGGTGGAGTTCAGTATAGAAGGAAAATGGTCTTGGTCTGTTGCTTTCTTCCCATAGGCAATAAAGGATTTAAGTTTTCAAATACTGATGTGCTGAAGTGCAAATAACAGAGGATGGC
Organism: Sakesphorus luctuosus; assembly: GCA_013396695.1. NCBI lineage: Eukaryota > Metazoa > Chordata > Aves > Passeriformes > Thamnophilidae > Sakesphorus > Sakesphorus luctuosus. The sequence goes on from VWZD01002968.1 coordinate 621,976, forward strand.
AGGGCAGGCAATCTATTATTCTAGAAGAAAATACAATCTATTTTCTAGAAAAAAATATATGTTCTGGAAAAATATAGCATTAAATTAAACCATGTTATAAAAATGGCTCAATGTTCTAGTTCATTTTTTTCCTGGTTAAATAAATTGGAAGCAATTATTTCAAATCACTTGAAAATCTTTCCAAAATTAAATCTCTTAGATTTTAAATTTTTTAATATTTCAGAAGTTGAATTTATATGCATTTCACTGTCAATTAGATGCAAGAGGTTTCCTTCCCTTTCTCTGCCTGTGCTTAGATGTTGTTCTGATGCAGTCAGTGTGGGTCTGAGGGCTGCTTTGCTTGCCCCAGCCTTCCCCTTGGTGCCAGGTGGGTTGAGGTGCCAGGTACCAGCACAGGTTGAGGGCTGACCTTCTAGAGAGCAGCTCTGCTGAAAAGGATCTTTGGTGGATGACAAGTTGACCATCAGCTGGCAGCATGCCCTGGCAGCCAGGAGAGCCAATACTATCCTGAGGTGCATCGGGAAGAGTGTGGCCAGCAGGTCCAGGGAGGTGATGCTCCCCCTCTGCTCAGCCAGAGCAAGGCTACATCTGGATACTGTGCCCACTTCTGGGCTCCTCAATACAAGAAAGACAAGGAGCTACTGGAGAGGGACCAGTGGAGGGCCACAAAGATGATTATGGTACTGAAGCATCTGTCTTACAAGGAGAGACTGAGGGAGCTGGCCCAGTTTAGTCTAGAGAAGAGAAGACTGAGAGGAGGTCTCACCAATACATATAAATGACAAGTTGAACAAGAGCCAGCAGTGTCCTGGCAGCCAGGAGGGCCAACCATGTCCTGGGGGCATCAGGCAAAGCATCCCCAGTGGAACGAGGGAGGGAATTGTCCTGCTCTGCTCTGCACTGGGGCGGCATCACCTTGAGTACTCCGTGCAGCTTTGGGCACCTGTCATGGACATTAAGCTATTATGGAATGTCCAGAGGAGGGCTATGAAGATGGTGAAGGGCCTTGAGGGGGAGCCATGTAAGGAGTAGATGAGGGCACTTGGTGTGTTCAGCCTGGAGGAGACTGAGGGGAGACCTCATTGCAGTTACAGCCTCCTCATGAGCGAAGGAGCAGGTGCTGATCTCTCCACCCCCGTGACCAGAGATAGAACTTGAGGACTTGGCATAAAGCTCAATCAGCAGAGGTTTAGGTTGGATATTAGGAAAAGGTTTGTCACCCAGAGGGAGGCTGGGCACTGAACAGGCTCCCCAGGGCAGGGGGCGCAGCACCAAGCCTGGTAGAGCTCAAGAAGCGTTTGGATGATGCTCTGAGGCACATGGTGTGATTCTTGGAGCTGTACTCAAGGATCCTAATGGGTCCTTTCCAATGCAGCATATTCTATGAGTCTATAAATATCTCAAAGGTGGGTGCCAAGAAGATGGGCC